>CP139508.1:114726292-114766389 GCA_021014915.2 Artemisia tridentata subsp. tridentata | reverse complement strand
AAATTTTCGAATTTTTTGAATTTTTATAAATTTTTGAATTTTTATAAATTTTTTATAAAATTTTCAAATTTTTTGATTTTTTATCAATTTTTCGAATTTTTATAAATTTTTTTTGAATTTTTATAAATTTTTTCAATTTTTATAAATTTTTTGAATTTTTATAAATTTTTTATAAAATTTTCGAATTTTTTGATTTTTTATCAATTTTTCGAATTTTTATAATTTTTTTTGAATTTTTATAAATTTTTTGAATTTTTATAAATTTTTTCAATTTTTATAAATTTTTTGTATTTTTAAAATTTTTTGAATTTTTTTAAAATTTTTATAAATTTTTTCTAATTTTCATAAATTTTTCGAATTTTTATAAATTTTTCGAATTTTTAAATTTTTTTTGAATTTTTATAAATTTTTTCGAAGTTTTCTAAATTTTTCGAATTTATTTTTTCCACCTACACTAGTTCGGGAAAAAAATCGTATTAAGACGTCCTGAATAGAAACAGTATCAAATTTTGCCCCCTTCCACATTAAGGATTCTCTTTTGCAATAAGTTAAAAAGAAACACCAAAGTTTCCTGTTTTCAGCCAGTTTTGTTACCAAACAGGACATTAAGTTGAAAGTAAACGGCCCCTTATTATGTGAATGAAGTATTTTATATATTGAAAATTATGACTTCAATTATTTTTTGTTCAATTTAAAACGAACTTTCTGGTTGTTAAACTTGAAGCATCTTCACACGGTTGACCAAAGAGACCTTCTTCGGCGTTTCTTGGATCCAAAGTTCGGAATTATTAGCGTTTACCTTCATTATTTTATACAAAAAAAAAAAAAAAAAAAAAAAAAAAAAGAGGCCGGTATGACTAAAGTACTATAGCTAAATGTATGTCTTAATTTATGTGTTTAATATATTATTGGTTGTAATAAAAGAACCTATTCAACATAAATCATTGAGCTAATGCCACATATTTTTAGACATATATCTAAGCATAAGTTTAATTCTCTCAACCAATAACCATATAACTAGTAGAGTACTCGCGAATTACGGCAGTGGATATCAAGTAATAAAATTTTCGGCAAAAAATGTTTTCAATTTTATGTTTTCTCTTACAATAACTTTACAAATAGCAAAAATATACCAGTATTGGGTTTGAGTAACTTTTAAAATAAGTGATGGACAATGTCAAATTAATTGATATAAAAACTATCGAAGTGGTGTGATGTTGCATCCATAAATAGGCGGTAATCGGTAATGTTATGGAGGTTATGCTCAAATTAGTTGATAGTGGCCTGTAATCGTAAATAAGTAGAAACATTTTTTCATGAAATATATACATGATAATCTACCCCTCCGAATAAGTAAATAAATACATATTTTTTTCTTTTTTTTTTAAAAAAAAGCGCCATATCAAGCTTAAAAAAGAATTTTATTTATGTTAAGAAAAAATAGTTTAACATATATACATCTTGTAAAGTATATATTTATAAACATGTTTGTATTATTAATAGTGTTTATTACATTTGTACCACATAGATAGAAGATATAAATAACGAAAATGATAAATGAGTCTAACTAAAGGGGCCTAAAAAGTGACATAATGCATTAATGACTTGTAAACTGTACAAGTCATTTATGCATTATGTCACAATTTAGGCCCTTTTAATTAGGCCCTTATATCAAAGCTCTATAAATAATAGAGTGCTTATAATGTAAAAAAAATTAAATGTTTAAGCAATCATGCGGAGTTATATATGAAAAGTATAATAATTAATATATTAATATATAATCATTTAATTAGCTCTTTGCACATTTGTCTTATAAAAATTGTCCCGATTTTTATAAAGGCCGTTTTTTACTTTTGTGGTTAATTTTATCAAAAAAACATTCCAAAGTTATTTAGATTGGTTCTCGAAACACTTTTACGATTTAATAATACTTTTAGAATTTTGTAGTCTATTATGCATTTTAAAATCATATTGATTTATATGTGCATTTTTGCATTAAAACTATACTAATTCAAAAAGAAATAATAAATGAAGTATTAAAATATTGTGAAAGATAAATTAGTAAAAGCTATGTAGTGTTTAAATTATGCATTAAAAATTGTAATGCTTAAAAAGCACATTAATGACACCTTAAATTTTTTAGAAGAGAAGGTACTAAATGCATTATATGTTTTGTATAGATTATGTATTATTAGAAAAGTAATTAAAATTTAAACATATCAAACTTAGGATACGTAGATGACATATACAAAAATAGGAAAATTAAAATACGCCAAACGAGATGATCAAACAATTATACTTGTAACGAAAATTTCATCATTTTCATGTCTAAGATAATCTTAACAATTAAAGTTTTTTTTTTTTTTTTTTTTTTTTTTTTTTTTTTTTTTTTTTTTTTTTTTTTTATTTTTTTGTGAATCTTATATTAAAATCCAACCAATCAATAAGTACAAACAACCAGTTTTAGTAAATTGGACATGCTTAAGTTTATCAAAAATACAAACCAATACAGGAAGATAAAAAGCTATAACATCAGAAAAATCATCACTCGTGATGATCATAACTAGCAAACTAATGCAAAATGCTAACATTTCACCATATTCATCATGCTCCAAAGGATACCCCCAAATTAAAACCACATTTCCATCGATAGTGACTTGCATGCATTACTACCCTACTGTAGTATGCCATCCTCACACACATAGAAATAAAGGAACAAAGGACAAGGAGGCATCATTATAGTCTTAGGATCACAATGAGCAAGTTCAGACACGAGTAGGCTACATTTCCATAACATCTGTGACAACAGGCAATTTTCAGTTAACATTTACCATTTAGTTCTTGAACGTTTTATTCTAAACGCATGAATATTTGATTTTACGTATAACCTTTAGGTTATTCCGCGCATAACGAGAAACACCTTTGAACGTATTCCGTCACTAGACTAAGCTTAGTCTACGTTAAACAAGTACATTAATACTCTTATGAGCATATTTTATAAGTCATTTGCACTTGGTTTTACAAGTTTTACGTAAATCATCCAAGACTTGCATTATGTTTTATGCATGCATGCGAACCTTAACCAAACTCACCACCTTATCACTATATACTAATACACATACATAAATGCTTCAAAAATTGAATTTCCCTCCCCTTTTTACCCTTCCAAAACCGTCCCCTATTAGAAGTAAACCAGCACCTCCTTTTCTAATCTTGAAACACGACTTCACCCTAACTATGTTTAACATAAAAGCCAAGAAAAATGCTATCATGTCTCCAACCTTGTCCCTCTCATAATCCATGACCCAATAAGGGTTTACAAGACTCCAACACTCCCTTTTTCCCTTCTTCTGTTAGTAGACCATGCATGCTTGAAAGCTTCCCCTTGACCTTTCCATTGGTTGCACTATATTAGGAGCTCACTAGTTACCAACACAACATACACAAACTCTCTTTATATCAGTTGATCTCAAGGTGTACTAGAAAGTTTCAAAGTTTGGTTAAGGGTTTACACAATAGCTAGGGTTTTGGAGTTGGAAACTAGGGTTTTCTAGAGTTATTGGGTTAGTTCTTGTGCATTTCCTGACACCAATCACACCACCATTCTTGTAAGTGCCTCATGATACTCTATTTTACTCATATTAAACATATCATGCGTATTTTGTATCACCTTTGTAGATTTGTAGTGTCGAAAGTCGATTAAACTTAGTTATTGTAAACACTAAATCTGGGCAGAAATTTGGGTCCACTTGCTAGCTAGTTTTAATAATATTAAAAAACACTTTTGGAAAAACTCTTTTCACTTTAGTGTACTATTAGGTCTTAGGTAGATTTCCCTCAAAATTTATAATTTTTAAAAATTTATTCGTATTTTTAAACATTTTTCCCAAGACAAGTTATCCAACAGTTCTAGCTGCTGGAAGACATGTCTTATTGCACAATTTTCAAAGACTGAAACTCCAAACCAAAAGCTCTAATTAGACTTTCTAGAAAGGTAAGACATAGACTTAAATTCCTGGACTTGTTGAACAAAATTGGTTGAAAAACGAGGAAGTTATAGCCTCGTGAAGTCAGGTGAATTTTCTAAGCAAAACAACAGTTTGGTATCTGTGGCTTCTATAGGGTAATTTTGAGTGACTAAAACCTAATTTCACTAAATGAGGCCACATTTTCTTGAAAGTAGACACATGAACCTACATTTAGGGCTTTGAATGAGCAAAATCGGATAACAAAAGAGGAAGTCATGGCCAAATGAAGTCTTTATATGTTTCTAAACAACCCTTATATTGAAACTTTGGTTTAGAAAGAAAAGGTCACTTTGATTTTCTAAGTATTTTTCGCATGTGAAAACTTTGTAAAACTTCGCTACAAGTTTATACGGGTGATAAAACTTTCTAAAACTCATATGCATATTGTACATATCGTATCATTCCTAAGGCGTCTTATTGAATTAGGTCGCGGTTAGGACATTTTGTTTCATTCAAGCTTTCGTACTTATTCTCGTTATCAATATTTTGTTAAGGTGAGTTTTATTGCCCCACTTTTACTTGTTTAATACTTGAAATTCTAAAACATGCAAAATGACCAAAATGCCCCTACAATTTTAAAAATTGATTAAAATGCATATAAATCACCAAATAAATCCCAAACCTTCGGGAATGAACTAGATATGAATCAAAATAATTTTTTTGATTTCATTTTAATATTTAGAAAAGTATAATATACACAAAATAATTATTTGACCGATTATGTATTTATTTCGTGTATTAATAAGTATTAAAAATACAAAATAAATAGAATAAATACAAGATAAATGCAAATAAAATTAGAAAAAGATCACAATCAATATTTGACCTTAATTAGACTTTCTTGGGCTGAAAAATATGATTCCTTATCATATATACACGTTTTCCTTATTTATATATATATAATATATACCGAAAACCCTTAAAACCTTTACCAAAAATCGTATAGCCTCAAATCGACCAAGGAAAATTCGTGGCTTATTTTTCTGGAGTTCTACATACTCTAAGGAGGCTGGGAAAAATAGTTTGGAGGTCGTGGGTTCGTTCGTGGATCGTTGGAGCTTTTGTTTGTCGAATATAAGTTAGCCGAGAGGTATAATTCACCATTATCCCTTTGACACGTTCAATTCTTCATGTAACATTTTATTGTGTTCTTTAGATCATATAAGGCCTAAATAAAATAAGAAACGTGAATCATGCAAGCTTAATATGGCGTACGAATTTTAAATAGCTAAAACACACTTAATTCCCAATTATTAGTCTACGATTTTTCTGGGCATTGTTCATAATTTTTCTGAGTTCTATGGTGTTCATATAAGTCTCGAAAAATAGCTATTTGATTTGTGGAAGCTTAAATCATGTGTTCTTGAATTGTTTTTGTAATCGGTTTTAAAGAAAAAGAAAGAAAAATAGAGAAACAAAGGGTAACGATTTAGGGTTAGGTTTTTATGATGAATTCTGGTTAATAAATGCAGTATAATGATGGTACAATGATTGGAAGAACTAGGGTTAGGGTTTAGTATTTAAAAGTGCAAATCGATTAGAAAATAAAATTAGAAGGGTGTGTTTTGCCAACTTTGAAACTTGTGTGATATTTTTGTAATGTTAATTAGATCAGTACCAATGTATAAAAATTATAAGATGAGGTCCTTAAGTGTAAAATTTGCAAGATAATGATTTATTGGTTATTTAATGGTTCGAAGTAGAAATTAATTAAGTAGAGGGACTAAAAGTGTAAATTCTGGAAACTTAGAGTTATTATGAGTAAATAATGATATTAGAAGGGTAATATGAGATTTTGGATAATTATGGGCTTAATATGTAATTATTGGTAATTTGTGGGTTTAATTATAAGTTTATAAACAAAAAGGATTAAATATGTAAATACGTGAAACATAGAGGTGTAATTCGTACCATATGATAATGTGAGGGTATATTCTGTATTTTAGTTAATATAAGGGCTTGTGATGTAATTATGAATATTGTGAGGGTTAAATTGTAAATCATGTAACTATAAGGTTTATCTTGTAATTTTAGTAACTAAAGGGTGTAGATTGTAAATGGTTAACATTAAGGGACTAGAGTTGTAATTATGGGTAACTTATGGGCTAAAAGAGTAATTTATAATATTTTCACTTTAAACCTTTATCTTTTATATATTTACATTTAAAACCCTAAAGTATGGAAGTTGTCAAAATTAACCCTAAGATATTATAAGATGATAAAAGAAACCCTAATTCCATAATGATATTAAGTAATGACTTAACCTGAAATTGTAATATTGAAATCCTACTAATAATGGAAACTTACATAAAATGGAAAGATAACTAAGAATCCTTTGAACTTCTATCTTCTACTCCTTAGGTTCGAGGAAGGAGTAATCTGGTCTCTATCAGCTTTTGTCTTTGTTCTTGCTTGCTAATAAGGTACAGATATTCTGCCCTTCTTGTAAGGAGCCTTCGTTCTCTTGATCTCTTGTTTTGATTCGTTTAGGATTTCCCCAAGCCATTGCTATGTTCCCTTGTATTGTGAACCCTTGTTTTGAATCTTTTGCTTTGAACCCTTGCCTTGACCTTTTGTCTTGAACCTTGCCTTGAACCCTGCTATGAACCTTGATATGAACCTCGCCATACACCTTGCCTTGAACCTTGATATACTTGAGATTTTAGCGGGATGAGAAAACCTTTCTAATTATTTATGGAAATGTTTTAAGAAAACCATTTTTTAAAACTATCTTATTGAAAACTATTTAAAGATTATTTTTATGAAAACCATTTTAAAATACTATTTTTATGAAAACCATTTTAAAGGATTATTTTATGGAAACTATTTTAAAAGGATTGTTTTCAAATGAACTTTTAGATTGAACCTTTACTATGAACATTTGCTATGATCTCTTGTCTTGACCATTTGACTTGAACCTTGATACATTGATATAAACCCTTTGATATATGACTTGACTTGAACCCATTGATAAAACTTGAACTTGAACTTGAAACATGAAACTTGAAACCTGATACTTGAACCACTTGATACTTGAACTTGACTTGTACACTTGACCTTGACCTTGACCCACAGTTTGAGACTACGAGCCATACTAGGCATGAGGGTTTCATGTCCTTGTCATTGTTGCACCAATGGCTTGACTTTTGGGTAGGAAAGTGATTACCTATCCCGTCCCTGCCATGACTTGATACTTGACTTGCGCGTAGATGAAGACATTGTGGCAGCCTACAGGGGCGCATGGATGCATCCTAGATTTGGATTTGGATTTGTACTTGACTTGACTTGATTACTTGAATTGTTTAGTGACATGATGGGTGTGTGCGATACACGTCATTCACTCTTGGGAGCTTGCAACTCCAACCCTTGGAGGTATCCCCTCATATTATACTTGGCATACCGAGGTCACCCCTCCGTATACATGTATACTTGTTTACTTGACTTGATTGGATATGTTCTGGGTTCGTAGTGGATTTCTGTTTCTGTTACCCTATAACCTATGCTTGATTTGACACTTGACTTGACTTGAATTGAACATTGGGCTGGTGGTGGGTTATGGTTTCCTTTACACCTACCTATTGTAACCATTTCTTGATAACCTGTTCTATTTTCTTTCCTGACTCTTGTTACACCTTGTATTATTCCATTTACTTCTCAATCCCTTTACTATTGCTTTGTATCGTTATATCTGTTCACTGAGCTTTCGTAGCTCAGCCGCATTTCTTTTCCTGCGGCAGGTTTTAGTTTGGAAGCTGGGTATGAGTGGAGAGTACTTGAGCTTAGAAGACCGTAATAGCTTTTGAAGATGATTAGAAGAACCCTTTAATTAGACTTAGAATCTTTTGTATTGTAAGCTTGTAGTTTCCGAATTTCCATTGTAACCATTGAATTTCTATTGTGTTATTTATGTCAAATGCTTATGTTTGTTCTGATATGTAACCATTGTCGTGACATCTCTGCCCTTGTCGGGTCGGGAGGTGAGTTTTATAGCCCCACTTTTACTTGTTTAATACTCGTTTGAACTACTTTGGGGTGATAATACATCGATTGTTTTACTTATTGACACAAGTACTTAAACTTTTACGTATTGCCTAAGTTACCACTATTGCCGTTAAGTCCCCATAATCATGAACCGTTAATTACGTAGTAAACACGAATGTTGTGAATAGATCTATTGGGATTGAACTCCCCTGTCGCGGAAGCATTCGGGTCATGGGGTGCTACTGAAATTGGTAATCACAACACAAGGTAATAAAGAACGGAATACATACTCCATTTAAATACATTCATTCAAGTTAAATAGAGTTTATAATAGAGTTTCAAGTTCAGAAAATAAGGCCCATTAGTTTCGTTGTCCCATAAAAACAAGTCATAGTTATGCGTAAAAACACTTCGGGAAATAGTCTATGACCCTTGCCATGCCAATACCTTGCAACAATCAGACAGATTAAGCACCTGAGAAAAACATGCTAAAAGTCAGCAAAAAGCTGGTGAGTTCATAGGTTTAAAATGAAGCAGTAAAGTAATAAGTTTGGACCAATAGTTTTGTGTACGAACATTACAACACCTATAATGTCATACACAATAGTCTATCACGCTAGCACTAAGTTCATGCAACCGAAGCTCGACAGTTCAGTGCGCTATATTATAGCACATAAGTAATAATCAGGGGCCCATAGCGAGTGTTTAACCCAATACACTCGTAGTCCGACTTGGTATACGCTTGCATTGACCCGTCTGGCCAACCGAACGGGGGAGTCACCTCAATAGATCTATTTATATCAATCGCGCTTCACAGCGGGAATTAACGGTTCATGAAGGTGGTCATAACAGTGGGTTCAGGGGCTTAGGCTAACTACGCAATAGTTTTGAGAAAATAAACATTATTTAGGTCCAGAAAACGTTTTGCATGTTTCTCACCCCATAGTTGTAAAACAAGTATAAGTAAAGTGGGGCTATAAACTCACCTCAATAGGGTAAACAGTGAATGAAGTGAATAAGAGAGAGTATGGCACCAACACGCGACCTAGATTAGTAAGGCATGTCTTTGTTCACAACTTTAATTTGTAGGTATTGGCTCTTGGAAGTGCATAAAAATATCAAGGACGAATAAGACTCCGGTTCGACAATAACCGAAAGATGATGTACGAAAAGTAATTACGAATAATACTAGACGTTGTCGGAATATGGGAACATTATTATTAAAGGTATATAAAAATAGTAGCTATAAAAGTATATAAATAGTTACTTTTGAAATATTTGAATAATAATTTGTAGGTAATGGCTTTATTTAAAAGATTTGAAAATTGAGAAACTAGTTTATAGAAGTTGTATATAAAACGTTTTGTTTGTCAATTTTGATAAAAATATGATAAGTTTATTTATTTTGATAGAAGTCGGGCATGACCCGTTCATGTGTGTTGGTTTCTCGAGGTAACTATGTGTTACAAATATATATGTTTAAGTAATAGCCGTTTATAACTTTTATAAAACTTACGTAGGTTTTTATGTAATCATCCCGAGTGTACATAAGTCAAATAGGTGATATAAATAAACAAGCATGTTTAAAATTTACAATTCTAGTTTTGACTAGTGTTTATAGGTTGTGATTGTATAAAAGAGTTTATAGTTGTATATATATATATATATATATATATATATATATATATATATATATATATATATATATATATATATATATATATATATATATATATATATATATATATATATATAATGTCTCATGTTATAACATATGTTTTTATAACTTGTGGTGATTTATGGTGAAACTCGTGGCAACGTGAAAAGAAAAGAGTCGAGATTGAGTTGTGGAATAAGTCGAGTACGAGGTTACGTCGGTACACACATACACACAATGGTTACCATATTAAGTTTTCATTTATACATTCGGCTATTTTAACACATACGTACCCCTTTAACTCCCTTGTTGGGATGTCGCCCATTATGAAGCCAAGGTGGGTTGAGGCTTGGACTGTTATATCAAAAATCAATACACCCGAGTGGCCCTGATGGGCTTCGAGCAGCAAAGAGTAATATACTCTTAACTGAGCCATTTTGCTTTAATACTCAACACACACAAAAGCC
The DNA here is from genome assembly GCA_021014915.2 of Artemisia tridentata subsp. tridentata. NCBI lineage: Eukaryota > Viridiplantae > Streptophyta > Magnoliopsida > Asterales > Asteraceae > Artemisia > Artemisia tridentata. The sequence goes on along the minus strand of CP139508.1, from coordinate 114,756,256 downwards.
TAATTTAGGACTTATGGAATAATCCGTGACATAACAAGTAACATTTTGACTCGGGACAAGTTATAGCACAAGGCTTATGTCGAGCTAGACACAACTCAACGATGTGACCTTGAGACTCACGTTGTGGTAGTTGGCTAGGTTCGACACATCGATCTCACTACACACAACAATAATTTACCCAGGTTCTTGATTCAAGGCCTTTGACATTATAGCGACTCGGATACTAACTCAACACCCTTTGGTGTTTAAGTTTAACCTGCACAACAACACACCCTTTTGTGGAGTCCTTGTGGGATTCGAACCAAGGCAACCCTATGTGGGTTGTCCTTGAACCAAGAGTGACTCAACAACTCACGCAACACAACACAGTTTCAGTCTCTTGCCTAAGCTGCTAAGTGAGCAGATTTGTGGTTGTCCCGTTAAACCCAACGAGACCCGAACCAAGACATAGACACCCCATATGGGTGGCTGCCTAGTGGAGAATGAACCAAAAAAAAAAACCAACCATAGTACACCCTTTGTGGGTGTGGTTTCTCTTGAACTGAAAACAACACAACGCAACCTAAACTTACAAAAAATTTAAGTTTCAACGCAACTCTTACATGTTTTACTGTGGGTTTCGACCACAATGAAAATACCTCACAACGCAACTCATTTAATCGACTGATAACCGTGGCCAAAAGTGTGAGTATCAAAGACCAAAGTTCACTACTGTGACTCAACCCAAAATTCATACGCGACTCAAAGATAGTTAGACAGGTTCTACACTAAACCTATAAGCCAAAATCGTAATAACTACTAACCATATCACCAACATATCACATTGAGCAAAACCTAACAAAACAAACTAACATGACACTTCCAATACACAAGCCAATACTCGGATTTTTGTTTAAGCATTACGAGCCACACAAGATCAATAACAACAGCAAAACATAACCATTCACAGATTTTTGAAATCGACCAATTAAAACAAAAATCCCATCACAACTTTGTAAAAATTAATTTAATCACAACATTCGAATAACAATTAATTTAACGAAAGTGTATATAGTGAAAAAGATATTATAACCCTTATAATAGGTACGAACCAACAAGAAGAACCAAAAGATCAAAACCCTGAATCCGATTCAAGCAAATCCAAATCCGAACCACAGCTAATCCACACCTCCGATGTAAATTAGTACCTTTGAAGACTAGACCTCGAGAAGACCTTTGTGAGTGAGATTTGAGTGTGTGGATCCACTGAGATTTGAATAAAATTAAAAAGATGATACTATGGAAATCCTTCGATCTTCTTTCGAGCCTGGGAGTTGAGGAGTATCCGTTTGAAGCAAAACTCGTTCTCAGTCCTCGTCATCTCATCTCTTCTATATCCGTTGACCTTTGGGGAAGGGTTATGTGAGAGTGACAAGGATTTGGGAGAAGGGAAAAGCATATAGATCCATGGACAGTGATGGTGATAGATGATGGTCTGGTTGCGTTGGAGAAAAACAAAACCAGGAAGAAAACGTTAAAAGTGATATAGGGATGTATGTGGACGGGTTTAAGGGATAAGGTTGGGTTGTTTTATTATATATTAGGGTGTAATTTTTGTACCCCGTGTTCCGTTGAGCTGAGATGTAATCGCGGTACCCCGGTTTCGTATAAAGGCGAAAAATATAATTCTGGAGACATTTTTATACAACTGATATAAAAGTAAAATCTATTGACTCCGAAAACAAATTATAAAATTAAACCGTTACTAATGTGGTGTCGGTACGCGTGTGGTATTGTTTTTCAGGAAAAGTGAGATAACCTCTCTCTTTTATTATGTTGAAGTCTGTAAATGTCAGAAAATGGAAAATTCACTTTTTCTGATAAGGTTAAATAGTTTTGCGAGTTACTGTATGTTACAGTGTGCGGGGTTGCTTCCTGAAATAGTTATGCAAGCACATAAATGCTTAATCTAATAGTTAAGTAATAATAGATTAACATTTATTATTAAATTATTAGTGGGAAAATTACCGTTTGTCACATCCTTCCCGCCTTAGAAGGAAAACCGTCCTCGGTTTTCACTTAGAGTTACCCGATGGATTTGAGAAAAGGTGTGGGTATTTACGCTTGATCTCGTCCTCACGCTCCCACGTGTATTCGGGACTTCTTCGAGAGTTCCAACGAACTTTAACAATAGGAATGCAGCTTTGCTTAAGCCGTTTGATTTCTTGATCCATTATCTCGACAGGTTCTTCAATGAAGTTTAGTCTCTCGTCGATTTGGATTTCCTCTAGGGGAATAGCAAGTGTTTCGTCTGAGAGACATTTCTTCAGATTGCACACGTGAAACACATTGTGCACAGAACTAAGTTCTTGTAGTAATTCGAGTCGGTAGGCTACCGGCCCGATTCTGGAGAGAATTTTGAAAGGTCCAATGTATCGGGGATTTAGTTTCCCACGCTTTCCAAAATGAATCACGCCTTTCTATGGCGAAACTTTTAACATAACCCGATCTCCAACTTGGAACTCAAGTGATTTTCATCTCTTGTCTGCGTAGCTTTTCTGACGGTCTTGAGCCGCTTGCATCTGGCTCTTGATTTGCACAATCTTTTCAGTAGTCTCTTGTACTAGTTCGGGACCAGTGAGCTGACCTTCTCCGACTTGACCAGTGAGCTGACCTTCTCCGACTTCAGCCCAGCATATAGGTGATCTGCACTTTCGACCATAAAGTGCCTCGTAGGGTGCAGCTTTGATGCTTGTGTGATAGCTGTTATTGTAGGAGAACTCGGCTAATGGTAGGTGCCTATCCCAACCGTTCCCAAAGTCTATCACACACGCTCGCAACATGTCTTCTAAGGTTTGAATGGTCCTCTCACTTTGACCATTTGTTTGAGGATGGTATGCGGTGCTCATATCAAGATCGGTACCCAAAGCATCTTGTAGTGATCTCCAAAAGTTTGACGTGAAACGACTATCTTTGTCGAAGATGATAGAAATCAAAACTCCATGTCGTGCAACTATCTCCTTTACGTATAACCGTGCAAGTTTATCCATGTTGTCGTTCTCTTTGATTGGCAGAAAGTGGGCGGACATGGTGAGACGATCAACGATTACCCAAATGGTGTCGTAACCGCTTGATGTCCTTGGCAGTTTGGTAATGAAGTCCATTGTTAGGCGTTCCCACTTCCACTCGGGAATCTCGGGTTGTACAAGTAAACCTGATGGCCGCTGATTTTCAGCTTTGACTTTCGAACATGTTAAGCATTGACTGACATACATTGCAATGTCAGCCTTCATATTGGGTCACCAGTATAGTTTCTTCAGATCGAGGTATATTTTGTCAGCTCCTGGGTGGATAGAGTATTTAGACTTATGGGATTCGTGCATGATGAGGTCACGTATCCCTCCATAGAGTGGGACCCAACTTCTGTTCCTGAAACACAACGTCCCATCGGTTCTTTTCACGAATCCGTTCTCACTCTCGGGCATCCCATATATCTTCTCGTTGGGTCTGTTTTCGTCCTTGAGTGCCTCGGACTAAGCCTCAAGGATTTTCGATGGGAGAGGTGAAACGATTGTCATACCCAACGATCGTACCCTTAGGGGTTTTGGTCGTTCTTTCCGGCTAAGAGCATCTGCTACTACGTTTGCTTTGCCTGGGTGGTATCGAATCTCGCAGTCATAGTCGCTGAGCAATTCTAACCAACGGCGTTGTCTCATGTTAAGCTCCTTTTGGTCGAGGATATGTTGCAAGCTTTTGTGATCGGTGTAAACTACACACTTGGTGCCATAGAGATAATGTCTCCAGATTCTAAGTGCAAACACTACTGACCCCAATTCCAGGTCGTGTGTAGTATAATTCTTTTCGTGGGTTTTCAGTTGTCGAGAGACATAGGCTATTGATGATGTACCCTTCGAACGGGGCGAAGGACACCCATCCGAGCTTGTACGAAGCCTTTTTCTCGAAGGCCCAGGTCAACCTCCTATAATCTTCATTGGCGTAAAACCATTCATCTATGAAGTGGTTACCAGTTGGGAAGCCGCCAATCGAAGCCTTAAGCCCTTCGGGGTACCTCCTTCAAGGATGCTAGAAAGGAGAACCACCTTGACCTGGTCATACCCACGTCTCCTTCTTTCTTGAGCTTTCCCGCCAAGGAAGAGATCGTGGGTCACAAAGCCCCAGCGGTTACCACAAATCATGGGACGCCCCATGATCTCCGAATTATGTGCAAGAGCTCTCTAAGGCCTATTTCCTCCCCTATAAATAGCTTAGACGGGCTGAGAACCATGGTATGCAAACTTAAATCTCCCATTTCACTACCAAATTATCATAACACATGCTTATTCGCACGCCGAAGGTGGTTCGTAGGGTCCAACCCCTGCGCAATCACTTAACGTAGTGTCTTAGTCTTTCTTATTTCAGGTTAAAGACAAGCTTGGCGCAACCTCAACACCCCCTATATCCTTTGATCACCATCGAAGGCCTGGTCGTGCAATTTATTGTACAATCAGTGGCACCATCCGTGGGACCGCTACAATTGGTCTCGTTATTTCCAAGCTTATAACCAACCAACTAAATTCGCTATATATCTGGCATGGATCAAGGGAGAAAAATTACTCCCCCACCGGGTTTCTCGACCTTGGCGCCAATACCAGTCAATGACTCTAATAACCTCCCCCCCAATTACCGCTTCCACGTTCATGACACGATCTCACCCAGAAGTAACACCTGACCATCATGCTTCGACATCAGCCAGTCCGGAACCTGTCATTTGCCCAGCCTTCATCGAAGCTAATTACGAAGCATTGGAATCTCTCTTAAGGGCGCACAAAAGACAAGTCCGGAACGTTGAAATACGAAAAGAGTTGAACTACTCAAGTGACGATTATGATGAAGAGATGGAAATGAAGCCTAGGCCTCTGACACAGGGAACAACGCACTCGGCCCTAAGGATAGGGTCACCAGCTGGTCGAAGGCCAGGCAGAAGGTCTGTTGGGTTCGAAGGAGTCCCGGAGAGGGCTCCAACCAGGGGAGAAGGGGCGTTAACTGAAGGTTCGAATGGGAGAAGTCAGCGAAGGGAGGAAACGGAGGTGAATCTGCCTCCGTTGTTAGCAACACATCTTGGAAGGACTAAAGAAGGGGTTCTGTTGCAGCCTTCTCACGCATTAGGCGTAGAAGGAAATCCGCCTACAATTAATATGGGAGGAAACCTTCCTCCCAATGGTATGTACCCCTTATTCCAAACTCAGTCTTATCCTCAGGGTTTGTATCCCCCGGTAGCCCAACAGTCCAACAACCAGGGCCTCCCTTAACATTATGGGAACATACCCTTCGGACATCCTACGGTGTACCATCCGTACGCCATGGGAAATGGTTATCCTTTTGGCATGAACGCATCCTAGCAATCCTACCCTAGCCAAACTCCTATGGGAGTACCCCCAAACCATAATCCATACAATACTGTCCCTATGTATGCACCACCTTATAATTGCCTATATTCAGACCCTATGGGTTCGGCTACACCCTTCGTTAGGTGGATAGAAGACTACCCATTACTTGATGGGTTGAAAATGCCTGCACACATTGGTACTTATGATGGGAAGGGGGATCTGGATAATTTCCTACATTTGTTTGAAAGGGCCATTAAGATGCAAAAGTGGGTCATGCCTGTAGCCTGTCACATGTTTACATACACCCTACGGGATTCTGCCCGTATTTGGTGGAATGGACAAAAGCCTGGCAGCATTGTCAACCTTGATGATCTAAAGGCTAAGTTCCTATCACACTTCAGTCAGCAAAAGAAGTTTACAAGGACCCATCTGACGGTGCACAACATTAAACAAAAGGAGAACGAAAGCACAAGGGCCTTCTTTACAAGGTACACCGATGAAACTCTACAGATCTTGGGTCTACATGAAGATCAGCGCATCTCTGGCTTCGTACATGGCCTACGAAATCGAAGCTTGGTGGAATTCTTGTCCACTGACCTTCCAACAACCTACAAGGGGCTAATGGAAAAGACATATACTTGGAATGAAGCAAATGAAGTATCTGCTAATGGTGCTCCGATCGACATAGAAAGCCACAACAAGTTCTCAAAGCACTATGCGTGGGAGGGATCGAAGAACAAGAACAAGAACAGGGACAAGTTTTCTCCGTACAACAAAGGTCCTAACCACGGTTTGATAGGAAGCCTGACTAAATCTCCGAAGGAAATACTCGCAACGGAGAGGGCTGCTAAGGCTTTCGAACCACCCCCTCGCATGACAAGCAAGGGTAAAAACAGAGATACAACTAAGTATTGTCACTTCCACGAAGATTATGGCCATGATACGAACAGTTGCAGAGAACTAAAGAAGCAGATAGAAGAAGCCGTAAAGTTCAGACAATTAGCACATTTGGTGAAGGGTATAAAGAAGGGCAAGGAGAAAATGTCCGACACTCAATTGGCTAAAGACACCACTCCTCCCGAAGCCCCAATACTCATGGTGCATTGGGGCGAAGCCAGCTTAAAAAGAAAGGTAACGGAGAAGGAGATAAACGAGGTAGGGGAAGTAACGTTTCCCTCTATTACAGGCCAAGTCCCTTCGAACGACCCAGTTGTCATCAAAGTCTTAATCTCCAACCGGGAAGTGAATAGAGCCTACATGGACTGCGGATGCTGCTGCGAGATCATATATGAGCACTGTTTCCTAAAGCTCAAACCTTCGATCAGATCGCAACGGGTTGATTCAAAGATACCTTTGGTAGGATTCTCAGGCGAGCATTCGTGGCCTCTAGGAGAAGTACCATAACAATCGGAGAAGGCAAGCTTGCAAGGACAGAAACCCTCACCTTTGCTATGGTAAGGTCCGACTCTCCCTACAATTTGTTGATAGGAAGGACCGCCATGCAGAAGATGGGTATCGTAGTCTCCACCATACACGCAGCGATAAAATTCCATACATCATATGGAATAGGAACCGTATTTTCCACCTACAACCAGGGAAAGGCAGGAGACATTGGCAAGAAGATCAAAGAAAGTCCCAAGGAGCCTCCGAAAGTCATTCTAAGTTGTGCAGATGCTGAAGAGCGCATTGTGGTAAATGAACTCTATCCAGAGCAAACGGTGGTAATCGGAAAACAACTCCCTGCTAACTTCAAGGCAGACTTGGAGAAGCTACTCAAAGCCAACAAGAATGTCTTCGCATGGACATACTCAGACATGACAGGGGTTCCTAGGACACTTATGATCGATGGCAAGCCCTTCGGCACAGAGCATAAGCTTAATGAGTTCAAGCACATTGAACCAATTAAGCAGAAGCGACGAAGCCTGGCACCTGAAAGGAACGCAGCTGCTTGCAAAGAGGTGGATGAACTTGTACGAGCAGGAATACTTAGAGAAGTAAAATACCAAACCTGGGTGGCGAATCCAGTTATGGTAAAAAAGAGTGATGGAGGGTGGCGTATGTGTGTTGACTTCACCGACATCAACAAAGCTTGCCCGAAGGACTGCTACCCTTTGCCAGAAATTGATTGAAAGGTCGAATCCCTCTCGGGGTTCCGTTTGAAATGCTTTTTGGATGCCTACAAAGGGTATCACCAGATACAAATGGCGGAGGAAGACGAAGAGAAGACAACTTTCTACATAGGAAAGGGGGTCTATTGTTACAAGAAAATGCCCTTCGGTCTGAAGAACGCAGGGGCAACATATCAACGATTGGTAGACAAAGCCTTCCACAAGCAGATAGGAAGGAACTTGGAAGCCTACGTTGATGATATGGTAATCAAAAGCAGGACTGAGGAAGACTTACTCTCCGACATTCAAGAAACCGTCGATCAATTAAGGGCAATCAACATGAAGCTTAACCCGAAGAAATGTTCTTTTGGCATGGAAGAAGGACAATTTTTGGGACATTTGATAACAAAGCAAGGGGATTAAAGCTAACCCTTTGAAGGTCAAAGCCATCACTGATCTACAAGCTCCGAAGTCATTGAAGGAGGTACAAAGCCTAAATGGGAAGCTTGCAGCACTTAGCAGGTTCCTGTCGAAAGGTGTGGATCGATCTTTGCCATTTTTCAAGACACTCAAAAGATGTGCAGATAAGAAGACTTTTCAATGGAGTTGTGAGGCAGAAGCCGCTTTCCAAAAGCTAAACGAGTTCATGGAAATTTTACCAACACTTACAGCCCCAATCAAAGGCGAAGTGTTATTCATGTACATTGCGGCATCCTTCGAAAGCATCAGTGCTGTTCTCTTGGCGGAAAGGGAAAAGAAGCAAGTCCCAATCTACTTCGTTAGTAGAGTCTTGCAAGGAGCCGAACTGAACTATCCGGAGTTGGAAAAGCTAATCCTAACCTTGGTTTATGCTGCAAGGCGCCTTCGGAGGTACTTTCAAGCTCATCCCATCACGGTATTGACTGACAAGCGAATCAAGCAGATACTGTCGAAGCCTGAGAAATCAGGTAGAGTGGCGAAATGGGCTATTGAACTGGGAGAGCACGAGATAGAGTACAAAGGTCAAAATTCCATCAAAGGTCAGATACTTGCAGACTTTCTTGCTGAAACACCCTCCGGACCCAGTCAAGAAAAAGAAATTCCAAAGAAAAAGCCCCCAAAGACGAAGGAGGGGTGGAAATTGTACACAGACGGAGCCTCAAGCTCCGACGGTTCGGGAGTAGGTTTAATGCTAGTTAGTCCAGAGGGAAAGGAGTACACTTATGCATTACGTTTCGAGTTTGAAGCCACAAACAACGAAGCTAAATATGAATCTTTGTTAGCTGGCCTTCGACTTGCAAAGGAGATGGAGGTTCGTGATCTCACCATTTTTGTTGATTCACAGTTAGTAGTAAACCAAATCAAAGGCTCTTATGAGGCTAGGCAGCCCACCATCAAGCAGTATTTGGAAAAAGCTAAAGAACTCCTCCATGGATTCGAGTCCTATGCTATAGAACATGTTCGTAGGAACCAAAACAAGAAAGCAGATGCATTAAGCAAGCTGGCTTCGATGGCATTTGCTCACCTAATAAAGGAGGTCTTGGTCGAGTTGTTGGATGAAAGGTCAATCAAACAAAGTGAAGTGTCTGACATCATAATTGAATAAGGATCCAATTGGATGACTCCAATAAGAGAATACTTGGTAAGTGGTATTCTGCCAGAAGATCCAAAGCTAACACGAAAGGTTAGGGTCAAGGCTCCCCAATACAGACTCATTGGGGATAATCTCTACAGGAGGTCCTTCTTAACTCCATGGCGTCGTTGTGTGGGGCCAAAGCAAGCTTCAAACATCATCTACGAAGTTCATGAAGGATCCTGCGACCTGCACGCAGGTCCTCGCTCCGTTGTCTCGAAAATAACGAAGCTAGGATATTATTGGCCGTCAATGCATAGAGACGCAGCTGAAATAATACAAAAGTGTGAAGCATGTCAGATCCAGTCCAAAGTTCCAAGACTGCCAAAGCAAGACATGACCTCCGTAACGTCTGCATGGCCTTTCTATCAATGGGGAATTGACATAGTCGGACCCCTACCAGTAGCTCCAGGAGGGGTAAAATTCTTGGTCGTAGCCATAGATTACTTCACTAAGTGGGTCGAAGCCAAACCTTTGGCATCAGTGACAGGAAGGCATATGGAAAAATTTGTGTGAGAACACATAATCTGCCGATTTGGAGTCCCTCACATCATCATTTCCAATAATGGGAAACAATTCGCCGAAGGGGTGTTCCCAACTTTCTGCGAAAGCCTAAAGATCAAACAGTCGTTCACTTTCGTGTACCATCCTCAGGGTAACGGACAAGTAGAAGTCACTAATAGGGATATTGTCAATGGAATCGAGAAGAGGTCAGGACGAAGCCATCATGGTTGGGTAGACGAACTACCCCAAGTTCTGTGGGCACATAGGACGCACCCCAAGTCAAGTCATGGGGAGACTCCTTTTAGGCTCACTTATGGAACGAAGGTTGTTATACCCTCAGAGATAAGCGTTGAAACAGAGCGTATTGTAAACTTTGAGGAAAAAATAAACGAAGATAGGCTTTGGGAAAACCTTGATCTTCTTAAAGAAAGAAGAAAAATAGCCTCAATCAGAGAGGCTATCTATAAACAAAAGTTTGAAAAGTACTACAACAACCGAGTTCGACCCTCCACGTTCAAGCCAGGTGAATATGTCCTTCGGCTAAACAGTGCAAGCAAAGCTGAGTATGAAGGAAAGCTAGGGCCCACATGGGAAGGAACTTACGTCATATCGGAAGCCTACGGCAATGGCGCCTACAAGCTCGAAACGCTGGACGAAGATGTCATGGATAGGACTTGAAATGGTACTAACCTTCGTAAGTTTTACATATAAAACTTACATCATTTCAAAACACTTAGCTTGTTTTTATATTCATGTATCGCATTCTTCTCATTTGGGGAAAGAAGCATTAATGGTAGGTGTCTTAGTGTTCATTTCTTAAAATGATGTAATCCTCCCTACCCAATTAATGATATAACGCATTTCCCTCAAATCTCTTGTTTCGTTCTATAAAAAAAAGATTTGTTCAGCCAAGTAATTTACAAGTTTCAATGTCGAAGGATGATTCAGGACACATGTCTTGTATACACATAACATCCATTTTAATTCACATTAACTTTCCTAAAAGTCTTAGGGTATTCTAAGCCCTTTGTATCTTAAGGATAAAGACGGAGTGGGTCGCGACCCTCTGTCAGTAATCAAACTATACGATTGCTAAAAATATTGGTCCAAAATACACACAATAAGGTTATAACCTTAGGTTGTATATTTACGTTTATAAATAAGCGTAAGAGAAGATAAGCATGATATTAAAAGCGGGACATTGTCCCCTACTTGGCATTCATAGACAAAATATGGTCGAAGCCAACATAAAGTTTCAAACATTGTTTGAGATATGGGCCAAAGCCCAGCGAGCAAAGAAGTAAATTGTTTAACAAATAGGCACAAGCCTATTAAGCATCATGAGAAATTGTCTAAAGGGTACATGCCACCCTTGGGGCCAAATTCCTGCCAACAGGGCAGTCTTCAAGCATTCTTTGAGGACATTGGATCCTCTTGATGTGGTTGAGATGGAGGTTTCATAGATGCAGTCTTTTTGGTTGGAGACGGAGGATGAATCTTTCGAGGCTTCTTCGAAAGGAGATCTTCAATAGGTGCTGATGGGTCTTTGGTTGCTTCGGTGAGAAAAGGGTACTCTGCTGAAGTGTACGCGTTGCCAGCATCATTATACTCTTGCCTCGACATTGGACGGTAGTAAGGTACTTCCGACAAGACCACTGGCTTCTTGGTCTCGGCAATCTCTTCCAACGTCGTGCACTTTTCATAAAAGATAGCAGCATTCACCAGCTTCCCAACTATCTCTCCCACCTCATCACTATGGTACAACTCCATTGCTACGTAAGGAACAACCTTTGAGACCACCTTAGCTCTATCCTTCTTTAAGTTCTTGCAACGGAGGTTTAATCCATCTATCTCCTCACGAAGCTTGATCTCCTATTCACCAAGCTTATCCCTTTCGGCTACAAGACCTGCACATTTGGATTCAAGAGTAGTCACCTGCGATTTTGGCTCGAAGGTCTTGAACAATTGGATTTTTCTCAAAATCCTCCATTGCCTCCTTACACTTTGCTTTTAACTCAACATACTCAAGATCCCGATTCTTTTCCTTGGCTAAGATGGCATCCATTTTCTCCCTAGCAGCCTTCACCGTGCAAACCAGGTCCCTCGTTCAGGAATTGAGATGGTTGTCTAACACAGCCTGCCTCGTGTAGCTCTTGTCATGCAAATTACACAATTCTTCCATGGACATGTTGTCCAGAGTCCCTCTCCAACTGGCGGGAGTCACCTTTTCAACTAACTGATGGCATGCAAGGGCATTCGGAAGCTCCTTAGTGTTGGGCAAGCCTGTATAAGATATAATAATTAGCTACAGGGCGTATTGATGATTATCAAGTATAGAAGACGATTACTTACCATGGATGTCATCATTTGGAACCTCTAGGGTTGAAGGCACGAAAGTCTTCACATAAGAACTCTTTTGTCTTGTGGTCCTTGACGGAGGGGTTGGTAGGACTAACTTCCTTTTCAGAGTGGCCTTCAAAGGCCTTGCACTGGTTCCCTTTCTGCTTCGCACTCTGTCTACGATCCCAGAAGACCCTACGACCATCACTTGATCACCCTCGGAGAGGGGATCGTCAGAATCAGCAACATTCTCCACAAGTTGTGGAGCTTCCTCAGTGTTCACAGGTTTGGGAGGTGGGACTACTGCAATAGGCTCAACTGTTTAAGCGTCCACGTCATTGTTGTTGACAGACACAGATAGGGACCCTACTCCATAGCTCAAATCCTTCGGGTCCTTCGGAATGAAGCTGTCCTCCTTGGCACCACCGGACACGACAAAGTTCCTAATCGCCATCTCTGCAACAACAAGAGAAAAGAAAGATAAATATCAGCAGATAAGTTATTTATTTATTTAAATGGGAATGTACATACTTTTTCCTTCGCATATTATCTCAGGCTTCAACGGAGACCCTTCCCAATGGTCAACTATACCCGCCATGTAGAGAATCAGCTCAGGAAATGTTTGGACATCAACTGGGTGGCGTGCAAGACGCTGATAGATGGGACTGCTTCTTATGGTGTATGGAAAGGGATCATTAAACCTTTTTTATATCAAATTGGAATGCTTCATCCAACAAAGCTGGATATTCCGGAGGTATTATTGTGTTTTGAACATAGAAAAACTGTCCTTTCCAATTTCTTATGTTTGAAAAAGGTTTGGTCACCAAGTAAGGCACATCATGCTCACTTCTTTTGGCCAAGGTTATCAAATCACCACCAGGATAAAGGTTAATAAAGCCCCTAAGCACAATCAGTGTATGCTCATAACCGTAAGCCTTGCACATCACAATGTAGGTGGTTAGTTTGGCTAAGCCAAACGAATTCAACCTTGAGATATGTACTTGGTAATATTGTAAAAACTCTAAAATTAAGGGGTGGATTGGAATCCTAAAATTGGATTAGGTGAAAGCATGAACATAAAGCCCCACATACCCTTCGGGGGCATCAAAGATGTTTTGGGTTTTGCTCGGAAGCATCACCCTAAACTCCTTAGGGATGGGGTATTCATCAAGAAAATCCGATAAGGCTTTTTTAGTTAACGTGCATTTCTGCTGCCTGATTATGCGCTTAGCGGCCATACTCATATTGTATTGAAACAATTAAAGCAAGAAAGTAAAGATTGGGGATGGAGAATTACCTTTCGATTACAAGTAAGCACGAAGCATAGTGATGTGTGTGTATATTGGGCGGAGGGTAAAAAGTAATCTAGGGTTCACGATATAAAGGGTTTATATACCCCTTGTAGTTTTTATCCTAGCCATCCACGTGTCCATCCAAATTTGACACATATACGGACTTCAAATGGTTTTTAAATTTTGAAGGGACGTTTGTGCTTACCGAAATCCTAGCCGTTATGGCTTAGGTTGCAAGTGGTTGGCATTATCAATAAGCACATTTATTGCGCAGTTAGTTTTAAGCTCTCCATTCTTTTTGTACGAATTTGTGACGAAAGGGATATGGTTTGAGTAGATGCTAGAGTCATAAGCAATATATTCTCGTACGTATATATCACTTTCGACTGGGGGCTTGATGATGTACCCTCCGAACGGGTCGAAGGACACCCCTTCGAGCCTGTACGAAGCTTTCTTCTCGAAGGCCCAGGTCAACCTCCTATAATCTTTATTGGCGTAAAACCATTCATCTATGAAGTGGTTACCAGTTGGGAAGCCGCCAATCGAAGCCTTAAGCCCTTCGGGGTACCTCCTTCGAGGATGCTAGAAAGGAGAACCACCTTGACCTGGTCATACCCACGTCCCCTTCTTTCTTGAGCTTTCCCACCAAGGAAGAGATCGTAGGTCACAAAGCCCTAGTGATTACCACAAATCATGGGATGCCTCCATGATCTCCGAATTATGTGCAAGAGCTCTCTAAGGCCTATTTCCTCCCCTATAAATAGCTTAGACGGGCTGAGAACCATGGTATGCAAACTTGACTCTCTCATTTCACAACCAACTTATCATAACACACACTTATTCGCACGCCGGAGGTGGTTCGCAGGGTCCAACCCTTACGCAATCACTTAACGTAGTGTCTTAGTATTTCTTATTTCAGGTTAAAGACAAGCTTGGCGCAACCTCAACACCCCCTATATCCTTTGATCACCATTGAAGGCCTGGTCATGCCATTTATTGTACAATCAGCTATCACCTTCTCTCGTTGCATCAAGACGGCTCCTAACCCTTTGTATGAGGCATCACAGTAAACTACAAAGTCTTCACTGCCTTAAGGTAAGGTTAAGATAGGTGCGCTGCACAACTTATCCTTAAGGAGTTGGAAGGCTTCCTCCACTTTATCTCCCCAGTCAAACCTTACATACGTTTGAGTTAACTTAGTTAGGGGATTTTCTATATTTGAGAACCCCTCAATAAACCTCATGTATTACCCAGCAAGTCTTAAGAATTGGCGTATTTCGGTAGGTGTTGTGGGCGTCGCCTAATCCTTTATTGACTCGATCTTTGCAGGATCCACATGAATGCCTTAACTATCAATCACGTGACCCAGAAATTGAACAGGTGGTATCCAAAACTCTCACTTTGAAAACTTAGCATACAACTCCTCCTTCTTTAGAAACTCTAGGATTAGTCTAAGGTGTTCCTCGTGCTCCTTCTCGCTCTTAGAGTAAATCAAGATGTCGTCGATGAAGACGATCACAAATTTTTCCAAGTATGGCTTGCACACCCGATTCATAAGGTCCATGAATACTGTCGGTGCATTGGTTAAGCCAAAAGGCATAACCTGGAACTCGTAGTGACCGTAATGAGTTCTGAATGCCATTTTTTTTGGATATCTTCTTCCCGAACTCTAAGTTGATGATATCCGGATCTCAAGTCGATTTTTGAGTAAACACACGAACCTTGGAGTTGGTCGAATAGATCATAGATTCTCGGGAGTGGGTATCGGTTTTTGATGGTTAGTTTGTTTAGCTCTCGGTAGTCAATGCACATTCTGAAAGACCCATCCTTCTTTTTGACAAATAGAACTGGGGCTCCCCAAGGCGAAGAACTTGGCCTGATGAATCCTTTCTCCGAGAGTTCCGACAATTGGGTCGATAGTTCCTGTAGTTCCGTCAGAGCTAACCGATAAGGTGCTCGTGCCACGGGTGTGGCACCAGGCACTAGGTCAATTCGAAATTTGACATGTCGTGTTGGCGGGAGTCCAGGTAAGTCTTCAGGGAAGACCTCCAGAAAGTCTCTCACGATTGGTACATCTTCCAAACATTTTCCCTCTGGCTCCTTCTCTTTCTTTTCGATGACTTGTGCTAGAAAGAGATGGCATCCTTTCTCGATGTATTTCTGGGCCATTAACTTGTTGGCCACTTCCATAATCTCATGGAGATCAGCAGCCTTGTAAGTAGTGACATTACCCTTGATGGATAGGGGTAATCCACCAATGCACCTTTCCAGTAAACGAGTTTCAGTCTGGACCATCTCAGGGCATAGCAAAGCAAGCTCTTGGAAACGTTGGTTATACGCAACCATGTTGGTACCCTGCACTTTGAGGTTCCAAAATTCGACCTCTAACTTCTTAACTTCATTGCGAGGGCAATACTTTTTGAGTACCATTTCCTTGAAGTTTTCCCATGGCATTGCGTAAGCAGTGTCATAGCCAGCCGAGTTTGGATATTTATTCCACCAAGTTAAGGCAGCATCCATGAAAGTAAATGATGCGAACTTAACCCTATCTTCATCCGCATAACTACATATCCGGAATACAGTTTCCAACCTTTCAATCCATCTGACTAAAACAATTGCCCCCTCGGTTCCTCCAAAACCTCTGGTCATGGTCTTTCGGAATTCTTGGTAGGTGCAACCGCGAGTGTTGTTGTTTGTTGGTCTTGAATTTCCAACATCAGTAGTTAAGTTGTTTGCTGCAGCCAATGCTACTACCACCCGTTCCTCTACTAACTGATCAAGCATTGTTCGGTTCACAGGTGGAGCTACTGCATTAGCCCTGGCTGGGCCTGGGTTAACTGGTTGAGCACGAGTAGTTCTGCTTGTCTTTCTCTTAGGAGGCATTTTGCTGCATCACAAAAAGATAAAGACAATTGAGATTTGGAGAGTTTGTTATCACACAAGAGGGTAATCACCACAAGTAGAGTATATGAATAAGATCAATCATAGAGAGAATGGCACAATAGAGTAATCAACCAAGCTTGTTATAGATTAGAAATCAATACATGTTCACAAAATTACAAGCTTAGATACATAAGAGAAAAGTACAAGTTTCGAATACATAACGGAAGAATACAACCGTCACTAACTGATGACTACTCAGTTTAGTGGAAAATATATCATAACTACTAAAAACTAAAATAAATCACGCCCAAGGCGTAGCTGCTCCAACTCTACTGCCAACCATCCTACAGTAGACTCCAACTGCCCTACAGTAGACTTCAATGAGCCTCCTCGACGCCAAGAACTCACTACGATCCTCCTGCTCTGACCTCATCACCCTGGCAATCACTGACTCCATATCATGCATTGTTGGGAATTAAATTTGAGTTGGTAATGGAAAAAACATGAAAGATGAAGGAGACTTATGAAGACAAAGATGAAGGACTTAAAATGTATTATGTTAAAGTATTTGTAACCCTAAATCTCTATTATATAAAGAGATGGGGCGTTTAGGTTTTATATACATATGTTAAAGATGTAACATCCAGGAAAGGTAGCGTGTGTGTACCTAGGCGCGAGTCTTTGTTTAGACGCCTAGGGTTTAGATTTGTGGTTAAGCCTCAAGGATCTTTGATCCCTGTTAGAGTAGGTAACCGTGCTACACTTGATCACGTAGCATTGGGGCTATTTGTAAGTAGTTGTTAGAGATGATGACGAAGAACCTTGTAATGATAATATTGATTCTATGTGTTAGGTTTTATATATTTCATAGATTTAATGATAAAAAAAAGAAGAATGAAACACAAGGATTACAGAAAAGATAAGCAAAATACACCAAGTAGATTCTACTGCTAGGCATAAAAGATTCTACTGCTAGAGTATTTTATTCTACTGCTAGTGTATTGTTGAAGTTTGCTCAAGTTATAACGAGCAGTACTAACTTAAGTTAGTACTGCTGGTTCAAAGAAGGTAGCAGTTAGTACTGCTTGTGCAAAGAAGATAGCAGTTGGTACTGCTAGTGCAAAGAAGCTACTGCTGAATGGATAACTGAGTGACTCATACTACTGCTGGATGGATATGTTTGAAAAAGATATTTGTGTATAAGAGTCAATTATATACGGTAGATAATATCTTTCATATGTGATCAGTCAACAAGTTGTAAACACAGATATATGTTGTATCTTAATGACTGACACACACAAGCAAGTAGTAGACAAGACTTATCAACTTTGTAATGATCTCTTTTGTTCTATAAAAAGGAGATATTACCCTTAGATAAAAGGTGTGGTTAGAAGTTAATCACCAGAGTGTTTTACTGTGCTTAGAACTCAAAACACAAAGTATGTTACAAATGTAAAACATCAAACAGTGAGTGTGTGTGGGAACATCAGACAAGGGGTCTGATATTGTTAGGTTTGTTTAGCCTCAAGGATCTTTGATCCCTGATTAGAGTGTAATCGTGCTATACTTGATCACATAGTATTGGGGCTAAGTTTAATAACAAAGAGAAAGTTTGGAAAAATCTTGTTGTGATAGTATTGATTCTTTCATTTGAATATTCCGCCAATATTATCATTATGCTTATCATAGTTTACCCTAGATCAAGGTCTAAACAACCTAGAGTCCAAAAACGGTTCAGAAAACTTATATTAAGTGTGTGCTCAATCAATATTAAAGTTTTCACACTATGTCTGAATATTTCGCCTATGTTATCATGTTCCTAGATATAAGACCTAATAAGTCTTGAGCTAAAACGATCTTAACATGTGGTATCAGAGCCAAGGGGGCTCGTGATCATGGGATTAAACAAGGTTTTGTTTGTCGAAGAATGAAGAAAAAAAAAATCGTAACTGGTTCAATTTTCGTAACTCACTGCAGGGTTGTTTTCAAAGGACGATAACTCCTTCGTTAACCGTTGGATCGGGCTGAAATTTTTACTAGAGATTCTTTATATATCAAGGTATAATTTCACTGGAGGGATCTTCAATATGATATCTAGATCGTCAGGTATAAATTTTTGAAAACTGCTGCAGAGGCGTTTCTAATTTTTGAATTTTTAGGGTTTTCTTGATTCGACTTCATGAATTCATGTTCTATTCGTGTTAAATCATCATGAAAGTTGTTTGTATGTTGCTTGGTGTTCATTATACACAGAAGACCAACAGATTTGGCCTAGATATAATTGCTTTATTCATGGGTTTACCTGGTTCGATTGTATAAATCCTAGTTTTTGTTGCTGCTGATGTTTAGGGTTCTTCAAAACCCTAGAATGGTTTCTATTGATCATGACTTAGGAACTGCTGGATACACACGTTATTACTGCCTTTCCTCAATCAGTATACTGCTTGGAACTTTTGTAATGCTCGACATGTATTCTTTCGAAGTGCACAAGAGGGTTAAGTTTTAGTACTGCTCATCGTTGGTTTGTACTACTGAGTGTCGCAAGTTTGTACTGCTACTATCTCGATAGTACTACCATGCTTATTGACGGACTTAGTACTGCTAAGGTCTTGTTTGTACTGCTCGAGAAATTAGTTAGTACTGCTACCATGATTGGAACTGTTTGAAAGGTTTTCTCTTCTTTGAAGTTATGGCAGTTTAATGGCTCGACATACACAAGGAAGGAGTACTGGATGGTGTACATCCATGCATTATGAAGAGATTGGTCGATGATCTTTTCTATAATGGGACGGTGCTCTTATATTATTCATTCTTCATGTGTCTGCTATACTGGGTCGCTGATCTTTTAATCTTTTATACTTCTCTATAATGGGTCGGTGTGACTTGGTTTTTAATTTATTACACTCCCATGTTTTGGTATCGAATATAATGGGTAGGTGTGAATATATTCCATTCTGATTTTATTTTCTTGATCATGGGACGGTGATGTATTGGCATAATATTCTTTCCATGCAAAACCCTAAGGTGACTACAACACCTACTGAATTTTTAATGCTGCTCATTTGCCTTACATACTGATCATTATTGTTAGTCTCATGTGTTCAAGAATTACATTTCAAGGCAGTTGGAGTTATTATTTTCTTTAAAAGGTTGTTGATACACATGATGTTGGATGTATATGTTTTTGGATGATCGACACACACTATAGCAGATTGGATATTATTGTATGAAGCATGTGAAGAGTTTCTACTTTTGTGATGCTTTGGGTGGAATGAGATTACAAAAGTGAGGAGAAGCATATACATCGTTGGTACTAGATTTGGAACAGGTTGGTTCCAACACACACAGGGGGAAGACGCACACAGGAGATTTTTGGATTTGATTATTGGATTTTGGTTTTTGATATTTAAAAGATTTATGGCTCGTTATTATTTGTTCTAATTGATTCGAAGAGGATTATTTATTGCTTATATGACGATGAAGTGGAATTTTTCGAGTTTGTGTTCTTATCATATCTTAAAGTGGGTGTTACACTTTAAAGATAACTTGTTTGGGCGTTCAAGTGGTAACTACGAATTGACAAACACTTTAAGGAGTTACGTTATTGTGCTCAGTGTCTCATTGAAGATGAGTTTTATTGTCAAGAGATTGCGGTCTCCCTATGCATCGATCTGGGTATACGTTCGAAGTCAGATTTAGTACAAGATATAAGAAACAAGGTTGGGTTATTCTACTTCAGCATCAAATTGGTAATGGTTAGTTTTCTTCATCATTACAAAAAGCTTACAGAATTGAAGATTCAACAAATGGTTAACATATGGGTTTCAGGGGAAGCTTAATGTTCAAATGATTAACCATTTATATGTTACATCGAGGTGAAAGTTTTTCACAATTCCTAGTTGGTATTCTTGCTGATGGTTTAGGATTTTTCTGTCTTGAGTTCATTTATAAAAGTAAGCGTTTTGGGGTTTGTTCATGGAGGGCAATTCGAGACATTGGAAGACTAGATTAGATGTATGATATTGGGGTTTGTGGTTATGAAGATCAAGGTTGCATAATTTTGTCCCCTAATTGATGATGACAAAAAGGGGAAGAATATTTACATTAAAGATTTGCAACTTGAAGATCCTTGATGATATAGCATGGATTAAGGGGAAGTCGAGATCTGTCATATTTGAGTTTTGTCATTATCAACTAGCGGAAGATTGTTAGGAATTAAATTTGAGTTGATAATGGACAAAACATGAAAGATGAAGGAGACTTATGAAGACAAAGATGAAGGACTTAAAATGTATTATGTTAAAGTCTTTGTAACCCTAAATCTCTATTATATAAAGAGATGGGGCGTTTAGGTTTTATATACAGATGTTAAAGATGTAACATCCAGGAAAGGTGTCGTGTGTGTACCTAGGCGTGAGTCTTTGTTTAGACGCCTAGGGTTTAGGTTTGTGGTTAAGCCTCAAGGATCTTTGATCCCTGTTAGAGTAGGTAACCGTGCTACACTTGATCACGTAGCATTGGGGCTGTTTGTAAGTAGTTGTTAGAGATGATGAAGAAGAACCTTGTTATGATAATATTGATTCTATGTTTGAATATTCCGCCTATGTTATCATGTTCCTAGATATAAGACCTAATAAGTCTTGATCTAAAACGATCTTAACGTAGCATTGGGGCTGTTTGTAAGTGGCCCCACTCTGCATCCCAAGCTCTCGCCTGATCCCCCCGATGTCATCCATCCTGCGATGCACACCTGCAAGCTCTCTGCTAACTTGCTCATCACGTCTCCAAGTCTTCCAGCTGGTATGAGTAAATATCTAGCAGGTTTTCTTGTGCCCCCAACTGAGTCAAGAACCTCATAACATCATCCTCTTCCTCCTCGGCCACTTGTGAGACAACGGGTGGAGGAGAAGCTGGTATCAATGGAGATGATGGCACAAAAGATCGTGAGGATGGCTCATACACTGGACTATCAGCATGAGGTGGGGTGCTGTGAACACACTCAATGTCTCTCCATATCTCGCCATTAATCTCACAAGTAGCAGGATTATCCAAACCCTCCTCTCTAGAACGTAACATAGCAGCTCTCTGTCCTAACCCAAGAGGTGCATCCACATCTCCACCTAACTTCTGAGCAGCCCTCGAACTCTGCCCTATCTAGAAAGTGCTCGGCACCTCTTCCAGAATCATCTTCCCCTGTCGCTGCATAGTCACCCCCTGATCTAGACCTACTGGTAAACCTACATCCTTATCTGTAAGTGCACACTTGGGGGCGTGCTCAGCTGGTAAAGTCTCCTCAGATGCAGGATCTACTGCTGGCTCCTCTTCTGGATCATCCTCCAACTCTTCCTCTGGGTCCTCCTCCGACTCTTCCTCATCCCCTGCTGAATATGAATCATCGGCTCCCCTGAGCCTCTGACGAAGTGGTGATTGGTCAGGAGATGAAATAGGTGAAAAAGATAGTGGGGTGGTGGAGGTACCCATGTAAATGGCTCAGGTCCTCTTATGAGGTGGGGATGGTAGGTCTGAGTACCGCAGTCGGCGCCCGGGACGCGCATGCGGGTTGTGCGACGGCTAGGGAGAGTCTGAACATGTGAGGTAGGTTGTATAGCAGGATCTTTAATAGAGGTAGAGCTGGAGTTGGTGTGGGCTCAATGAGGTCAGGGTCTGGTGCATGATAAGCCTGAAGCACCTGCATGTAGGGATCATCTGAGCCCGGCGAGGTCTGAGGGGTGTCGTAGGAAGGCATGGTCTGTGACAAAAAGGGTATATATGTGTAAGTATATAGAAAACACTCATAGTAAATACTGTAAGTTAAGTATGTATAAGTATACATAAAACACTTATAGTACATGTAGTTAAGTAAAATAAACGAACGGTAAAGCGTAACATATAGTTAAGACAAGTAAACAGAAAGTAAAGTGACAAGCAAGCAAGGCAGGCAAGTGGCGGTCATAGGGACTTGTTTTTGTAAAAAGCGGTTATAGTTTAGGGTTTATATGTACCTAGTTCTCTATAACCTAGGCTCTGATGCCAATCTGTAACACCCCCTAATTTAATAATCGCGGAAGCATTTGGGTCATGGGGTGCTACTGAAATTGGTAATCACAACACAAGGTAATAAAGAACGGAATACATACTCCGTTTAAATACATTCATTCAAGTTAAATAGAGTGTAGAACTTATGTACGCCACCATCTCTAAGTTCTTGGACCGTTTTGGACTCTAGGTTGTTTAGACCTTGATCTAGGATAAACAATAAACACAATGATAATAATTAGCACAGTGAAATAACATTAAGAATATTATTATTATCGCTAAGGTTCTTCACCATCATCTCCTAACACTAAAAATACAAAACCTAGGCATCCGTTGTAGGAACTCGATGCCTAGACATAACCTACACCTTTCATAGACGTCTACATCTTGACATACACACACACTATAATGAACGATCCCTGTATCTCTTTATATAATAGAGATACTAGGGTTACAAAGGATATATACTAAAAATATAAAAGATCTCGTAGTAATCTTTTCCTTTTGTGAAGTCTCATCCTTTGTCTCCATAAGTCCCTCATCTTTCATTGTTTTGTCTTATCAACTCAAATATAATTCCCAACAATCTTCCCCTAGTAGATAATGACAAAAACAAGTAAGCACAAACTTCCCCTGAAGTTAATATGTATGAAAGATAAACGAACTTCATATCATCAAGGATCTTCAAGCTGCAATCTTCAATATTCTTCTTCCCTTTTTTTGTCATCATCAAATAGGGAACAAAAAGTATGCAACTTTGATCTTCATAACCACGAGCCAGTACCATACATCCAACTTAGTCTTCCAATGTCTTGAATCACCCTCCATTAATGAACACTAAAACGCTTTCTTTTATAAATGAATCCAAGACAGAAAAATCCCAAATCTTCAGTAAAAATATCAACTAGCAATCATAAAAACCTTCACCTCGATGTAGCACATAAATGGTTAAACATTTTAACACTTAAGCTTCCACTGAATCCCATATGTTAACCATTTGAAAGAACTTGTCGAATAACTAACCAACAATAATAATGAACACCATGTTGTACCATCCATGAATGAGCATCCTAATTCCGCATTAGGTTTGAAAGATGACAACAATAATATACGATATCAAGCTGTAGTAAACAATGTAAAATAGTTCTTTGGTAAAGCAGTAGAAACCATGTAGAAAAAGTAACGACCTCCAATCAGTGTTAACATGATTACTGCCTCATTAAACTCTCACGAATATCCCATGTGTGTCAACCAATATCCCATGTGTGTGTCTCAAATCACTAATCAATCATATGTACTTCCCCTTACTGCTCGTAACTCAAGCATATATATCGAACCAAAAACTACTAGCAGCAGTAGTATCAAATAAAGCGTAGCAGCAGTATTAACCGATAAGCATAGCAGTAGTAACATATAATGCTAGCAGTAGAAAAATTATATCGAGCAGCAGAATTAATTATGTAGCAGCAGTAGAAACGAATAGCGTAGCAGTAGTAATCTCCGATCCCATCTTCAATTAATTTCCAATAAGTAAGCGACAAACAACATTAACTCAAAAAGACATTAGCTAGCAGCAGTACAATATAATCATCGAACAGTATTAATGATCATTAGTATATTCCATTCAGTAGCATGCCTATTCTTATTTTAATACAGTTCGTGATATACCAATCATGCACCACTGACCCATTATTCCAATTATATAAGACCAAGAGTAATGGCGTTGAAGTAGGCTTAGTTGCCTTTTCAACGCCCGTTGGTCTGCCCTCATGGGGCGTTGAAGCCCGTTGAAAACCAAAAAAATAACGCCCGTTGATTGAACTACGGGCGTTGTTTTATTTCCTCTTGACAAGTTAACACTCTCTCATTGTTTAAAGTCAATAAAGTAGAGTTAAAGTTAAACACTCTCTCACTGACAAGTTAACACTTTGTCACTGACAAGTATATATATATATATATATATATATATATATATATATATATATATATATATATATATATATATAATATATATATATATATATATATATATTTTGTTCTCATTCAACGCCCCACCCCATTACCCCCAAATTTTGCTTCAACGCCCTTCTTCTCTCACTGTCAAGTATCATCATTTGCCCCAACCCACACCCAAAAATTCCAAAACTATTACTCTTGGTCTAATAGCCCTCGTCAATGAATAAAAGAAACCCTCCAATCAGATCGACTCATCAGCCAAACAAAGATCACATGTCTCATTAATTACGATCAACCCAGAATCATTAATTGGTATGAGATTATTAAACAAATTCACCTTGTATCACATGGCAAAAGACGACAGAACAATAATTGGTACGAGGTTAAATAATACTTCAGTAGCAAACGACGAGGCTAATAAATCCTACAAATCGATACCAATTCATTCTATAATTTAATGATCCACTTGACCCCATGATTAAATTATACATCTGAATATAACTTCCCAGCTCACGTATTGTATTCGACCATTGAAAACAATTAAAATAATCCTCACAAAGCGAATAATGTTTACACATCACCGACCCACGTTGTCTTGTCCCATGATAATAATTGTTAATACGAGGACTCATTAATTACCAGTAATCAGTACGAAAGAGAAAAAAAATTTCTTCGATAAAAAAAAACTTCCATAATACTTACTCCAAAACTGCTACTGTCGACATAAAACCTTGTAACATCCCTAGATCGAGAGCCCCCCCTCTCTGATACCACCTGTAGAACTTATGTACGCCACCATCTATAAGTTCTTGGACCATTTTGGACTCTAGGTTGTTTATACATTGATCTAGGATAAACAATAAGCACAATGATAATAATTAGCACAGCGGAATAACATTAAGAATATTATTATTATCACTAACGTTTTTCGCCATCATCTCCTAACAATAACAATACAAAACCTAGGCTTCCGTTGTAGGAACTCGATGCCTAGACACAACCTACACCTTTCATAGACGTCTACATCTTGACACACACACACACTATAATAAACGATCCCTGTATCTCTTTTTATAATAGAGATACTAGGGTTACAAAGGATATATACTAAAAATATAAAAGATCTCGTAGTAATCTTTTCCTTTTGTGAAGTCTCATCCTTTGTCTCCATAAGTCCCACATCTTTTATTGTTTTGTCTTATCAACTCAAATATAATTCCCAACATAGAGTTTACGATAGAGTTTCAAGTTCAGTAAATAAGGCCCATTAGTTTATTGTCTCATACAAACAAGTCATAGTTATGCATAAAAACACTTCGGGGAATAGTCTATGACCCTTGCCATGCCAATACCTTGCAACAATCAGACAGATTAAGCACCTGAGAAAAATATGCTAAAAGTCAGCAAAAAAGTTGGTGAGTTCATAGTTTTAAAATGAAGCAGTAAAGTAATAAGTTTGGACCAATAGTTTTGTGTACGAACATTACAACACATAGTTGTAATGTCATACAAAATAGTCTATCACGCTAGCACTAAGTTCATGCAACCGAAGCTCGACAGTTCAGTGCGCTATATTATAGCACATAAATAATAATCAGGGACCCAAAACGAGTGTTTTAACCCAATACACTCGTAGTCCGACTTGGTATATACTCGCATTGACCCGTCTGGCCAACCGAACGGGGGAGTTACCCCAATAGATCTATTTATATCAATCGCGCTTCCTAGCAGGAATTAACGGTTCATGAAAGTGGGCATAACAGTGGGTTCAGGGGCTTAGGCTAACCACGCAATAGTTTTGAGAAGATAAACATTATTGTGGTCCAGAAAACGTTTTGCATGTTTCTCACCCCATAGTTGTAAAACAAGTATAAATAAAGTGGGGCTATAAACTCACCTCATAGGGTAAACAGTGAATGAAGTAAATCATAGAGAGGCTCTATGGCACCAACATGTGACCTAGAGCATGTCTTAGTTAACAACTTTAATTTAAGACTCAACGAAATTTAATTCAAAAGTTTTAAAGTGTTTATGTTATCGTTGCTTGTGTGGCAGCATTTAAGTTTGAAACAGTTTTCTAAGTATTTGTAAGTATTGGCTATTGGAAGTGCATAAAAATATCAAGGACGAATAAGACTCCAGTTCGACAATAACCGAAAGATGATGTACGAAAAGTAATTACGAATAATACTAGATGTTGTCGGAATATGGGAACATTATAACAATATAACATTTTTTGGGCTGTCTAGCCCGTTTTCTTTTGCAACCCGACCCAAGAATGCTCCTAATAATAAAACCGGTTTATTATTTGTGACCCATCCTATTCATCCTCACTCACATTCTCTTCTTTCCTTTGAGATCCGATAGCTACAATTCCGGGACCAAAACCCGAAGGTGATTCAACTTTTTCCGATCCGACCTTACGGGTTTTGTTTGAGCTACAGTGAGCTGTGAGTGGGTGTACAGTGTTATGAATAGTGCAACTAATTATTTTTTATTTGTGTGGCTGTGGTGTACCGGGTCGACTTTTATCCTCATTTGTAGCCACATCTTTGTTGTCTGAGGTGATAAGAAATCCGAAGAACTTCGTTTACAGTAGTTTTCGTAAGCTTTTTTTTTTTTTTTTGGTTTTAATTGTGTTGATTGTGTGAATGCGTTAAATCGTTATATACAAGTGAGGTGTTTAATAATTATTCTTGGCTATTTTGTTTTCTTGATTTTAATTTTTTTTTTTTTTTTATTTCGAACTTACGGTTCATCTTAAATTTAGGGTTTTGATAATTTAGTTGGTTAGTAATTTTATGGCTTTATGTGGTTGCTAGGCTGTTTAGTAAGGTTCTTTTGTATTGTAAAGTTTGAATCCTCAGTTTTAATTGCCAACATTTTTATGCATCAGTTTAAACCAACGTGGGAGACATAGGACTATAGTTTTCTGATATTGAAGCTGTCAAAATATGGTATGCTTTGCTTTTGTTAGTATTTTAGTTGTTTGTGGGTTTTTAGTTTTTGGGGTTGATTATAACCTCTGTTGACAACCTGTTTTTTTGCAATTGTACTTGCCAGCAACTATAGTAGATACACATATTTTGTTTGTCGATTGCGCTTTTCATTTGGTTGTGTTGTGTTGAGTACGTTGCAAGGGGTGTTTGTTTAACCTTATTTGATTTCGACTTAACCGTAGGCTTAGTTTTATACTTATCTACTTATATGAGCTTTTTTATATACGTGTTATCAATTGTCGCGAAGATAGCCTGCAATTATATGAGTTGCGTTGACTATTAACATAAATCTGAATATCAGAAATTTCAGGCTGTTCACGCTTGCCAATTCGATGCTCACCTAAAGCCGAAAGGTACAGCTTTCTTTACTTGGGCTATGTTAAGATAGTTTACTATAGATGAGTTGCGTTGACTATTAACATAAATCTGAATATCAGAAATTTCAGGCTGTTCACGCTTGCCAATTCAGGCTGCTCACCTAAAGCCGAAATCAATTTAGGTACTTGGTTAAATTTACCTTCAGAATTCGGGAGCATCTTAGCTACTTAGTTGTGGTTCAGACCTAAGACTGATGTTGTTTCCATTGTGCCAGGGAGATATTTATAATGGTGTTGCAAATGATCATATTTGCAGCCATGGCAGGGCAGATTATTATATTTGCAGCCATGGCGGGGCAAATGATTAGATTTGCTGCCGTGGATTGCATCTATGCTTATGGTGCGATTGGTTAATACGTGCTTTGCTGATATTGAGGTAATCCGCATCTTGGGCTGGCAAATCATTGGATTTGCAGCCATGGCGGGTTTGTTTCGCTCCAACATACTAATGGCCTATGATGATTAATTGTTGTTTTTCTGAGTCAAATGATATTGGTCATTGGAGGTTTCAACCGTAACTTGGCAGGGCAAGGACCGGATGGCGTGATAGCTTACTTGCTATTATGCAACCGAGTTTCTTTGCAGCCATCGCGGAATTCGGACCTTTTTGAGTTTTCAATATGTTGATCCATATTCTTTTCTTATGTGCGAGGATACTTAAGAATGGTTAACCTGAAATGTCAACTGCTGGAAAGTCTCTTAATTAGTTGAGGTTCGTTTATAGCAAAGATTTAGATTATTGTTATGATTATATTGTTTTTCAAATGAACCAATGAGTTATGACGTTGTTTTTGGGCCTGATGTTGTGACACCAGGATGCATATATATGATTACGGGTGAAGATGTCACTGAAGGGGTTAATATGTTGGGGAAGGTATAATTTTCTTTAATTTCAGTATATTGATAATGAAGCTTTTATGTGAGAAAGTCAGTTCCATGGTTCAGATTTAATAATTTCGTGTATCAAATGCGCGTGTTGCTTATCTTTTGTGTGGTTATTTAAATACCTACTTGGGATTTTGCATATCGTCTTTGATGAAATGCTCTTACAGGTCAGCTAAAGATTCAAAAAGGAGATCAGGAGAACTCTAATTCGTTTAATGATAGTAATGATGTTGAGGTTAAGGTAAGAGGCCAGGAAGAGGCTAATTCTGCTGATAGCAGTTCAACTTTTCCAGTTTGGCTTTCAATTTCCGAGAACTTGACCAATGATATAAAGGATGACCCAGATACTCAGGAGGAAGAACACCATAAGGGTAATTTAGTATTTGAAAGTTATGATTTTGAGGTGAGAGGTCAGGAAGAGATTAATTCTACTGATCACAACAGATTTTCTCCTATCCGGCTCTAAAATTCTGAGGACTCGAACAATGATATCAAGGGTGAAGGCGATAGACAAAAGCAAGACCAGGAGAAGGGTAATTCAGTAAGCGATTCCAAACACCCTCTTATTTTGTTTCTTGCTAGGGAGAAAAATGAGCTATAATGAGATATAATTCGGGCCAAGTTTTCGTTAAGTGATATTTAAATGTGAATTACCCGTTTTTATATCAAGTTCCTATCTGTATTCACCCTCTTTATATTTTTGTTAATCTTTATGCATTATTTGTTTCGGTTGGGTTTTACGGTTAAATTAATAATTTTGTTGTTTTCTTAGGGAGTGTTTGGTGGGCCAAGTTTTCGTTAAGTGATATTTAAATGTGAATTACCCATTTTTATATCAAGTTCCTATCTGTATTCACCCTCTTTATATTTTTGTTAATCTTTATGCATTATTTGTTTCGGTTGGGTTTTACGGTTAAATTAATAATTTTGTTGTTTTCTTAGGGAGTGTTTGGTGGGCCAAGTTTTCGTTAAGTGATATTTAAATGTGAATTACCCGTTTTTATATCAAGTTCCTATCTGTATTCACCCTCTTTATATTTTTGTTAATCTTTATGTATTATTTGTTTCGGTTGGGTTTTACAGTTAAATTAATAATTTTGTTGTTTTCTTAGGGAGTGTTTTGATTGGCTTATTTTCCCAGCTTATTTTGGGCTTATATGAATCTCCCAGGTGGTTGGTAAGCTTACTGAAGTATTTTATATAAATTAGCTATTGGTTGGATTAATTTACCTTTCAATAATAATAGACTGAGTAATAAGCTTTCCAGTTAATTCAGGCAAAGATGGGAATGACAGATGATTTTTAAGCTTCTCTGCAAGTACTTCATGGTTTTGATACTGATATTACCCAGGAAGTAAATGAAATCAAGGTCAGTTAATCTTTCTAAGTTGGCTAGGGAAATTTTTACAGAAATTTGGTAAATACCCACAGATATGTATATATGCAAACACATATATCCCATATACAGAGGGTTTATGCCCATAGAGATTTATCTATTTTATTCACATAGCAATTTTGCAATTTGCAAAGGGCTGTGGCATCATCAAACAGAAGAACTGCACTGCAATCCGTTTTTTAGATCTTCAAGATAAAAGATACTGGTTTC
>CP139508.1:114699092-114726192 GCA_021014915.2 Artemisia tridentata subsp. tridentata | reverse complement strand
TTCGAGAAAGTTACTTAATTCAGGAAACTCACTTAATTCGGAAAGTTACTAAATAGGGAAAATTACTAAATATGGAAAGTTAATAAATTTGGAAAGTGGCTATGAATAGCAGGAAACCCTAATATGTCAATCTGAACAACAATAAGTACTGAATCAGAAATAACTTATAATAAGATGATGATTAATTCGTGTAGATTCGCTGAAGAAGGAGTAACTTCCGATCCTTGTGTTTCTGATATGGTTTCATTTGCGATTTGAGATACAGATATTCTATCCCTTCCCATTAGAGATTTCTCATGACTCTTTGATCCTTGAATTTGTTTATTATCCGTTTGATATGATCCATTTGATATGATCTTTGATATGATCCTTTGATATGATTCACTATGATATGATTCAGTTTTTCTATCCATTCTGTTACGATGTTCATTATGTTATCTCCTTGATATGAGATTCTGTTCAGTTGATATGCTTTGTTGATTATACTATGATTAGTACGTTATGATTATGGATATCCTTGCTTTGTTTATCTGTTCTGTTGCCCGAGCTAACTAGCCATAGAGGTACAATGGCCATTTCATTGAGACACCAATGGCCATGTCATTGAGACACCAATGGCATGACACTTTCTGTGGAGGTGTGATTGATCCACGGCGTTCCTTTTTGTTCTGATTATATGCTTAATTACGCACATGGCCATTCTGTTATATGTATGTATAGTCTCGTGCTTGCATATGTATTCTGTTTTGCAGGGAGCGTATGGATGCATCTTAGGTATTTTTCTGTTTGGATATGGTTTGACTTAGTGATTCGTAGTGCATGCCATGCACCCCATTTCACTTCTGGTACATTGGAGCTAGCTACTCCTTGTACAACTTATGATTTGACGGATATTTGGATATGATATGATGTGATTATGTGACTAAGCATGTGGCATGCTTTCTGAGCTCGATGGGCATTTCTGTTCTGTTATATGGTTATTACTCCTTGTTCGATTCCTTTGACTTCATTATGATCTCCTTATGTTTCGCTATGATTTGCTTCTTATGGTATATGACATTTTGTTTAGTTGATCCTTGATCTCTTATTCGTTTGGCAGATGATATTCGTTCAGCAGGAGCTTATGTTCCGTTTCCCTATACTTATATATGTTCGATTATTCTTTTGTTTATATCTGTTCACTGGGCTTTTTATGCTCAGCCACATTTCTTTTCCTACGACAGGTTTTAGGTTGGAAGCTGGGTTTGAGTGAAGAGTGCATAGGAGCTCTTAGTGGACTACCCTGACGATAGACTCCCATTTGTTTCTAGATTAGATTGGATTCATTTTCAGTTAGATTAGTTTGGAATTGTATTTGGCTTTGGGACTCATGATGTTTAGATGTTAGTATTTCATTATTACCTTAGAATACCTTTGTAACTATTTTGTTTATAAGTCTTTCGCTTGCGTTTGTATGTTCTGATTGACACCATAATGTGGCATTTTTACCCTTGTCAGGTTGGGGTGTTACAATTATGGTATCAGAGCTCTGGCTGCGACTTGTAGTACATAAGTTATGGCCTGTGAAGATTTGGACCCTTAGGTTTGCACTGTAGGAGCTTATGGAAGAACCCTTAAAATTTTGCCTTAGGTTTCCCCTGCAGAAACTTTAGTTATGACCGGTGAGGATTGGGTAGATTATGCGATAAAGCGTTTGTTAGATATCTTTCTTCCGCATCGCTCTAATTTATGCCTCTACTTTCAGTTAAGCCCTTATAAGATCATTCGTTCTGGAGGTTTAGAAAATTTAGCAAGATATGCAACACAAGTTTAGTGGCCAGATAAGTTTAGAATGCTTTGAGAATTTTGTAGAAGTGCCTTACAGGCTTCACTTTCCTTGGTTATCACATTCTTTCAAACTTCGATCTTTGATTCGTTTGTGATTCGTTTAGATGCCTCTTCGTCCGTTCAGAGAATTCGTATATGTATGAATCCGATATGTTTGACACATTCTATATTTCCTCTTGCTTTTGTTAAGCATATTAAGGTTCCATCTGCACTATTAGATTTTGCCCTACCTAGTTCTATCTCTATGAGAAATCTTGTGATTATCCATCATGGGTATCGGAATTGTCCAGTACATTTTGAAGATATCTGCAAATAAGTTATATTCTGCTAATCTGATTCCTTTGGAAAGATTTGATTCGATAGTATTCTGAATATGGATTTGTTGACGGATCATCGAGATGCTAACAACGGTCATTCTATATTTGTCATCTTTGGCGATTTGAGAAACTCAAAATTCTGTACCATGGTTTCCAACCTGGTAAACAATTGTGATCACTTTTGCTTTGAAACTTGTACGTTAATCCTTCGCGGTTGTAAAAATACTTCGTTTGATGAAACTTGCCTTGAGAGTTATTCAGTTGTTTGAAATTTCACAATGTGTTCTTGGTTTAACTATCAAGATTTTCATCTGAGTGTGAATTTGTTTTGATCTGGGTATGACAATTTGTTTAGTCACAACTCGAGGTAGACTGTGATTGCAATAAAGGCATGTGTATATGATGCAAGTATTATGACGCCTGGCCAACGTGATA
The DNA here is from genome assembly GCA_021014915.2 of Artemisia tridentata subsp. tridentata. Taxonomy (NCBI): domain Eukaryota; kingdom Viridiplantae; phylum Streptophyta; class Magnoliopsida; order Asterales; family Asteraceae; genus Artemisia; species Artemisia tridentata. The sequence goes on along the minus strand of CP139508.1, from coordinate 114,723,613 downwards.
ATAATAACATCATACAACTTGAACTTATTGGGATCATAGGAGATCTTGAGCAGTGCCTGAGATTAGTAAGTTGGTTGACTCAGAAACCCTATCCGTATAAGAGCAACGTTTTGCCTAATTCTGAAACTCCGTATTGAACGACATCAGTTAAATGGAAAGAATTGAAGGATCAACTTCCAGGAAGTGGTTTTATCTGTCCGAGGGTGTCTCCGTAACGTGCTCCAGTTTTATTCGTGAAGAAGGATGATGATAGCATGAAGTTGTTTGTTGAATTTTGGAAACTGAATAGTACTATAGTTAGAACCGTTATCCGTTACCTCGAATCGATGATTTGTTTAATCAGCTTCTGGGTGTGAATCTTCTCAAGGATTGATCTAAGATCTGATTATTTTCAGTTACGTGTAAGGGAGCGAGATGTTCCTAGAATTGCTTTTCGTATTCGTTATGATCTCTATGAGTGTTGTGATGCCAATTGTATTGGCTACTGCTCTGACTGTTCCTATGGACTTGATTGAATCATGTCTTTCATGAATACGTGGACAATTTTTCATAGTATGACATATTGGTATATTCAGAGACGAAAGAGAAACACGGAAATCATCTTCGTATTTGTTGTTGAGATTTCTACGTCAGAAGAAGCTCTATGTGATAATTCTCGAAGAATAATTTTTGTTGGTGTGAAGAATGAGAGGAGAATTTTGAATAAGTTGAATAAGAGATTAGCTTCTACTCAAAAAGGAGACTTGGTTATGTCTTTATGCAACACGGGAAGATTATTTGTTATGCATCAAGACAACTAGAACCGTATGAGGTGACCTATCAGACGCAGGATTTGGGAGTGATATGTGACGAACATGAAGAAGCTCAGGAGCAAGTCGATGGAATATGATCTAGGTTAGAAGACTTGAAGGAAACTATTTTAATTGATGCACGCAGTTCTAATTGCTCTATTCATCTTAGTTGTACTAATATGTATAAAGACTTGAAGCAAAATTTTGATGGAATGGTATGAAGACGATTGTGATTACCTTGGTGGCGACGTGTTTAGTGTGTCAACAGGTTAAGATTCAGCATCAGCGTACAAGTGGTTTTCCTTAATTTTGGGATGTTCGTATGTGGAAGTGGGATTAAACTTTCAGGAACTTTGTAACGGGATTTCCGCGCACATTTAGGAAGGACAACATGAATTGAGTTGTAGTGGATCGTTTGACTAGGTCGACTCACTTGGAAGATTGGCAGATATTTCTTTCGGCAGAAGGTTATTCAAGCTACATGGCGCACTTGCAGTGATCGTGTCAGAGAATCGCGTTTTGCTTCACACTTACAGAAGAGATACAGAAGACTATGGGGATTGGACTCGGGATTTTGGTAGGACTTCTCATCTTCAGACGGATGGACAGACAGATCAACTATTTAAACCTGGAAGAGGTGTTGAGCGGGAATTTGACAAGTGCTGGGTGTGGTTGCGTTTGCTCACTATGATTTGATGGCTCGCAAGTGACAAGGATTCTTCTTTCAGAGTTTGGTATGAACAGAGATTAAGAACACCGTTTAGTTAAATTAGGTCAGGGAGCTATGTATTGAAAGTCCTGAGTTGATTCAGTGACTAATGGGTTAGTTATCATTATGGAAGAGAAATTTTGAAACTTTAGACCGGGAATTTGTGTGTTCCGTATAATGTTTTCGTACAGAAGAGTTAGACATTTTGGCATATAAGGAAGATTTAATTCGTGATACGTTAGAACTTAGATTCGTTCTTATCCGTACGATTATTCTACCTATTCCGTTATGCCTTCTGATACGTTTTGATATTCCGATATGTGCTTAGTTGATCATCAATACGAATATGTTACCCACCTCTTTATGAAATTCTTGATACGTTTGATGATTCGGTATGTGCTTTTTTGATTATTAGCAAGTTCCTTAGTTCGTTCAGAATCTGGATAGAGTTGATGAAGTTTTATCGTTTAAGCACTACCTCCGTATTGCCTCATGTGTATATGTGTTTCATGATCTCTTTGTGAGATTACAACTATCATCTGTTACGTATATGTTCCATATTCGTTGGATCGAGATTTGTTATGATTTGTCTTTTGTTGAAGAGCCCGAGGCTATTTTGGAGCGTCAGGATCGGGTCATGAGAAATGAAACTATTCCTTTTGCAAAGATTCTTTTGGAAGAACCTCTCCGAGCGTGAGGCTAATTATTGTCATTCCTTCGCAATTTGGTACGTCTCCGTCTAACTTTTGCAACTTCAAATTTCAAGGACAAAATTTTTCTTTTTAGAGGGGAAGAATTATAACGACCAAAAATCTGATATAGCTTTGAACATTTGATACGAATTTAACCTAAGATGTAAACTATAAGAAATCTATAACCTAAGTTAAATGGAAATCGGCACAACCTATATTTCTAAGTAATATCATACGATTACATAAGTCTCTTAGGGGACCGATTATATTAAAATTTTATGCACAACATCACATGTGAATACTTGGTCTAATATTTGAAATATGGAAGAGATTATATATCCTCTAATCCTCCCAAAAATCACGGCATCTCTATCTTTAATTCTTCCCGTTCGTTGCATCCTATCAAACCGTATATCTCATTTTATTTCACACTCAAAACCCTAAATTACACATTCAATCGGCCTTTCCCTCCCTTCCTTACCACAACCGAACCAAAGACAAGCATTTTCCATTCATGGCTGCCAAGAAAAAAAAAGAAATGAAGAGGGGATCGAGAATGGTAGCCTTCATTGGGTTTTGGTGTGATCCGAGTTCCACATTCCTCTTCCAATTCGATCCTTTGTAATTCAGTTCTAAGGTATTTGTGTCCTCCTTTGTTTTTCACTCTTTATACGACACACTTGATTCATAAAAATCAGATTTAAACATTTTATACTAATCATCTATCATGGTGTTAAATTAATAATTGGTTTCGTTAAGATAAGGTCACATGAATAAAAGAAGTACACGCCTCATGTAATGAAAAGGATTTTGTAACACATGTATGTCGACTTGTGGTTTCTTTGTAATTCGAATCAGCCTTTGTTCCAGCTCCAGATCTATGTCATTAAGACCTATACATGATCATTAATACACGTTTAACATGACATGCAAATCTAGAAACCCTAGATGAAAATTAACGAGGGCTTTGAAAGGGACTTAGGGTTTTGATTTATGTTTTTATGTGGGATTCGTTGCATGCTTGCCTTATTACTATTGATGTTGAGTGTGTGTCTGTCTTGTGTGAAACCTTTTGTGTCGATTCTAGTTGTGAACTCATGTCAAATTAATAAAGGTTTACAAGCCCTAATATGATCTTTAAATCACACATAGTTAATATATTGAACGCCGCCTATGATTAAGGTTTGTGTCGTGTGTGTATGTGGTCCTTTGATGTCAAAACTGCTATCTCATGGTCGACCTAATATAAAGCATACAAGCCCTAGAAAACAATCATTATACATTAATTAATGAGGCACTTAAAAGAGGAAACCTTAGGCGTGTGTATGGAGTGTAACGAAGGTTTGTATGGTTATGATTTTATGTGAATTCGTTATGCTTGTGGCTTATTTATCTTTGGGGTATCGTGGACTATTTTGTGTGTCGAATTTAAGATCTAACCTGATGTTAATATGATGTTTAAAACATGTCTTGTGAAATATAAAGGTCTCGTGTGCGTTGGTACAATTAAACATGTTGGATAATGGCTTAAAACGGGGTTTTGAAATGGGACTGTTTTGTAATCTGAAGATGTGTGCACTATTGCTTGAGTTTCATAAGTGTATAATAATGTTTCTTTGCTTTTAAACCTTGTTGAATGTCTTAATTAAGTTTTCCAATTGGTTAAGAGTGAAATGGAGTCGAATTGGTCATGTTTATGAATTTATGGGATCATGTGTCAAACCTGAGTTTTGGGAACTTAAAATCAGTCAAGGTTTTTGATTTTTCATTTTCAAACCACAAGTAGTTAAGAGCTCTCCTTCTAAAGGGGTGATATTTAAGTTATGTGTGACTTCCTGGAAATTTTGTGGATTTTTATGAAGTGTCTCAATGGGTTAATGAAGGGCAAACTTTCTGTATGTATCTGCAGTTAACTTTTTGAACAGGTCTGGAAAGATGATTTTTAAAACAGTACTTGTGCTTGGTAGTAAAATCTATAAAAATTTGTGAATATACTAAACTATTGTAGGAATCACTGGTAATTATTTCAGAATTTGTGGATGATTTGGAAGTACCTATAAACCCTAAGTTTGATTAATTATGAATGTAACCCTAACTTACTAATTATGGAAACTTGCTAAATATGGAAAGTTACTAATTCGGGAAAGTTACTAAATAGGGAAAGTTACTAAATATAGAAAATTACTAAATTTGGAAAGTTACTATGAATAGCAGGAAACCCTAATATGTCAATCAAAACAATAATAAGTACTAAATCAGAAATAACTTAAAATAAGACGATCATTAATTCGTGTAGATTCGCTGAAGAAGGAGTAACTTCCGTTCCTTGTGTTTCTGATATGGTTTCATTTGCGGTTTGAGGTATAGATATTCTATCCCTTCTCAGTAGGGATTTCTCATGACTCTTTGATCCTTGAGTTTGTTTATGATCCGTTTGATATGATCCGTTGATATGATTCACTATGATATGATTCAGTTTTACTATCCATTCTGTTACGATGTTCATTATGTTATCTCCTTGATATGAGATTCTGTTCAGTTGATATGCTTTGTTGATTATACTATGATTAGTACGTTATGATTATGGTTAGCCTTGCTTTGTTTATCTGTTCTATTGCCCGAGCTAACTAGCCATGGAGGTACCATGGCCATGTCATTGAGGTACCAATGGCATGACACTTTCTGTGGAGGTGTGATTGATCCACGGCGTTCCCTTTTGTTCTGATTATATGATTAATTACGCACATTGCCATTCTGTTATATGTATGTATAGTCTTGTACTTGCATATGTATTCTGTTTTGTAGGGAGCGTATGGATGCATCCTAGGTATTTGTCTGTTTGGATATGCTTTGACTTAGTGATTGGTAGTGCGTGCCATGCACCCTATTTCACTTCTGGTACATTGGAGCTAGCTACTCCTTGTACAACTTATGATTTGACAGATATATGGATATGATATGATGTGATTATGTGACTAAGCATCTACCATGCTTTCTGAGCTCGATGGGCATTTCTGTTCTGTTACATGGTTATTATTCTCTTTTCGATTCCTTTGACTTCATTATGATCTCCTTATGTTTCGCTATGATTTGCTTCTTATGGTATATGTCATTTTGTTCAGTTGATCCTTGATCTCTTATTCGTTTGGCAGATGATATTCGTTCAGCAGGAGCTTAAGTTCCGTTTCCCTATACTTATATATGTTCGATTATTCATTTGTTTTTATCTGTTCACTGGGCTTTTTAAGTTCAGCCGCATTCTTTTCCTGCGGCAGGTTTTAATTTGGAGGTTGGGTTTGAGTGAAGAGTGCATAGGAGCTCTTAGTGGACTACCCTGACGATAGACTCCCATTTGTTTCTAGATTAGATTGGATTCATTTTCAGTTAGATTAGTTTGGAATTGTATTTGGCTTTGGGACTCATGATGTTTAGATATTAGTATTTCATTATTACCTTAGAATAACTTTGTAACTATTATGTTTATAAGTCTTTTGCTTGCGTTTGTATGTTCTGATTGACACCATAATGTGGCATTTTGACCCTTGTCGGGTTGGGTGTTACATCTAAGGTTTGTAAGCTTTCTGCAAATGGTTCATCATTTTGACAGAGAATATATTGTGGCTCTATGGAGGTTATACAAAGAAATATTTGGTTATAAAACACCAGAACAAATCAATGATAAAGTCAGCTGGGAGTACTTGAAGGTAATGTTTGAACCAAATCATGAGGATGAATGTTGGAGAAAGCTAGGGCACAACACAGTTATAGAATGCAGGCTTTATTAGGGTTGTGGAGTACATGTTTTGACTGCACGTGGGCTGATGATCTACATGCTTGTGGAAAAGGATTACCCTTTAAAGTTTCACAAAGACATTCTACACCAGATGTTGTTTGGGAAGAAAAGACTCCAGCTTCAGTTTCCTTATGATGAGATGGCTTATCAATTGCTCAAGAAGATGGAAAATGATCTAGGACCCAAGAACATGTCACATGATTAATTGTTTGGGATCATCCTCTCAGTGTTTGTTCAAGCTTAAAGAGAAACTTGATGATTTTGGGAGAAAATATCAAGTTTAGGGGAGGATTGTTGGGTTTTAGAGCTGCTGCTGCTTGTTTAGTTAAGACTGCTGATGGAATTTGCTCAAAGACATTGTTGCTGCTAGTACAAATTGTTACAACTGCTTGTATATCTTACTACTGCTAAGTGTTGCTGAAAGTATTCAAGAAAATATACAAATGGTTACTACTGCTAGACAACATGTAACTACTGCTAGTTTAGTTAAGACTGCTAGAGTGTATAGTTAGTACTGCTTATGAGATAAACATATATAGTCGGTTAGATAATCATAGAAAAGATTCTTTTAAGATTTATCTTGTATAGCAAGAAATTGTAAGCCGACTAGGACTCTTTAGTCTATAAAAGGAGGACCTAGGGCATAGAGACAGACACGATTCTTTAGAAAACTTCAAGGTTGTAAACCCTAATACTCAAGAGTATTCGTATTATTATTAATAATATTGAAGTGATTTGTTTGAGATTGTTTGTTTAAATTCTTCTTAAGATTAAAGTTTAGTTTCCGCGTAAACTTTAATACAAATCAAAGATAGTTTCTACATAAGTTATATTGGATTTATTCAATATTAGCTTAACCTTTACAAGCTAAGGGAAATCGATCAAGTGCTCAACTGGGATCAACACATACAACTAAACCAAATTCTTTTTTCCCTTCCCTTTTGAACCGTCCCTTGCATCTTTGGGAATTTTGGAAACAAATGGCTTGATACCAATCAGTTCACAAGTTTCCTCATTGGGAAGGGCTAGAACCTTAACCCTTTCAGCAAAAGCCTTTTCTGAAATCTGTTTGGGTGTTGGATTCTTGCTAGGATCACCATTTTTTGAGCTTGAACCAGAATGTTGAACCTTTGAAAAATAGTCTGACCATGGCATTGGGTATGATCCACCATCAGAACTTTCACTGCTGCTAAAAATGTTAACGATTTCTACACACACACGCACACACACAAAAAAAAAGGAAAATATATGAATGGTGTGTTACAGATAGCAGAAATGACTTGAAAAACACAATGTTGAATACATGGTTTGTTGTTGGCCCTCATTGTTTCAATTGTTGTTTTTTGTTACAATTTTTTAGTATATGCAGTTTTCATGTATGTGGTTATGCCTTTATATAGTGCAGGCATTTGGTTGAAAAAACAATGTTTGGTATGAAAGATTCTCAATTGCAGGCATTTGTTTGAAAAAACCAGTATTACCTATGAAAGATTCTCAATTGCAGGCAATTTGTTGAAAAAAAGAGTGGTTGAAAAAGTAGTCAATGTGCGGTCATGCATGTGACTATTACCCACTTGTTTTACTACTGCATTAAACTAGATAGACTATAAAGTCCCAGCATTGTAATGGGGCAAATGAAGAGTCATGACTAATAGTCTGAACTCAATTCAGTGAATATCAAATTAGACTCAAACTAGATAGACTATAAAATCTCATATCTAACCCCTCAAAATTACATAAGTTATCAGAAATGTGTGACCATATGTATTGAATTGTGACTACACTTAAATAATGTGTGACAAAATATGACTCTATGATTTAGACACCTAAATAAATACTTCATGTGACCATATATAACATCTTGAATTTAGTCACACAAACACTCAATGTGACTAATATCAAGGTTAATGATAACTGAGTTCACATTTTGCTATAAATAATAGTCACATGAATATTTCACAATGTGACTATTTTGAATGTATTGGTCACATATAATACTCTTATAATGTGGCCATAAACATAATTTAGATACAAATTTTTGATATGGTGTGACTATTGTAAAGCCTATAGTCACATGATCGTGCTAAAATTAAATGTGACTATACACATTAGGATTTGGCAAGCAAACACATACTAAACTTTAGACACACATATTAACTTACGTGACCATATGTATCGAATTTTGGTTATATTTAATCATGTATGCTTATGGTTTAGTGTGACCATATATGACATTTGGTCACACTGTTCAAGTGTGTGACATATATTTGTCACTTTTGAATGCATATCGTGACTAATGTTTCAAACTTACTTTTCAATTGTCACACATTTCAAATTCATATGTGGCTAAATATTCAGCAAAAATAGCAGTCACTTTTAAATAATGTGTGACAAACTTGACTATATGATTTAGCCACATACACAATTACTTCATGTGACCATATATGGATTTTGGTCACACTGTTCAATTGTGTGACATATATTTGTCATATATGTATATATATAGTGTGACTAATGTTTCAAACTTATTTGTATCTGTCACACTTCCCAAATTATAAGTGACTAAATAATAATAAAAAATTTACCAGATACCTCTAGTCACAAAAATATACAAATGTGTGACAATGAAATTTCGAAATGGTCACACAAGTCGGATCAACTGTGGTTGTTTATTTTATTCTGGTACATTTAGTCACATAAATATGTTACTATGTGGCCGTTCAAAATACCACATGTGTGACGAAATCCCATATCTATACTAATGTTTATATGTTTGTTTTTTGTATGTTACCTGTAATTGTTTGAGGGTGATATAAGTCGAGTCAAATAAGCTCCTAAGCTAAAACAAACACCCCCATAATAAGCTCATAAGTTAAATATAATTGTTGTAGTGGATATAAGGGCGTTTGTTTAGCTTATTTAATTCGACTTATTTTTTTTCCCGCAAGTCAATTTATTGCAGCTAGTTTTAAGTCATAAAAAGCTTTTGGTTGGAGCTTATTTTTCAGTTTTAAGTCATAATAAGCTTTTGGTTGGGCGTATGGAAAATAAGACGGAAAAAAATAAGCTGATAAGCTACAAAATAACTTAAGATAAACACCCCATATTATGTTTTGGGGATGTTTATATTTTATTTTATTGCTGGCTCTAGTTTTACATGTGGACATTGATGAAGCGAAAAGTGTACCGCTTTTAAGGGGTCATTTAAGCCCTAAATCGTATTTATTTGATCAAATATTGCCCTAAATCGTTCCTTTTGTCATTTTAGGTACTTTTGAGGAGAAATCTGGAAAAGGAGGCATTTTGGACGTTTTTGGAGCATAAAAGTGAAGAAAACGACAAAGTCTCAAAAATCGGCTAAAAGTTACCTTTGACGGCGTCAGATTTTACTCTGGACGGCGTCATGGCTTGGCAAGAAAAGGTGGATGTGAAATTTACTCATGATAAGCCAGTGAAAATTGCATGTAAATTCTGACGGCGTCACGCTTTAACCTGATCAACGGCGTCACGGCTTAATTCAAAGAGGGACGGCGTCACGTTCAAGGTCTGACGGCGTCAAGCCTTGATAAGCCAGAACGGATTTTGGAGAGCTAAAGAGGGACGGCGTCAAGAAGGCCATCCGGGAACCCTAGAAGCGGCGAGGTGACGGCGTCACACTCCATAAGGTGACGCCGTCAGATGTAAAAATCTATATATAGTTTTGCAATTCTTTGTCATTAGAGAGAGAGCTTAGTGTGGAATTTTTGGGAGAAAACCCTAAGACGATTTTAGCATCTTTTTCAAGGCTTTTTGCCTTGAGATCTTCCATGTTACATTGAAAGATAAGTTATCAATTAATCATTCAATATGTCTATGTGTTGTTTGATTCTATCTTGTTCTTGTCTTTTGTTTAACATGTTAGGCTAGATTTATCTTGTGTTTGCTTAGATCTAATGAAACCTAGCTATTGATTATTGGTTATTAGTGTGTTATTAGTTGTATTGGATGATTGTTTATCTATGTTAGGCTTAAGAAAACTGGCTAACTTCCTATTCGGTAACTTGCTTGAACGTCTTAAGAAACATGAACCAAATGCGTACTAAAGGTTTTTATGGTTGTATTTAATGCACAAGCGAATTCTAGTGATCCCATGTTAGGAGCTTCCTAGCCGGCTCGACATAGAAGTGAAGTAGGAGCTTGTAGAGTTGGGGAAGTACGTACGCCACCCCACGATTGGTATTAAGGAATACACCCGTCATCCACGCAACTAATACACACTAATCAACCGGTAAAAGATAGTTAGGGAGTAAGGAAATCTAAGTGAACACATTTCTCTACACATTAGTTTTCACCAACTTTTTATTTTCAGTTATTTATTTTATTTGCATTCGTAGTAATTTGGGTTAGTTGACTAGCAACTAATTCCGCCCACTCTTTCAAACCCGAGATTTTACTTGCTTTCATAAAATTATAAAAAAAAATACAAAAAGAATCTTCTTCAACCCTTAGACCTATTAGAGTAGTCTTTCATACCTAACGAACACTATTCCCTGTGGAGAACGATCAATCCCCCGTACTTACCACTACACTATACTACATCGGTCAGGTACACTGCCTAGTGGGGTTGTAAGCCTCTTGAGATCCCTCGAGAGGTAAAACCTGTTGTAAGGTTGCAAAACCACGCATCAAGTTTTTGGCGCCGCTGCCGGGGAATAGTTATTGTTTAGGTTGAATTTTTACTTTATAGGTCTACTCACTAGATTCCCTTCTAGTGAGATTTTTATTTTATTTTTCTAGGTTTTCTTTAGTCTATCTATTTTCTTCGTGTCTTTGTTCGTAACCATACCATCCGACATCATGGAAGATGGTAATATCCTTAATCCCAACAACCCACCACCACAACAACCACCACCTCCTAGAGCCCGTACTTTAGGAGAGTATTCCCGTCCTAGCCACCATGGCTATCGAAACACCATTGAGCTCACTCAAGGAGCCAATATCACACCCTTGCGATCCGACACCATCCGGTTGGTGCAAAGCGGATGCGCATTCCATGGACTTCGATCTGAAGATCCTAATCAACACCTCAAGGACTTTCTTAAAATCGTTGATTCTATAGACCTTGATGTTGCCACTCGAGAGACGACCCGATTGCGTCTCTTTCAATTCTCTCTGCGGGATCAAGCTAGTCAATGGCTAGAACGTCAACCCGCAGGATCCATCACCTCTTGGGATGATCTCACCACTCGTTTCCTTGCTCAGTTTTTCCCACCGGGAAGAACTACCAAGCTAAGGAATGATATCTTGATGTTCCAACAACGTCAAGGCGAAACTCTCTACGAGGCATGGACTCGATTCAAGGACTTACTCCGAAAGGTCCCTCACCATGGCATGGATCCTTGGCTACAAATCCAAATCTTCTATGATGGTGTCAATCATCAAACTAGAAGAGCCATAGATTACGCCGCCAATGGGAGATTGAGCAGGCTCAGTGTCGATAAGTGCTGGGAAGTCATTGAGGACTTAGCACAATACGAAGAGGAAGAATGGAATGACTCAACGTTCTCGGAAGAAGGGATTTTAAATTGCATGAGTGCAACCCAAGAACAGCTGTTCGAAAACATAAAAAGGCAGGTTGAGAGCTTAATGAAAGCTGAGACACCTACGGCTGATGAAAATCCCGATGAGTGCGTGAACACAATTGGTAAACATACGTTTCATCAATTCTCACGACAAGATGAGTTTGAAGGGATAATGCTAACTTTCGTGAACAACCAAGAAAGGCGGATCCAGGAATTAGAGACTCACTTGAAAAACACTCAAGATATGTTCATGGAACTAGCAGAAAAGTTTATTGTGAGAATAAAGGAGAAAATTAGGGAAGAAGCCTCACACAAAAAGATCGAGAAGATCTTTGAACTCCCGGTCCCTAATGAACCATACAACGAATGGGATGATGAAACCCCTCTCCCCGAGCCTTCACGTTTAAAACCCTCTTATCTATTTGGACCCTCTCGCGAGAAAAAGAATTCTCGAGATCGTAGCATTTTCGTGGGAAGCATGGTTTTCACGCTCCCTAACTTTCATGAGGCTAGGAAACGATCTTTTGGCTTTAAGCCAGGTGTGAGAAGAACTCAATTAAAGCACATCCTCATTTCGAAAACCCCCTGTAAAAGCTCCTCACACTCCCTGAATACCTGCCGTGACGAAGATTGGAACCTGAATGTGACGTTAACCGGCCCTTTTCAACATTTTACCACATCCCGTGACAGTAACAAAACATTTGACCCAGGAGGAACTTGTTAACGAGACTAGCTATCAGGATTATTGACCCTGACTAGCTGCTCCTTTAAAGTACGAGGGGCTCATTTGTAAACTGGCACAAAGTGGTAAATTACGCTGATCTGACGGCGTCAGGATTTGAACGTGACGCCGTCACCCCCCGTCTGTACAGCAATAATAACTTTAATTCCATCACTTTCACCACAAACCCCACAAACCATATCCACTCCAACCCCACCTTCGAATTTCCAGGATCAAATTCACCGACTTTCGTCACCAATTTCCACGTGGTAAGTAATTTTTATTCATTCTTTTCGTTTCAATTACTCATAGGATTTGTCAATTTCGAAAGCCCTCTACTCATGATACCCTAGGGTTGATTCATGCTTAGAACTCATAATGTCCTTTAATTAGTGTTATTTTAGCAATGATTAAAAGCATGTGATTGTTAGCAATCAAATGGGTCAATTCACTAATCTGGTGGCCACGAATTTGAACCATAACCTGTGATCCAATCACCCATTTTTCTGTAAAAAGTGGTGTGTGGTTATTGAGCCTGAAGTTTGAATATTGATTTTTCCCTCGTAATTATGGATTTGAACTTGGTCGAATCTGACGGCGTCACCTAGCAAAAGGTGACGGCGTCAGACCTGTCTGATGCGCCACCAAATCTTTAATTCACATATTAACACTTTTGTTCCTCCTGCTTTGTTCCAGATAATGAGTAAGCGTCAAAGACCCAGCCGAGGAAGTTCTTCCCGATCTCAACAAGAGAACTTTGGGGATACGGTCCTCAGTTGGGGTGTCTTTGACAACGATGCTGCTACAAGCAAATACGCACAACTGCTACTACACAAGGTCGAAAATGGGGCCGTAGTTGATTGGAACTTTCTGAGGAGAGAAGGTCTTGAGCAGACCTTTCTCCAAAGTTTTCAGACGGATGGGTTTACCGGCCCTCAGTGGGAAAGACTGTTTAAAATTCAGGAGCCGGTATATGAGGAATTGGTACGTGAATTCTTTGCCACCTTTCATTTTGACATGGCTGAGGCAAGGACCGATGTAGGCAGTACCACGATCTATTTCAGGCTGGGGGGTGAGCTAAGGACGTGTTCGGTTACTGAGTTTGGGTGGAGACTTGGGTTATACGATCAGCATGATACCATTCAGGCAGGGTTCATGCATAGGTTGTTGCGTGGGGAGTCGATGAAGAATGATTTTAGATGTTCCATGTTCTGGCAAACTATTGGGGATGGGGTGTATACCTCGACCACTGTGGCATCCCAAATCAGGGATCCTAGGGTTCGGTTGACTCATCGATGCCTCACCTACAGCTTGACGGGGCGTCACAGCTCTCACCACCGTGTCACTGCTTCTGATCTCTTCTACCTGTACACCATCTACTCTAATGATGTTTACTGCAACATCCCGTTTTGGGTTGCTAGCTTTATGCATGGTGGAGTTGGGGAGAGGGAAGGAGACAGGATTTATGGTGGGATGTTTATCACCCGGCTGGCCCAGTCTTATGGAGTCCTCAGGCCCGAGGTTATGAGGTATTTGAGTGGTGATGCATGCAGGACGGTGAAGGAGAGGTCCCTGAAGCAGATGGAGGTGATTATGGAGATGCATGATGGGTCCTTTATGTGGTATCATCCAGCCGGAGCTGAGGATGATGATGATGAGGATGATGAGGAGGAGGAGGAGCCCCAGCAGCAGCAGCATGAGGGTTATGAGGCCGGTAAAGCTGATTACTACCGGCACATGAGCAGGGGGGACTGGCAGGCTCACCAGGGGACCTGGATGGGCCAGATTGATACTTGGAGGACCAGGGTGGACGAGAGGTTCGACTGGATGTATGATCACACGGTTCGTCAGATGCAGCATCTATCTACACGTGATCAGTTGGACCCACATCTACAGATTGACCCTTTCCCGGGTCGTGAGCAGGATTACCCACCATATGGGTACTACGGGCACCTCTCTCCAGGCTACGACTATCGCCAAGGTCCCCCACCCCAGTGATGATGTGATTTGATGTTTTGATGTTTGAACAATTTGATATTTGGTTGTATGTGTTGAAACAATATGGTCTGTAATAATTTAGGGAAGGCATCTGTTTGCCTTAAAACATTTGTTACATTGATTTTATTTATCGCATGCTAGCCTTATTTGATTGTTTATTTATTTGCTTTGTGTGTTTATTCGTTTGTTTGCTTGTTTTTATTTATTTCCGTATGTGTGTTTAATTTTTATTCTTATTGATTCATGTTCAAAAGTAATTTGTGAAAATGCTTTATTTTGTTTTTAACTTCGTCTTAACTACATATAAAGGTATTTTGCAAAAGATAAGTGTAAGGGAAATCTAAATTGGTTTATTAGAACACATATGAACATGAATCGTAATAATATTAAATGAACATACATATTAGTATTTGTTTGAGTCAAATGCTTGTATCGAGTCATAATGATGTTTTGCAGGATTTCCAGGAAGTAAGGTAAAGGTTTTTCCAGAAATTTTCCGGAAACTTAAAATAAAATTTTTTTGTCAGGTCATTTCTGACGGCGTCAGGGTTTATAACCTGACGGCGTCAGATTTAATTTTCAGAAATTTTTGAAAGTTTTGTTTTTAAAAAGTTTTTATTAAAATCTCCAACTTATAATCTCCAGGAATCTGCAAAGTTATCATTCCACAAGCATTATATCCTTATATATAGATTTTATCCCGCCGATGTTATGCAGGTTTTCGTGTTTGTTTTCTCAGGTTTAACAGGTTATTTTGGACAAGGAAATGTTTGAATCAAGCTTATGGCGATGCATTAGTCATGGAGCTTCAACATTACTTTGGAAGAAGATTTAACCGTGTTACTTCATTATCCACCGAGCGAATCAGGGGAGTATTTGATTTCATTCTTTTACTTTATGCTTTTACATCTTGTTATTTGAACATTGGGGACAATGTTCATCTTAAGTGTAAGGGGAGAGTAAAAGCACGATTAAGAGAATGCTATTACGCTTGATTTTTGTTTGTTTAATAGTAGATGTGTAATAAAACTGAGAGAAATACTTGTTAAGGTAATTTTAGTGCCAAATTTAAAATTTTTTACAACATATAGGAGTGAAACTTTGATCTTAATGAGCGTCTCACGGATAGGAGTTATATGACTAGCACAAAAACCGTACCACTAAAAAATTTTCCACCCCCAAATATGTGAGGTTCGCCCCTAGAATTGGTAGGAAAAGCATTTATGCTATGATGTGTGTACCGGTAGCACTTAGATTCTAGAACTTGCGTTAGGACCATTCTGAGGCCACAAGTGAGACTACATTCGTGTAGTTAGATTTACTACATGATAAGAGGCATTAGGATTAACCCATTGTTTTACACCTGTGTTTTTGTTATAATTACATTGGCAACATTGGTCAAGTAATTCTCCCACACCCTTTGCGTTGTACTCATTTTTAGTACATGATACCCCTAGTACACCCCTCAGAGCCTATCTTTTCGTTTCGACCTTTAAGCATTTTACTTAAAGGAAGAATTTGTTACACCCCACTTAAATGTACACCCAAATCGCCTTAGCCTACCTTGTATGCACTCATTTTTAGTGCATTATTGTGACAACATTTGTTTAAACCCAAGTTAATTATCTAGTTGATTACATGGTTGCTAAGTCGAGTCATATCCTTGTACATATTGTTTTGGGACGATTGGGACGATTGGGTAAAGTACTAGTGTAATGGAGTAATGGGGAAGAACATCATTTATTACCCCCATATGTGCTAAATATTTTAAAAGTACTCCAAGTTTTTCAATTACCTTAATTCGAGTCATTAGAATAGTTATTTGTAAAGTTATGTAAAAGTTCAAGTGTAAGGGGAATGCAATGCCCCTATGATGTATTATTTTGGATGGTAGGGCAAGATGTATGAAAAAAAAAAAAAAAAAAAAAAAAAAAAAAAAAAAAAAAATCGAAAAAATCAAGAAAAATACAAAAAAATGAGAAAAAGAAAAGTAGAGAAAACATACGGACTACCATCCCGTTTCATTTTATGTTTATTTTTATGTTTTTGTTATTTTGTTTCTAGCTTAAGATTGAGTCGAGTCTTGGCTTAGCAACATTGAATAGTACATGTAATTGATCAAGATCTTTAACTCGCCACCAGTAAAATATCCTTTATCCAACAAAACCGTGTTTTCCTTTTCCCTACACCTAACGTTATAACCCATTTAAAAGCCCTCTTTGATAGTTTATCTTAGGTGCTTACGCCTAGTGGAGGAGGTTTTCGATCCTTTCCCAAGCCTATGGTAATCTATTTGCTATGACAGGTAGTGAGAGATATTATCCGTTTTCATTTATGAGATTTATTTTGATGACACTTGAGAGATGTGAGTATCTAAACACTACTTGTGAGGTGCTAGTTTGTAATCTCCGTGCCTATTATGATTAAAGTGGAACGATTATTTGTTGTAATTACTTTTATGTTTGCATTAAATGACCCCTAACCTGTATTTTGATTAGAATAAAAGCGCATTTGCTTGAGGACAAGCAAATCTCAAGTGTAAGGGTATTTGATGAAGCGAAAAGTGTACCGCTTTTAAGGGGTCATTTAAGCCCTAAATCGTATTTATTCGATCAAATATTGCCCTAAATCGTTCCTTTTGTCATTTTAGGTACTTTTGAGGAGAAATCTGGAAAAGGAGGCATTTTGGACGTTTTTGGAGCATAAAAGTGAAGAAAACGACAAAGTCTCAAAAATCGGCTAAAAGTTACCTTTGACGGCGTCAGATTTTACTCTGGACGGCGTCATGGCTTGGCAAGAGAAGGTGGATGTGAAATTTACTCATGATAAGCCAGTGAAAATTGCATGTAAATTCTGACGGCGTCACGCTTTAACCTGATCAACGGCGTCACGGCTTAATTCAAAGAGGGACGGCGTCACGTTCAAGGTCTGACGGCGTCAAGCCTTGATAAGCCAGAACGGATTTTGGAGAGCTAAAGAGGGACGGCGTCAAGAAGGCCATCCGGGAACCCTAGAAGCGGCGAGGTGACGGCGTCACACTCCATAAGGTGACGCCGTCAGATGTAAAAATCTATATATAGTTTTGCAATTCTTTGTCATTAGAGAGAGAGCTTAGTGTGGAATTTTTGGGAGAAAACCCTAAGACGATTTTAGCATCTTTTTCAAGGCTTTTTGCCTTGAGATCTTCCATGTTACATTGAAAGATAAGTTATCAATTAATCATTCAATATGTCTATGTGTTGTTTGATTCTATCTTGTTCTTGTCTTTTGTTTAACATGTTAGGCTAGATTTATCTTGTGTTTGCTTAGATCTAATGAAACCTAGCTATTGATTATTGGTTATTAGTGTGTTATTAGTTGTATTGGATGATTGTTTATCTATGTTAGGCTTAAGAAAACTGGCTAACTTCCTATTCGGTAACTTGCTTGAACGTCTTAAGAAACATGAACCAAATGCGTACTAAAGGTTTTTATGGTTGTATTTAATGCACAAGCGAATTCTAGTGATCCCATGTTAGGAGCTTCCTAGCCGGCTCGACATAGGAGTGAAGTAGGAGCTTGTAGAGTTGGGGAAGTACGTACGCCACCCCACGATTGGTATTAAGGAATACACCCGTCATCCACGCAACTAATACACACTAATCAACCGGTAAAAGATAGTTAGGGAGTAAGGAAATCTAAGTGAACACATTTCTCTACACATTAGTTTTCACCAACTTTTTATTTTCAGTTATTTATTTTATTTGCATTCGTAGTAATTTGGGTTAGTTGACTAGCAACTAATTCCGCCCACTCTTTCAAACCCGAGATTTTACTTGCTTTCATAAAATTATAAAAAAAAATACAAAAAGAATCTTCTTCAACCCTTAGACCTATTAGAGTAGTCTTTCATACCTAACGAACACTATTCCCGGTGGAGAACGATCAATCCCCCGTACTTACCACTACACTATACTACATCGGTCAGGTACACTGCCTGGTGGGGTTGTAAGCCTCTTGAGTTCCCTCGAGAGGTAAAACCTATTGTAAGGTTGCAAAACCACGCATCAGACATGTCTTATTCTTTAAACCCTTTTGTATGAAGTTTTTAGGTTATTCGGATACTGCTCATGTCATATTCTTTAAACCCTTTTGTATGATGTTTTTAGGTTATTCGGATACTGCTCGGTGTTAGATTTTTTTTAATCTATTTAAGTGCTTGACTGCTTATGTTTAAAGTAGATAAAGAATTCTGAATGGTTGGATGAAACTTATTGTACGGTTAAATAAGTAGAATAGCCTCTGCTTATTTTTAACGAAATGTTTGGATGAAACTTCTTGTATGGTTAAATAAGTACTATCGTATAAATTAAGTAAGTTAGGATATGCTTATTTTTAAAGCAGACGAACATAGAAAAACATTTCTGAGTGTTTGGATGAAACTTCATGTATGGTCAAATAAGCACTATGGCATACATTAAGTTAGCATCTGCTTATTTTTAAACTAGTTTGCGATAAGAAACACAAACACCATCCGCATATCTCAAAACCAGTTGAAAATAAGGATAAACTCAAACATCCTAACAAAATACAGATCACTAAAGCTTGATCCATCTGACTTAAAAGTCAACGTTTCATCCTTTAATTTGACTGGAAGATTATTGTTGTTTTTTTCTTATACAGTTCATGACATGCAGATTGTTTATTTTGAAAATAGCAAACAGACATGTTGAGACTTTCTCATACTACAATACTGTTCCATAACTATAAATTTGTTTATCTCATTACTTGGTTCGCTTCTTGGTGAATATCCTTCACTATTTGACTAAAAATGGAGCGAAACGATCTTGTTTTGTTCCTCTGTTGAAAAGAGGTGTTGTATAACTCTAGTAATAGTTTTTCATTTTAGATATTAAATTCATTACACGAATGTAAGTAACGACATTGATGCATCATTTTGTAGGTGGAGAACCTACCACTTACTTTCGAGTCTGGAGCAATATTTTGGCTCTTTTGTTTATCCTTTGCTAGATGCCTAGAAGAAACACGTGCTGATCTTGCTTCTTCCATGGAGATCATGTATAGAGCTCCATTTGCTGAAATTTTATCGTTTAACGAGTCCAGATGTGGTGAAAGTATGGTCTAGGATGTTATTGCTGGTCCTTGGAAGAATCAATTTAGTGAACGTGGCAAAGATGCTTACTGCACGTTACCTGGTGATCTGCTTATTTTAGTAGATGGGAAACTTGAATCCGTTTCTGACTTGCAGTGCGTGGGAAGAACATGGGCTCTTTCATTGGTTAAAAGTAATGAAGACGATAGTACATCTTTAAAAGTTAAGGCATCAAAACCAATTGAATTTCAAGAGGGGATGTTTGTCGTTTTTGTGATGAATATAACAACTCAGAACCGAATATTGAATTCATTGCATATACATAGAAACCTCGATATCATCAAAGAGGTTCTTTACTCTTATTCAATGGTAAGTTTTTTTTAATACAGTTTCAATTCACTTTTGTGTAGTGATGATCTTGTTATTAAATATCGAAATGTTGTTTACAGGTCAAGAGGAGCTGCAATATATGTTCTATTGGTTATGATAGTATTTTATCTCAATATGGTCCAAATCTTTTGGTTAATCTTAATGAATCCCAAAGGGCTGCGAAAACAGTGGCGCTTTGTAAAACGCAATGTTGCCATGTTTCATCTGTGGAGCAAATATGGGGAACACCCGGAACAGGGAAAACCGTGATGGTCAGTGTTTTGCTTTTTATCCTCTTGCAAATGTACCACAAGACCCTTGTATGTGCTCCGACGAATGTGGCTATTATACAGTTAGCCTCACGTGTGTTAAGGTTGGTAAGAGAATCATTCAAAATCACAACTGGAAGTGGTGATTATTTCTGTCCCGTGGGAGATGTGGTCTTGTTTGGCACCAAGGAGAGGTTGAATGTTAGTACTGACATTGAAGAAATATTTCTAGAGCATCGGGTCAAGAGGCTTGCAGAGTGCCTAAGGCCAGTGACTGGTTGGAAGCATTGCATAAGATCTATGATCGATCTATTGGAAAACTGTGTTTCTGAATATCATATGTTTGTAGAAAATGAGCTGCGCAAAGAGAAACAACAAGAAGTTAAATCATTCATTGAGTTTGTGTGAGATCGATTCAATTCTAGTGCACGACCACTCAGAAGGTGCATTGTTACATTTTGTACTCATATCCCGAGAAGTTTCATGGGGGAATATAATTTCAAGAATATGATCTCTCTTTTGGATAATTTGGGTTCTTTGGAATCATTGCTCTTTCAAGAGAATCTGGTTTCAGAAGAACTTCAAGACCTTTTCACTTCTGAACCAACGCAAGATGATATGTCTACTATCAGTTTCGTTAGAGCCGTATCTCTATCTGTTCTTACAACTCTGCAGCAATCTCTTGACGAGCTCACTCTCCCATCTTATTTAAACAAATATGCAATTACACAGTTTTGTTTTGAAAGAGCTTCTGTTATCTTTTGCACAACTTCAAGTTCCTACAAGTTGCATGCTGTCAATATGGAGCCTTTGGATATATTAGTCATAGACGAAGCTGCTCAACTGAAAGAGGCAGAGTCCATCACATAGTCACATAATTCGCTCAAGAGGTAGAGTACCACGAATTGGTACGGGGTGTACCGAAACGCGGTACACCAGCGTTCCAAACGCTCTTGGATTCGCGTTCCAAACCACCATGGTGCAGCGTACCAAGTCTGAGGGTTCAGCGATCCAAAACGCAATAGGAACTCGTTTTATTACTGATGGTACAGCAAACCAAAGCTTAGCGAAAGAAAATTGTCAAAAATGGAGGAGGAGATAAGAAATTGAGTGTACCTCTGATAGGATGAAGAATTTCGATGATGAAGATGGAGAAGACCTGGCATGTTGTCATTTGGGGCTGTTGAAGAAGAAGTAGAGTAGGTAGATGTAGATCTAGATTCATGGTGGTAGAAGGTGAAGATATACATACATAAAAATATACAGATATAGGAGAGAGAGAGAGAGAGAGATGACAGCTTTTTGTTCTTGAGAGAAAAAGATATGTGGTTGAATGGGAAAGTGAAGCACGTGAGTGAGTAAGTTGGACAGTTGGTTTTTTTTTTTTTTTTGGTTTTGGACTTATTAAGCTTATATTTATATTTTATTTTTTGGACTTCTATAAAAAAAAATGTATATGGTTCATGGATTATTTACTACCGGTAATTTATATATTTATTTTAGATTTATTTTATTTTAATATATCTTTTATTCTGTCAATATTCCATCATTAAATACAAATCTTTATAAAAAAATTAACTTATTTAATAATAGTTAGAAAATAAATTTTACATATAATCTGTTACATTCTTTCTTCTATATATATAGTTCTTCCATTACAATTCTTCCATTTGTGAAGCTGTGATACCAAATTCATTCCACCTCACATGAAAATCACAAGAGCGAATTGCGTACCAAATACATGGTACACCGTACCGATACGTACCCATGCGTACCGAAATGAGTATACCCCCCACGTACCGAATTCGTCATCAAGAGCGAATTGCGTACCAGAACCGCGTACGCGTACCGAAGCGTACCGCGTTTTATGTGACTATGGTCCATCATTCCCCTTCAACTTCTGGGACTGAAGCATGCTATTCTTATTGGAGATGAGCACTGATTACCTGTAGTGGTTAATAGCAATGTAAGTCTTTACTTATCTCTGTACCTTAAGACTATTGTTTACATTTTAGTTGGTAGCTATAGTTTGATAAACTACATGTTTGTTGACAGGTTTGTATTGAATCTGGTTTTGGAAGAAGCTTATTTGACCGATTAAGTTCTTTGGGACATTCGAAGCATCTTCTTAACGTTCAGTACAGAATGCATCCTTCCATCAGTGTCTTCCCAGATCGGATGTTTTATCAAAATCAAATCCTAGATTCACAATATGTGCTATCCAAAAGTCATGAAAAGAGGTATCTTTCAGGACCAATGTTCGGCTCCTATTCATTTATAAATATTGTTGGTGGAAGAGAAGAAAGAGATGACAATGGAAGTTGCCGAAGAAACATGGTTGAAGTGGCTGTTGTGGTTAAAATTGTTCAAAATCTCTATAAAGGTGCTTATCCGTTAAGTCATTCTAACTTTTTAACATTTGTAATCTTGTGGTCATATTTACTTAAGTTTAACCTATTCTTTCACATTTACAGCATGGCAGGACTCAAAGCAGTAATATCTCCCTATGTTGCCCAAGTTATTTCGATTCAAGAAAAATCTGCTCAAAAGTATGACAAACTTGATGGATTTTCAGTCTAGGTGAAATCAGTTGACGGGTTTCAGGGTGGAGAAGAAGATGTAGTTATTTTATCAATGGTAAGATCGAATGGCAATGGGTCTGTTGGCTTCATGTCAAGTTATCAAAGGACTAATGTTGCCTTGACCAGAGCACGGTATTGGATTCCTTTTTTTTTTTTTTTTTTTTTTTTTTTAATAAATGACATTTTTATTCTAAAGTATGAATATTGTCTTCCATTTTTGTGTAGACAGTCTTTGGATATTGGGAAATGAAAGAACCTTGACAAATAGTGAGTCTGTATGGAAAGAATTAGTCTGTGATGCAAGAAATCGCCATTGTCTGTTTGATGTTGATGCTGATGAATGCTTGAAGACGACAATTACAGCAGCAAAGAAAGAGTTAGATCAGCTTGATGACCTGGTTAACGGGAATAGTGTACTGTTTAAACATGCAAAATGGAAGGTGTGTAAATAGTATTTTTCTACTCTCTATCATTATGCAATATCCTAGATTTGTTCTTAGTGTTTGTTGAACTTTATGCCATCAGGTTCTCTTTAGTGACGATTTCAGAAGATCGTTTGGAAAGCTGATGGGTTCTCGCTTGAAAAAGCTTGTTTTGAATCTCTTGCTGAAACTCTCTAGTGGCTGGCGGCCCAAGAACAAAAGTGTGGACTTATGTTGTGAAACATCTTCACAAATTTTGAAACAGTTCAAGGTTGAAGGGTTGTATGTTATTTGCACTATCGATATCATCAAGGAAGTCAAATACATACAGGTTTTGAAGGTTTGGGATATATTAGCCTTAGAGGAGATACCGAAACTCAAAAAATGACTTGAGAGCGTATATTCTGCATACACAAATGATTTTAATAATCGGTGCACAGAAAAATGTTTAGAGGGGTATGTTCCTTTCTTGTCTACTGAATCTTAGTTCTTAAAGTAATGATTGTATTATACATGCTTAAATTCATTTTCTGTATATTGTTCAGGAACTTGGAAGTTCCAAGGAGTTGGTCTGCATCCCAAAAGATTATCAGATTTCGTTATTTAAGTGACTCTGAAGATGAAAGTGAAGTGAGTGTGAAACCTAATGATGCTAGACATTATGTTGAAAACTCAAAAGTAAGTGAAAGCTTATTGCTTATGAAGTTTTACTCGTTGTCACGTGGGGTAGTGAGCCATTTGCTTTCTGGTAAAGAAGTTGATCTGCCCATGCAAGTCACTGATGAACAAATGGACATAATTTCATCTCGCAAAAGCTCATTTATAACTGGGCGATCAGGAACCGGAAACACTACTATTTTGACAACGAAGATGTTCCAACACGAACATAAATTTCGTATTGCTTCTGATGGGATTTATGAAGGGGAGAGCAGCCAATTTCGAGGTGCCGAAGTTGTTAATGATTATCAAGATAGCAAAATGAGTGTTCTTCGACAACTTTTTGTGACAGTTAGTCCACATCTATGTTATGCTGTGAAACAAATTGTTTCCCACCTTACAAGGTGCACAAGTACTCAGTTATTTTCGTCCCTTTTTAATATCTTTCATTGCCTTGTTCTGACTTTATGAATTAATGTCTTTAACAGTATTTCAAGTAACGGGAATTCATTAGCAGATGTGAATCTTGATGATACAGATGTCATTACTTCAGAATTTAATGATATTCCAGACACATTAGCTAACATCCCTATACAAAGTTACCCTCTCGTTATAACATTTCAAAAGTTTCTAATGATGCTGGATGGTACATTGGGGAATTCGTTCTTTAATAGATTTCCTGATGCGAGAGAAGGTTCTCATGGCAACATTATAAGTTCAAGATCTGTTGCATTGCAAACTTTCATGAGATTAAGGGAGGTTACATTCGACAGATTTTGTTCGGTTTATTGGCCCCACTTCAACTCAAATCTTACAAAGAAGCTTGATTGTTCCAGAGTGTTCACCGGAATTATTTCTCATATAA
>CP139508.1:114432932-114698992 GCA_021014915.2 Artemisia tridentata subsp. tridentata | reverse complement strand
AGTAACGTAGCTCCTGATGCCAATTGTGGAAAAACTAGAAGGGGGGTTGAATAGTTTTTACCGTTTTTCAAGTTTTATTTGCTTTGTTACTATATGTTAATTCTAAGGAAACAATCACAAATAAATAATCACACAATGTAAACAAAATATAAAGAGAGGAAAGATCAAACCACACAACACTGTTGTTTATAGTGGTTCGGCTACAAGGACTCTCTTCCTTGCCCTACTCCACTCCCCGAGCTTCCAACTCGAGAGTTTATCTTTCACTAAGAAACAAACTCCTTTTCTAGGCGGAGAAAACCTTTACACGTCGCTTACTTCCTTTTCCGGTACTAAGCTAAACACCGAGTTCTTTCATAAGGTAGAACCAACCTGACGTCGCCTATTTACTTTACCGACACTAAGCTAGATGTCGAGTTCTTTACAAGGGTACAACCACTCCCTACACTCTTTGTGCTTTGAGGACTAAAGCACTAACCACACTTACTGATTACAAATGATAGATATGATGTGTGAAACAAACTACAATATCACACAGTAATGCAACTAAAGGATTACGGTTCTGTAGATCCTTGAATGCTTGATCTCTCTTCTACAAAATGAAATGCAACTATGAATGATGTTAGTAAGATATGTACTGAATGAATATATGTGTTTAAGCTATATGAGTGATGATAAAGCCAAATGATCAGCTTGCTATTTATAGGCAAGCTGATATCCAGCTCACGGATCCCACGGATCCCACAATAGGGATCCGTCCTTCATTGGACTTGGATCCGTGGGAGATGACAGCTAAGGGATTTGGTGTATCTTTCCAAATCTTCCATATCTTACCAAATCATCAAATGTCAACTATGTAACTTGTAAAGCTAAACAAGATATATCAAGATCTAACAAAGATATTATATGTGATGTATGCAATGATGTCATGGAATGATTTTAGAATTAAAGTTTCCTTTTAAGGAAACAAGTTACTAAATAAGCAAACTTGTAATTCTTGGTTATTATGTGAAGTGTAAATGTGTACTTAAGAGACTTAAGCTAGTATTTATTATTTGATAAAAGATATTCCTTTTATTTGTCATTAACAAAACTAAGAAAAGATCGAAGAATATAAATAACGTTTTTGAGACGATATTTGTATTAACATTCTCTATGGAACCACAGTACACTTACCTTCAAGAGCAGTAGCCAATGCGCATTGGCTACTGCTCTTGAAGATGAAAAATTCTGTACTGGGGAAGATATAACACTTGTACTCAGTGAATTTAGTAAACTGAAGGTGCTTTTGGAAGCATGTGAGTTAAGGTTAGAGTTGTAGTATTCTGAATGTTACGTGTTTATCACATATTTAAGTACATTGTAATAACTGGAGACTTTTTTGGGTGTTTGGGTCTTTCTCAGTCCACAAAAAGAGGAGCATTCAGTTTTCATTCAAAACATGAATGGGATGTTGGATTGGCTAAACACTAGTAGGCCAACGTTAGATGATTTCTTGAATCGTTATGGCAGTTAGGAACCTGAGGCTGCGAAAATGGTAATGTCAGAGTACAACAGCAGCAAATCTGAGGTCGAACAAAAGGGTGATGATGCTAAAAACAAGAGAGGGAAGGGAAACAAGCAGAAGAAGGGTAAACAGACCAAAGGCAAAAAGAAATGATGGTATAAACACTATGGCGAGGTAGTTTTTCCATATATGATGGACGTTTCTTGTAGGTTGAGAACTTGAGGTTCATAGTACTATAAACTTTTTGGTTACCTTTTTAGGACGGTTATGATTTCATTCTCATCACGACAAAACTGTAACTGATCGTTTGGGTTGAATCAAAGTTGAAAGATGTTATTTTTTTGTATCTCGTGCCGTCATTCGTGTTTAAGTTCAATTCATTTTTGAATGTATTTTGTGGGTCACAGTTATATGTTGCAAAGATTAAAAAAACACTTACTCCGTACAACCTTGTGATGTACACATGAAGCCTGCATGATAGGTAGTCAACACTCCATACACCTGATCAACTCAAGATCAAGAAAGTTAAGCTAGCACCAGGACCAAGCCAACGATGAAGGGCATGCTGCATAACAGCTTAATTTGTCAACATATAAGTACATATGCTGTCTAATTAAGATACAACCATAAATCTCTAAACCATGTGAATATTAAAAGTTGCGTTATGTTGAGGCAGTGACTGGATTTCATAAAAACTATACTACATATTTTCTTATTTCCCGACAATGATGTTAGAAACACTTACTCCATAAGTTCACTCTAATGCTGGGAATCTACAACCGTGAAGTTGTTTAAAGGTTGATACATGTGTCATTTTGCCACATCTCTAGCAACCTATAAACCTTTTTGTTTTATTGAGCTATGATTATGTTTACTATGCATAAACTTTTAAAATTTTATAATTATCTCGCAAAACTCAAATGCGTAAACGTTTTTATGACACATTCGCGAAAGAGGTGTGCAAGAAAGTGTTCATACCTTGCAAGGGATGCTAGGAAATAGGAATGTCGGGTGCTTGGTTGATAGCTTCACTAAAAGACATGTTTATTAAGTTACTAGGTTATTGACTCGTGAAATTCACGGGATTAAATTGAGAACCGTGGAATAGTAGTTTTGAATCTGTTACGAAAAGAAATTAATTTATAGAAGAGAACAATTTTTGATATTATGTATTATGGATATTGTCTTCCTTAAATTGTTGGCATGCTACTTGTATTGCAGTAGCATGCCAACAATTTAAGGAAGACAATATCCATAATACATAATATCAAAAATTGTTCTCTTCTATAAACTAATTTCTTTTCATAACAGATTCAAAACTACTATTCCACGGTTCTCAATTTAATCGGTTCTCAATTTAATCTCGTGAATTTCACGGGTCAATAACCTAGTCTATATAGTAAACAACAGTTGTCTCAATTTTCTCCGAAATACAAAAAAGTAGAGTATTATGTCATCACTTATGAACAAACAATAAACATATTAGATGACCGTCTTCGTATCGACAAAACTGCCACAAAACTAACTTCATGATTATACTTGATAAACGACACTATGTCAACAACCCTAAATAGGGTTGTAAACGAACCGGACGAACACGAACGGAGCCTTGTTCATGTTCGTTCATTTAATTTTAACCGGACAAATAAACGGACACGAACGCTTAAACGGACAAATTTTCTTGTTCATGTTTGTTTATTAAGAAAATGAGTTGTTCATGTTCGTTTATGTTCGTTCATTAAAACACTAAACGAAAATAAACGATCGAACATAAATGAACATAGACAAACAAACATAAAGTTTATAAAATTATGCACAATATATTGTTTTATAAGTGTTGTTTTGTTTAAACAAACCAATTTTAAAATTATATAATTAAAATATATGATATACGAACATAAATAAATAACTGAACATAAACGAATGTTAACGAACGCATAATCGGACGTTCACGAACATAAATAAACGGACGCGACTTTTGTTCATGTTCGTTCATTTAACTAAACGAATGTAAAATATTGTTCATGTTCGTTCATTTAATAAATAAACGAACATAAACGAACTTTTTACCGAACGGTTCATGAAATGTTCATTGAACATTCAGTTCGTTTATAGCCCTAACCCTAAAGAATACCAACATATTATTACTAAATGAAAAAAACTTAAATATTCGTGTGATACATGAAAAGAGTGAATAAGATGTCAAAAGAAAAAAATAAATTGCACTCATTCAAATCCAAAATAAATCTTCTTTGTAAACCCGTTGGCAGTGCACTTTGTATTTCCTTCTTTGATTTTCCATTAGTTCGATCGTTTAACATCAAGTTTGGATTGAAAACACCTCTACCAATTCTTGCTTAAAATGCTTCCAAACCTATGTCATGTTACAATAGTTGATTCAGAATTTTCCTGACCATATAATTAAAAAGTTGTGAATATGTTTGAAAAACACATAAATAGAATGTGTTATGGACATCTGCAAGTGTCTTTTACAGGCTGTAATGTTACAGATAAATGATTACGCTCCTTAATAAATAGATGTTAAACATATGGATGGAATTTAAGAAATGATTCTTATATCCTTCGCAATACACTATCTGTTTTCACGACAATTCTTCTTCCATTCCCATGGGTTTTTCAGGATTTAATTGTTGAAGCCCACACAAGCAATCTTCATGACGTATCCCCTTTAATACACTCATAACCTAGATAACTTAGAAGATTATTAGCAATTAAAATGAAAGAAACACAACTGGTGAACATTTATAATGATATGCGCGGAGATCCAGGATCATTTGTCCATAAGCATTTTTACATATGCTCAAAATGTCTCGTATGTGAAGATGACCAGAAGAATTACCCGCCCCTCATTTTCTCATAACCTTGTACCTCTTATATATGCATTGAGCTGATGGAACTACGAATGAAACTTGATTTCATAGATCGTAATAAAGTAATTCATGTTTAATTAGTGAGTAAAGATAGTTATCAACCAACATTGTGCTTGATGGGATCTCATCATTCTTTAACAAACTTATTTGCAAAATCACAACCATTGCCTTTTAAAGACTTTCTTGACGGTTTAATAGAAATGGATCTGAAGTATACCTTGACTAAGGCCAAACTGACAGATGACTTTGCTTCTGAGAGTCCATACAAATTTGTTCCGACTGTTGAAGGGATCACCGGGTGAGACGACTACATATTTAGCATTTTATAAGTCATCATTATATATATAGAAGCGATAACCAATCAACCAACAAAAGGAAACACAATTAAACTTGACCATCGAAAACTGTAATTACCTGTAACGTAAGTAAGAAGCTGCACAGCTGTGAGTCTGTGACGCTCGATATAATGCCGGTAAATTTAAGACCAACCCATTTCACTTTGATCTAAATAGGTTCATCTCTATCTCCGGCACTATATCTGCTGCCATTTTCCTTCTAATGAGAAATATTGTACAAAGTAGGATTTTCTTAGAATAAGTAATATTGCATTTCTAACAAAAAAAAAGTTATTTTCATCATGCTAACCTGCTAATGGAAAAGAACTATACCAATGAGAGCTCCGCCATCCACTGTGGTCCCTGGGATCCATGATCGGAGCATGAAAACCATCGACATCCATTGGTTTCTGTTTAAGGAATCCCTCACAAACAGTAGCCCTTTGCCTCCTAGTCTCTCTAGTCTCTACTACTGATTTTTCGTCAAAGCTGCACAACAAAAAGAATCACTTAAAAAAATAGCAGTAAATCATTAGTAATGCCAATAGTTAATTGGGTTACTGAAACAAATGCATCATAATTCCTACTCATAGTTTTTTTCATGGTATATTAGGCTTAAGGTGTTTACAGTAATGCTAGTACTGCCTGCGTCGACCCATACACATTTTATACACATTCTGACCCACCCATCCATTTTGTCAATTTTAAAGTAAACCAATCCCGTTTACCTGAACAACTTCAGTTGCACCATCTTGAATACACTCTGTCAAGTACTCGAATTTCATCTTTAGTGAAGGAGCATCCAGGTTTCACCTTCAAAGTTGATGAAAGTGAGTATAAAGTTCAGTTTTTAAATCTAAATCGAGTTCTTTCTTTACCTTGGAAAAAAGGAGTGGACTTATAAGTCATAATATGGTTTTTGACGTCCGTAGCATTTGGTATGTTATTCAACCATTATGGATATATGATAAACTTAGTTGCAGATATATAGTTTATTGTTATGCACTTGTTTAAAAACCATAATTTTTAGTGGCATAAGAGCAGGAATTTTGTATAAAAGCATACCTGATCCCCTGCGCAACCTTCTACATAACTGCATCTAAACAAACAGTTTCATCTTGATTATGTTGCATTAATATGAAAAACGCTTCTGTATACTCATCCATATCTTTTATTTCCTCTCAAACTGTAAGAAGAAGACATGCCTGTCTCCGATGGTTTATAAAAACAGAAATGAAAGTTAGATACAGAATCGATTTCCGAAAATATGTATTCACATAAATACAATGTGGGAGGTAAAAGAGTCAAAAATCTTATTTACCTTGAACTTCACCACTGCTTGATACTACACGTTCAGTCCCCGTATCATCGGTCAATAAAGGACCAACATAACTGTTTTGTCGCAGATAACCGAGACCAACTTGTGGCCTTGTTGCAGCATGGCTTTGTTTCCAACACGCGCCTGTATCCAACGATTTTTGGAAACAAAAACAATAATCAAGCATAAAATCAATCATTAAAATTATACTACTGTGAAACAAATGCAACATATGAGGAAAGAAATCTTAAGTGAATTCGATACAGGGAAGTAATAAACTTACAGGCAATGGGAAAGCCATGGAAGATGAAAAAGGGAAGTTAGTTGGTTCATTCATTAATGGTTCATTAATGAAGATTCTACGACCATTTTAGTACAGGAAAAATTCATTTCCTGACAGCAGGATAGTCTGCAATGTAAGAAAAATGCAATTCATTGTCAATTAGAATATTGGTGTTTTTTAAAATTCCAACGAATGATGGTAACTTGGTACTGTTCATGTAAATATGCAAGAACTAATAACACATGAAGCGAGAGTATATTGTCAAAGTACGTTTTTGCAAGAGATGATGTTCTAAAATCTGAATTTTTTCCTGTGAATGTTGTAAGTTATAATCATCACCTTCCATGATATGTTCTTTTGTATGTAATACTTTTCAAAAAATTAGAAAATGGTTTGCATGCTAATCTGGTTGGTATGGACGATCTGTTGTGAATACAACTCCCTTTGTTGACTTATCATAATCTAAAGTTCGAGTAAAGAAAATAGTTGTCAGGAACGTACATCACAACTATAACATTTCTACTCATAGCACCAATGCAACCCTTCCGTCTAAAGAAGCTAATCGAACCTGAAATAGTCATAAATAAGACCAAGATCATTCACTTACTGGTCCAAATTTGACCAATAGACTTCATATAGCATGCTTGGCATATATGACTAAAGTTGAAGGATTCAAAAAACAGTAATCTAAAAATTGTTTAAATCATGACTCCATAATCCATCATTGCTAAACCGGTTTGAATTTATTTGTTTTCAGAATATGTCAACATTACGTTTTATAATATGTATAATATTGGATTTAACAAACTATTATTCAAAGTCTGCGCAGGATAATAATCATGGATAAGGAGCAATATAAATCTATAATAGCACGAATAGCTTCTGAAACGCAAGAACCATTATTTGACGTAAAATGGTATTAAAAGATAAAAAAATCACGCACCTTTTCACCCTAGAGCGAAGAGGGTTTCGAATTTCTGGGCCATTCTGTGTGGACCAGACACGGCTTCCCCACTTTCAGAAGATGTTGCTGCATATGAAAATAAAAATCGCCTTAGATGGATTAATCATAAACCTAAATCTTACACACAGAAATCCCATATGACAGTAGATTCACCTCGAAAATGGGCTGATAAACCAACTTTTAGTCGCAATGCCCGTTTTGTTTACCATCAATTGTGACTCAAATTTCATTTCAGTTGACTTCCACATAATGGTGTAGACACATAATGTTTTAGTTCCTCTACTATTTTCAAGATACATACTCTCATAAGTGACTATATGCAAAATTGAAATATTAAAAAAAATGGACTTCAATTTAATTGAGACTAAAACTTACCGTGAATTGGAAAAGCCTATTGAAAGTTTCCTGGAAAATAAAATGCTATAATTAACCAAAATTAAAAATCCTTATATAACATTCAATAAAATTGGTTATTGAACTTACTTCGGATATAATCATGAAACATAGCTCGATTTCCGGATGAATATGTTTGGGAGGGATGGTGGCTGTCGGCGGCGTTGATGATTTTATTGTTAGGGTTTCATTTAGAGTAGATTTGTGGGTTAGGGTTGAATGGTTCAATGAGTGGGTTAGGCTTAGGGGTATTCGTGAGTTAGAATGAGTGAGGAAAAGATGGGTTGTCACCGAAAAATTGGTGGCTTCCCTCCTACGTTTTTTTTTTTTTTTTTTTTTTTTTTTTTTTTTTTTTTTTTTTTTTTTAATTTGCTTCCTTATTTAGTTTCCGTAATTTTAGGGATAAAATGTATTGGTTGAATTTAACTTTGTGGCTTCCCTCCTACTTTTTTTTTTTTTTTTTTTTTTTTTTTTTTTTATTTTATTTATTTTTGCTTCCCTATTATATTGTCCGTAATTTTAGATATATAAAATGTGTTGGTTGACTTTCAATTTGTTGGTAAAATTACTAATTTAGACACTCTAGAATTTCAGAATCACTTTTTAATAGGGGCATTCATTGTCTTTTTCAACTGCTATATATTAGAATATATAAATATAGATTTGCTTTCTTCTTGGTAAGAGAGAGGAATTTGCTTGGCAATGGTCCGCAAGCTTCAAAGCGGGTCACAAAAGAGCTTACAAAACTTTTAATTATTATTATTATTATTATTATTATTATTATTATTTTTATTTATTATTTTTATTTATTTTTTTTTTTTTTTTTTGGAATGCATCAATTATGGTAAAAAAGGCTAACGCAAAATAGAGCCAAACACCCCCTGTGTCTATGAGTAACATCACAAGAAGGGGGAGAAAACAAAGACCCCAACAAATACACATAGGAAATCATAATACAATCAGAAATTATAATACAAACAAAATATTTTCATGTAAACAGAAACAGAGAGGATTCATGTTTAGTTTATCTGGAAAAAATCGAGCCTATGACTTTCGTATACACGGCCTAACTTATATTTCCGTGGTCGTTTCTAGAGTTCTACCTTAGCCATTCTAAATTATTTACACAATGATATTTGAGCCTATACCAAAATTTCAAGAATATCTTACCACTATGCCAAGCCACTCACGAAGTGGTAAAAACTTATAACTATCATCACTAAAATATGAGAGATATCAAGTTTAAAATATAATTACTAAATAAAAACAAGACATAATGTATGTGAAGGCCAACCGCGTTTTTAACAATTTACATACAAGCCACATCTTTATTGAACTCAATTTATACGCCGTCCAACTATGTGTTTGTTTTCGTTTACACCAATTATGACTAACTTTATAAGCATAATGCATAAATAATGGACCAACCTCTAACCTCTCAAAGCAATAGAAACGCCAAGTTTGGTGTGATTGTGTGAAATACCAATTATTATACTATCAAAAGTAATTTAAAATTATAAAAATAAAATTTTGTGTTAGTGTAAGATTTATTTTTGTCGTTTGATAATTATCTATTTTTAGTTCGACCAAAATTGATGTAACAAAAACAAACATAAAGTTAGATGCTTATATGTTAGTTTTAATAAGGGTGTTGTTATGGCTACCCCTTAACGGTCTAACCCTACTTAACCTCCTTTTTACCCATTGTATTAACACAAGAACAAGACAGTTTTTTTTTTTTTTTTTTTTTTTTTTTTTTTTTTTTTTAATAATTTTTTGTTTCATATTTTTGTTTTTTTACTATTTTTTACTTGTTAAACTTTATATTTTATGTTTCACACTTTTTTCAGCTGTTTTACCTATTTTATTAATAAGACAAGAAAATATTCTAAGGTTTTTTGCTTCGTATTTTTTGTGTTTTACTAACTTTTGACTTGTCAAATTTTACATTTTCTATTCCGTAATTTTTATAAAAATAAAAAGAGTAAATTACATGGATGGTCCCTGTGGTTTGATAAAAGTAACAACTTTCGTCCCTCGAAGTTTGAAGTTGCACTGGTAGTCCCTAAGTTGGTAAACAAATAACACCACCGGCCCTTTAGTTTAACTGGTGCTAAGTAGTTCCGTTATTATTTACACGTTAACCCCTTTGGTTAAATATCGTTGCATCGTTTATCCTTAATGATAACGTTTGTTTATAATTTAAAGTTTCCATATGTTCTTATCCGTTTTTACACGTTTTCGTCCGTTTTTATACATTTTCTTACTTTTTTATCCGTTTTCATCCGTTTTTATACGCTTTTGACCCTTTTTTTACGTTTTGGTCTGTTTTTCTTACGTTTTATACATTTTTATATGTTTTCATCCGTTTTCATACATTTTTATCCGTTTTTATATGTTTTCGTCCATTTTTCTTAAGTTGTCACACGTTTTTATCCGTTTTTATACGTATTCTTGCATTTTTATCCGTTTTCTTCCGTTTTTATACGTTTCTGACCGTTTTTATACGTTTTCGTCCGTTTTTCTTGCGTTTTTATACGTTTTTATACTTTTTCATCCATTTTTATACGTTTTCACCCGTTTTCTTACATTTTCATACGTTTTATCCGTTTTCGTCAGGTTTTATACATTTTTATCCATTTTTCGTTCGTTTTTATATGTTTTCGTCCGTTTCATACGTTTTTATCTGGTTTATACGTTTTCGTTCGTTTTTCTTAAGTTGTCATATGTTTTTATCCGTTTTTATACGTTTTCTTTTAAGTATTGACAATTTAAGAAAAATGGAAGAACGGAAGAAAAACGAATAACGGATAATAATGTATGAAAACTTAAGAAAAACGGAAGAAAACGTACGAAAACGAATAAAAACATATATAATCGTAAAAAAAGGGCGAAAGCGTACAAAAACGGTCTAAAATGTATAAAAACATATGAAAACGGATAAAAATGTAAGAAAACGGATAAAAACACATGACAACTTAAGAAAAACGAAAGAAAACGTACGAAAAAAATATAAAAATGGATAAAAAGTATGAAAACTTAAGAAAAATGGCCGAACACGTATAAAAACGGATAAAAACGTATGAAAACGGACGAAAACATATAAACACGGATAAAAACGTAAGAAAAACAGACGAAAACGGACAAAACGTATAAAAATGTAAGAAAACGGACGAAAACATATAAAAACGTATGGAAGCGTATAAAAACGGGTGAAAACATATAAAAACGTAAGAAAAACGGACAAAAATGTATAAAAAGGGTCAAAAACGGACGAAAACAGATAAAAACGTAAGAAAAGGTATAAAAACGGATGAAAAGGTATAAAAACGGATAAAAACATATGGAAACTTTAAATTATAAACAGCTGTTATTATTAAGGATAAACGATGCAACGATATGTAACCAGAAGGGCTAACGTGTAAATTATAACGAAACGCACTTAACACCAATCAAACTAAAGGACTAGTGGTGTTATTTGTTTACCAACTTAGGGACTACCATTGCAACTTTAAACTTCGAGGGATGAAGGTTGTTACTTTTGACAAACCACAGAGACCATCCATGTAATTTACTCAAATAAAAAAAATAAAAGATGTAGTGGTATCATTTTAACAGGTATTGGTAACCAATCTTTTTTCATAAACTAGGCGAGTACTCGTGCATAGCAACGGAAATTCTTAGCGGCAGACAATTAACAATATGCGATATTGTGGATAACATTTTGAAATGGAGAAAAACACATGTGTGAGTCATAAGCTTGCAAATACAAAACCATAACCACCCGAATTAAACACCTTTAAACGCATTAGTAAACTAGTCCAAACACCCCTAAAGCCTACCCCTTTTATTAAAATAGACGAGTACCCGTGCATAGCGATGAGATTTTATACTTACAAATAATCGTAGTTAGGATATTTTTGTTATATGTTTGTATAAAACTTAAATATGCAATGGGTTTGGATCATTTGCTTTGATACAAAACCAACACCACACATCCCTCCCTCTAGTGGCTGCAAAAGTGTAAAAAAGAAAACATGAAACAGTGCAACAGTGCAAAAGTATGATTTCTGGACATATAACTCAAATCAAAGATATTATACAAGTAGTCAAATACGTGATTCAATACATAGAGCACTTGGAAACGATCAGGGTAATTAGTTGCAAGTGCATCGATTTCTTCCTGAAAATAATACGATGTTAGCACTTGGATTAAAATGTTCATTTGTATGGTGTATACAATAGTTAGAGATAATTGTTATAGCCTTTAAAACAAAAATCTAAATGAAAATCACTGGTATGATCCGAGCGTACATAACAAACCAAATATTAAAAAAAAAAAAAAAAAAAAAAAAAAAAAAACCCCTCTATAAACAAACATATTAGCTTGAGTATAGAATTCACCTGTATCTATTTTTAAAATAAAAGATAAAAGAAATTACCTTTTATCTCTTGCTTCACTCACTTTTGTTCTTCTTTATAAACACAACCACAAAGCCAAACCTTGTGACAATGACACACTGAAGGAATATAAACTTTGACTTAAACATTTATACATGCCAAACTCAAATGTCAATAGTGTATTAGTGTAAACTGTATCTAAACAAACTCGAAGCAACCAGCACGTAATCACATATTCTGACACACTTAAAACCACCTAATTCAAACATGTCTCATATATCTCATATATACACCATAAACAACAGATATTAGATCTAAGCAACAACAGATTGGCTAAACTTCCGAAACAATCACAAGATCCTTTTTCCGACAGATTTTTTTATAATTTTATCACCGGCCTCAAAAATGATTTCGTAAATCGATATTAACATAGATGAAAAAAAACAAAATGCCAAAAAAAGAACAAACCTTGTAAATGGTTTTCATCCTCAACGTGTTATCATCGGCATTTAAAATTAAGCACACATATCGAAAGACGTAAACCAAAAAAGCCACATCAAGACGATGATAGAGCAACCGCAAGATGGTGATGGACAGCCGAAAACACAACTAATTAATCAAAAATTACCAACTACAAAAACCGCCCAAACCAACAACTAATGCCACCAACCGAAACTACCTGAAACCACCTAAACCACCTAAACCACCAAGAGATGGTGGCGGATTCGGCAGATGCGGCGGTTATAAGATTATGGTGGCGGCATTGTTCTTTTGTGTGTTTTAGGGTTGAGAAAAAGAATAAGGTTTTTGTGTGTGTGGTATGTATCGGTCATTAATGTGACTAAGGATGAGGCGTTCTAAGGGATCAGCACTTTTGGTATGATCGCTGCACACACCCCCACCAGGCGATCAGCTTCCGATATATTGGTTCGCGTATTCTGTATCTGTCACTAAGATGATAATTTATACCTGTATTATATGTGAGTCATATAGTTAGATCGCTGTTACACACCCATTATTTTTGAGGCTACCACCTGGATTAGGCGTCACATGGCGCGAGTCTGCCTTAGTTGGTAGCCACTACCTTTCAGCTAATGTGAAACTTTATAATTAAAATGAGCTTATATAGTAAAGATGAGTAACCTAATCTAGCCATAATGCATTCAATACTTCTGTTATACAAAATGGCTAATTTTGGCTATTTTGTAAAAGATTTGGGCACATCTAGCCCCAATCATTTTTTTGAAATGGCCACATTTACCCGATTAAAAAGTTAAATGGGCACAACGAGCACATATTTTCTCTCAATTAAATAACATTATAATCGTTTTTGAGGAAAAACTTATATATATATATAATATATTAAAAATTTTAAATATAAATGAGGTATTACGTTTAAGGAATTCATTTCGTCATTTTGGGTCTTTTATAAAGCGATTTGTATTACATGTGCCCGTTTAGCCACCGTGCCCGTTTAAGCCCGTGCCCATTCTAAGCCCATGCCCGTTCTAGCCCGTGCCCGCCAGACCCGCCCGTTTTGCCACCTCTATGTCCCGCCTTAAAGCACTTTCCATAATATTCAGTTTTCAACCAACATAATACTTGAATACTTTCCTTTAAAAAAATTAAGTTTTCAACGTTATATGTAGTAGAGATAGTTTCCAACTCTGTATATGCATTCGTTTTACAGTCGGGTATTAATAGTGTTTTAATAGGTTCCAGTTTTGCCTATGCCTTCCGAAAATAGTGTAAGAACTTCCATAAATACTTTAAGTTTTTCACTTTCAAAGTTTGCAGGTTTTTCTATTACGTATGTATAGTAGATAAGAGATGGGCGGCCGGTATAACTTTTTTTAAAGAACCCCCTCATAGTCCGTTGACTAAACTTTTTGAAATAAAAAAAGAATGGGGTTTTTGCATATATATCCTTCCGAAAATGCATAATTGCATATATATATCCAAAGCATGCATAAAAATTGTACTATATGCATAACTTGTACAAATGATATACTAGTATATATATATATATATATATATATATATATATATATATATATATATATATATATATATTATATATATATATGCAATTATTCACTTTCGGAGAGAGATATATGCAATTCAGGCAAAAAAAAAAAAAAAAAAAAAAAAAAGAACATTTTTTTAATAAAAAAAAGGACCCGGTCCAATCCACTAACAACCATTTTATAACCCAACTTCTTCCCCAAACAAACAAACACCACCATAAACCATAACAAACCACAACACACACACACACTTACTTACACCATGTCCGCACACGACCAAGCCGCAGTAGCAGTCCTGTCACAAGTCGCCTTAGCAGCCGACGGCGCCGTACTCGGTCTAGCCCTAGCATACATCGCCGTCCGTAGCGTCTTAAAATTCAAAACGACGTCGTCTGCGCTACACAAACTAAAAAACGCACCTTCAGTCACCGTCTCCGATCTCCGATCAGTTTTAACTGATGATGATGGTGATAATCAGATTGTGATAGTGAGAGGTGTTGTTGAGACGAAAGCGAATGTGACTGGTGGATGGATGAAACATAATAATAATGTTTTGGTTAGTCATGAGAGTGATGAGAAGGCTGTTATTTTGCAGAGGACTCAAACGGTCTGTATATATTTTTATACAATTTTTGTCGATTTTAAGCCGATTATGTTTTCGCTCAATTATTGTGATGTTAGTTTGTTAGAAACTGTTTATATGCATTATGTGAACTTTTTTGTTGTATATAAAGTGATAATATGGAGAAATGATAGATATTTATTTAATATATAGTGCGAGAGTATAAGAAGTTTGTTAGAAGCTGCTTTGATATAAAGTGATAATAATATTATATAGAGAAAACGAGAGATAGTTGTTCGGTATATAGTGTGAGAGTATTGTTAGTTTGTTAGAAGCTGTTTTGGTATTAAGTGATTATTTAGAGAAATGAGAGATAGTTGTTCGGTATAGAGTGCGAGTATTGTTAGTTTGTTTAGAAGATGTTTATATGTGTCATGTGAAGTTTATTTGAGTAATAGTTATTGATATAAAGTGATTATATAGAGGAATGAAAGATAGTTATTGATTGCGTTAATTATGTGACGATAATACTTTTTGTTATTTTATTGTTGTGATAGTTTGTTAGAAGGTGTTTTGGTATAAGGTGATTAGGTAGGGGAAATGAGAGATAGTTGTTTGATATATAGTGCGAGTAGTGTTAGAAGATGTTTATATATATTTTGTGCTTGTTAGTTTTTATTGTTGCGATACTTATCGATTCTAACCGATTATTGTTAGTTTTTAGAAGATATAACATCATTTTCATATATAAAGCGATTACGCAGAGAAATGAGATTTAGTTATTCAGTATATAGTGCGAGTATTGTTAGTTTGTTAGAAGATGTTTTGATTTAAAGCGATTACGTAGATGAAATGAGAGTTAGTTATTTGATATAGTGCGAGTATTGTTAGTTTGTTAGAAGCTATTTATATGTTCGTGTGTAGTTATAGTTATCGAAGGAAACTGATTATTTTGAGAAGATGAGAGATAATTATCCACTGTATAATGTTGAGTAATGTTAGTTTGTTAGAAGCTGTTTGTATGCTTGTGTGTTAGAGGCTTTCTGATTTAGAGCTTAATGTATACTTTAGTGGTGTAATAGTTATTGATTTAAATGGAGTATGTAATGAAAAGGAGAGATGATTATTCAATATTTAGTGTGATTTTTGCTAGTTTGTTAGAAGCTGTTTACCTTTTTACAGCATCGTTAGTTGATTTAACTGATATTATAAAGAACATGATAATATGAGAGATAGTTCTCTGTTCCGAGTGTTGTTTAGTAAGTTCGTTAGATACTGTTTATATATACTTGTGTTTGTTAGGCTGGACACACTCTTCACCCAAAGCGACCTGGGTCAGCTTTCTCTCTCCAGCTCTCTAAGTGCCACACTCCAAATAAGTTTTTTTTTTACACACAAACACATACAAACTAAGTTTATTAATCGGTCGATTGACCGATCGATATTGGAAATCACATGCGACCGACCTTTCTTGTGCATCCCAAGCGACCCAAGGTCGCTTTGTGGTTTTTGTGGGGATCGACCGAAGGATTCCGAGAGAGTGCGAGCAGCCTTAGTTAATAGTTGTGATAATTGTTGACTTTTAAACTGATTATATTTTGTTGTTAGTTTGTCAGAAGCTGATTATATGTTCTGCTATATTAGAGGCTTTATGATTTGCGTAATATGTACTTTAGCGTTGTAATAGTTATTGATTTAAATGGATTATATTGAGAAGACACAAGATGATTATTCGGTGGATGCTGCTGAGTATTATCAGTTTGTTAGAAGCTGTTTAATGCATAATGTTAACTTAGTGATTACGTTAGTGTTATAATAATATAATATTATCGATTTGAATCGTTTTCTGATGAAGAGGAGGGATTGCTATTTGGTGGATGGTGCAGGGGATGCTAGGATGATATTTTGATCATGGCTATGAAATTTAAGTCATCCGATGTTTTTTTTACCATGATAGATTGTATATACTATATATAGAGAGGGCGATACATGTCGTTGGAATCAATTCTAGAAGAAAAGTTGGGGGAATAAATTTCCAGTTTAAACCGATTATATAGTGAAAGTGAATGACATACTTTTTCTGCCTATTTACGAAAGTGAGGAGGATAGTATCTCGTGGTCTTCTTAAAACCTGTCTATATTCTGGTATATCAGTGGTTTTCTGATTTATAATTGCATATCTTTTAGTTAGAATGATGCTGTTTTCTTTAATATGATTATATCTGGGCTTGATGTATTGTTTGTATGAATAGCATGGAAACTTGTTTAGCATCCTTAGGGATTGAACTAGTCTTTCTTTTATAGTTTGGTTATGTTCATATGTTGTATTTCTGATTTCTAGTATAAAGTGTGAATGATCTTGAATGATTGCAGTGTATATACAATGAATGGAGGGGATTTTTTGGATGGACTTCAGATTTCCGCTCTTTGTTTAGAAGACACTGGAAAGAGCAAGAATCCTTATCAATGAGAACGGTAATTTTTACATCCTCTTTTTATATATATATATATATATATATATATATATATATATATATATATATATATATATATATATATATATATATATATATATATATATATATATATATATATATATTTTTGACATGCTAGTCTAGATGATATTGATAAAATCCTTTGACCTTATCTTCTTATACATAATTGAGCTAACTTGTTCTTAACTTAGTTGCCCTGCAGAAACCATGAAATATTAGATGACACCCCATGTTGTGCTTTTTTTTTATTCTTCATGTTCTTGCTGTATTTGTGGACCCTAAAAATAGTTTAGCTATGACTTGAATTCTAAATTTGATATAGATGCATTAGTCTATCTCTAATTAAAAATTCACAATGAAAATTTAGAAGACAATGTTAGGGCACAACTCTCATCAGGGCTCATTTGTCTTGAGATGTACCTACGAGTGTGGCTACTTTTTCTTATGCTAGTATTCTCTTGAATCCTCATAGGCTTGTTTATTTGGTTTTGGTTTTTTCTTATATTAGAAATTGAGAAATGATAAGGGGACCTAAACTTAGGCCTAATTTTAGGCCTAAAACCAAGTGGCATCATCCATGGACCCACTTATTTTAAAACCCATGAGGATGATGCCACTTGGGTTTAGGTCTAAAATTAGGCCTAAGTTTAGGTCCCTCTATCATTTCTCTTAGAAATTTAGTGTGGTCAAGTACAACTCTATTTGTTTTTACTAATGTCATGTGTCTTCAAGGTCCCTGATTATGCATGTCGTGTTGTGCAATTTACTGCATGTCTACGTTTTTCTGCCTTCTATTATTGACTAGATATTCTAGGCCCCACTCTCTCTTTTCAGCCACTAATTTCACAAGTTATTGCAATATAAAAGTAATTATATCGTTTAAGCATTCGTGCTATTTGAACGTGTACTATAGCCATGTTTTAAACTGAAACTTTTGTATGTTAAGTTATTGAGCATTTAAGAATTTGCTTTCCTTCCTGTGCTTGCCGAGTTTTTAGTCTCCCTACCATGGATATATTTTATTTTTGCTTTCCAGTTATCCAGTTACTGTATAATGCCTCTTTGTTTCTCATGCATATGTTTAACTATTGACTTTTATTTTCATAATCTGTTGATCAATATGTGTGTGGTATGACATTTGAATGTTATGCGACTGATGAATAAATTTTTTGTGTATACTTTAGTGTTTTTATCTAGTGAATTTTTCAATTTGTTACTTAGACATGTTGGAGAGTAATTTAATTATATAGTTTGTAGTTGGCTTGTCTCCAAAGCCCAAGCAAATAGGGTAGAGGTGGCGGAGCTGAGGATGCTGAGGTGGACCTGCGGTAAGACCTTGATGGACATGATCCCGAACGGAGTTTTCAGAGCTAAGCTTGAGGTTGAGTCTATTATTTCTAAAATGAGAGAAGGAAGGCTCAGGTGGTTCGGTCATGTGAAGAGGAGGCCGCAATCAGCTCCCGTAAGAAGAGTCGAAGCCCTAGTGGTGGACGGGGTGAGAAGGAGGGGTAGACCCAAACTCAGATGGGAGGATAGACTTAAGCTCGACATGAAGGAGCTGCTCTTGTCCGAGGACATGACCTCAGATAGGAAGGCGTGGAGGGATAGAATTAGGATCTGTGGGTAGCTTAGACTAGGTGTGTTGGGTTGCTTTGCCTTAGCTTTAGGCCCCGTGCGTTGCGCTGCTTTGCTTTGTTTGGTTGCTTGGCCGTAGCTTTAGGCCCCGTGCGTTGCGCTGCTTTGCTTTGTCTTGTTCTGTGTTCTTTGTTTTTTGCTTTTTGTTCTTTGCCTTGCCTCTTTAGGTTGGCCTGCTTTTCTTGGTTCTCTGTTCTTTTCTTTTTGTGCTTTCTGTTTTGTTTGCGTTTTGTTTTAGGGCTTTCGTTTCTCATCTGTTTTGGTGTTTACGTTTTTTTTGGTGTTGTTTGTTTTTGCCTGCTCTCTTGCATGCTTGTTGACTGCTTTGTTCTCTCGTTTGTGGTTCTGCCTTTGCCGTCTCACGCGCACACAAGCACTTGCCGGAGGTCTCTTTTGAAGCAGCTTCTCTATACCCGGGTTTTTCCTTGGGGTAGGGGTAGGGTCTGTCTACATTCTACCTCCCCCATACCCTGCCTTGGCGGGATTGGGTTTGTTGTTGTTGTTGTTGTATAGTGTGTAGTTGGCTTGTTGCTTAGTCATTTTATTATCTCATATTTTTAATGATATGTGAATATGCAGCATTTGATACTCTGCTTATTTTGTCATTTGGTACTCTATGTTTTTGATACACTTTTATATGTCTCAAACAACATTATCATCTTTGCACTTCAGAAGCTAATGTGATATCCATGATTTCTTCCTCAACCAGGTTCCTTTTGTCCTTGTTGACGGGGTTAAGTGGCCACCATCTGATTATCTGAATGTAAACTTGGATGGCTCAAAGCATCCTTTACCTCTTACGACTGTATACCACAATTTGCAGCCTATTACTGCTTCTCCTTACACTTTCCTCCAGGCATTTTTTGGCCATGAATACCCTGTAAGTCCAAACATATATTATCATGGTTCATCTTTTTACATTAATTTGTGAATTCTTTTGATCTTAGCTGTCTTATTTATTTCTTACTGGTGATAAAGGTTGGGCTTCTGGATGAGGAGAAAATTCTACCAGTTGGAAAGGAAATCACTGCTGTTGGCCTCGTCAGCTTGAAAAAAGAAATTCCTGAAATGATGTC
This sequence comes from Artemisia tridentata subsp. tridentata, assembly GCA_021014915.2. Taxonomy (NCBI): domain Eukaryota; kingdom Viridiplantae; phylum Streptophyta; class Magnoliopsida; order Asterales; family Asteraceae; genus Artemisia; species Artemisia tridentata. The sequence continues at coordinate 114,679,105 of CP139508.1, read as the reverse complement.
ATGCAAAGATCTACCTTTTTTCTTGTAAGGATTTATGCTAGCAAGCTTTTTCAATATATTTCAATAATGAACCTGTTTATGTTCATGTGATTTTTATGTTTCTACTTTGTCCTTCCTCTCACAATGCCATAAATAGAATGCATTATAACACACTACACACAGGTCATTGTTTTTAATCCTACCTCTTATGTGTCTCACCATTTGCAATATAGGTTTAGTTATTCTATTACTTTGTTTTGTAATGTAAATTAGGATGCCCATTTACAAATAAAACTCACCTTGTAACTTCACTTGGCAGAAAATATCAATAGCTTATAGTGCAGGTTTTCTCATCACATCTTATGGTCTCCTTATAACTACAATAGAACAGCTGCCCCAACTTGATCTAAAACTTTAGTTTTTAGGGTGGTTGTCAATTCTCTTAACTTTGCACAATACATTGCCTAGCTACATCTATCAACTTTTATCACTGAAAAATGCATATACCACAAAATCTCATCTGCTAGGTTCCCCAACTCATATAAGAAACTTTAAAACTAACCTTCTTTATAAACTAGGTGCATGTTTGGCGCTCACGCGTTTAGGGCATGTTTAGGTAAACTAGGGGCTTGTTTGGCGCACAAGCTTTTAGGAGCATATCGGAGCTTAAACCTCTGATAAACGACCTTATGGGAGCTTAATATAAATGGAACCGATATCCATTGCCTTTGTTCGGGATATCAAAAAGCTTCTGAAGATTGAATTAGCATGGAATTACTAATGTTCTTTTTTGAAAAGCACTTGTTTGTTAGCTAACCTGCTTCTACTTTAAATGATAATAACTTGGCTCTTCTAACTGAGTGATGTTGCATTTGCTAGATCAAACATGAACAAAGATCAAATGGTAACAGAAGTCGACTTTAGGGCAAGAGTTTTATGGTGGAGTGGTGTTATTTTCGGGTCACTGGCTACTGGCGTCATTGGCTATGCTGTTGTAAGGTACTGTAACTTTTTTAGTTTCCCTCTCAAAAGTTTCATTAGAAATATTTAAATATAGTTATTTTGATGTTCTGCATCGCTTTTAGTAAGTTAATCTGTTTTATTCCTGTAACAGGGTTAAAAATTAAAGACCTATGTTAATTGTTGTCCTATGAGCACTTATCATTATCAGGTTGTTGTTAAGTTGATAGTATTTGTGTGGCACCTTGCAATGGATAATCTTTTTTTAAGTAAATTGTAGTTGGATAGTATGATTTACAAGGTTAAAAGCAATGATTGGGAAAGAGCGTATTCTTGGAAGGTGTTTGGGATTGCTTATTAAAACTGTTTAGGCTTATTGAAATAAGTAGAAGCAGATAATGAGCTGTAACAAAAAGAGGAGATAGTGTATGGTTTTTGCTTCTGGACGAAATACAATAATCAGAAAAAGAGTTGTTTGAATGGTTGGCAATTTGGTTTTTTCAGAGTTTAAGATATAAATTAATTAGAATCTTGAATAACCATTAATTTTTATAAGTCTACCTTTATTAGAAGAGAGAATATACTTCATTATTTACATTAGAGTTTTGAGGAAAGTTAGTTAAGTTTACTTGCAATTCCCTGTTTGTTTACAGAAAGTAGGAAAACTTGCTTGTTTCTTAAATTTTGTTTATTCGCAAACATAAAACAGGCTTACTAATAAAACCATTATCCACCATATCAGAAACTGGAACAAATGGAAAGATTGGAGACAACGAAGGCAAAGTCAAAGACAATACATTCAAGACAGTGAAGCAGCAGCAGCTGAGGTGGCAGAAGAGGTGGCGGATGGTGATGTTCCAGAGGGGCAGTTGTGTGTCATCTGCTTATTGAGGCAACGAAGGTCTGCATTTGTTCCTTGTGGGCATCTAGTCTGTTGTCCAAGATGTGCTCTTTCAGTTGAGCGTGAAACGTCTCCTAAATGCCCTGTTTGTAGACAGGCTATCCGCAGTTCAGTCAGGATATACGAATCTTGAGGTATCATTAGATTTTGGTTGCGAGATTTGAGTTTAGAAGTATAGTTGAATGAAAAAGGAATGTAAATATATGTTTGTAATGTTGACGGGTTTCAGAACATACATGTATATGATGGGGTTATCGTTGATCTTCTTCGCAAGGGAATTTTGAACTCTGTTTTTCTCATGAAGAAACTTTGATAACTGTTTGACCAAAAATGAAATGTGGCATTTTCTTGCAACTATTAAATTTCATGCATATATTTAAAACTAAGTATAAAGATATGTTGATTGTATGTGTCAAATTCAGAATATAGCTTATACGTGACAGTTTAAGACCCATTAGATAGATATTGGTCAAGCGGGTCTGCGAAGTTCGGACGCCCCTTTTTACTTTCTCAGTGATATTTTTTTTCCTGAAAATGGAAGGTCAATTTGACACGGGACCCATCTAACTTGGACCCGTTTTGACCCACATTCTCAATGACCCGTTTCAACCTAGACCCATTGAGCCGTTACCCGACGTTGCGTTTGATTTTTAAGAGAGAAAACTTCTTCCTCTTTTTCCCACCTCTTCTTGATAAGCATAGTACATTTATTTAGTTGTTACTTTGGGCCTATAATGTTTTGTGTTCAGGCTTAGCCCATCGTTTTTGTAACTTTCGGTATATGTGTTTTGTATATATACCGGTTAATGAATCAAAAGTGAATTAAGGGGATTAAACCTAAATCTAATATGGTATCACAGCCTCAAGATCCTCCACCTAAACCCTAATTTTTTTTTTACCCTTGCTAATTACTTCTGCTGCCAATTGCACTCTGCTGCTGCTTACATTATAACTTTTTTATTTGCTTCGCTTGTCTACACTTCTGTCATAGCATCATGGCAGGAGACGCTATCCCAAATCCACCCAAACAACCAATTGATAAAGCTTATTCAATTGCTAGCATCAAGGTGTGTATCCCCTCCCCCTTGATCTAGATAAACTCAACTACACTTCATGGAGCAGTCTCTTCAAACGGTTTTGCAAAACGTATGATGTCCATCATCATCTTAATGCAACCTGCGTCTACAAACACCGCCCCACCCGACCCATTGCATGAAACAAATGACTCACTCGTGGTCATGTGGATGTATTCCACTATCTCCCCTAAGTTGGTGGATATGGTTATTGATGATAGCACCATGGCTCACGAAGTATGGAAAAAGCTTCGGGATCTCTTTCATGACAACAAGGCGGCTCGTGTCATCCAACTCGACAATGAGATCCGTAATATGGCGATTGGAAATTTATCCGTCAATGATTTTTTTCAAGAAATCAAGTCAAAGGCCGATCGTCTTGCTAATTTAGACTCCCGGGTAAGTGATTCGAGTCTTGTCACGTATGCTATTAATGGTGTTCGGGCTAAATTTCCCGAGGTCGCGCATATCATTCGTCATAGGGAAAAGATTCCCACGTTTGATCAAGTGCGCTCTATGGTACTTTTAGAAGAAAGTGATGTGTCGCAACATGTTTTACCCTCTCCTCACAATTCTTCGGCCACACCTACTGTGCTTCTCGCTATTAACACAAATTACAAACCTGGTCCTTTGCCAAATACAGGAGTTGAACTATGTCGCAACTTTCAACGTGGGTCATGCACTTACGGCTCCCGTTGTAAGTTTGTTCACGGATCACAAGACTCGCGGCCTCGTATATCTCAACCCAGTCGTAACTCCAACAGCAAACCCTCTCCTGCTCCTTCTACTGCTCGGGATACTCAGTTTTCGGCCAAGTCTAATCATACTCCAAACTCTACTCACCTCCCGTACTCTATATTTGGGATGGCAGCATGCATGTTAACCCATATAATTTTTGTACGCCTGGTTTTGGAACCACACCTTTTGGTTTTGGATTAGCGCCTGGTGGTGGCCCGTTTATCTCAACCGCTCAACAGATTCAACATCCACAAGCCCAATACCAGATTGCACCACAGGCCCAACAAGCATCTGTGGCCCAACAGTCAACGCAAGCAACACCAGCCCATTACCAAATTGCACCTGCTATGCCACAAGCTCATATTGCATCTACTGTTGGTTCGGCCCAACATTGTCAGTACCCCATACAGGCCACTACTGGACCACAGTTTGCACCGAATGCTAATAATGTTTTTTTCCCAGGCAACTTTGCTTATACAGTTCCTAGTTTCGTTCCGTCGCAGGCTACGTTGCTTCCTCAAGTTTTTCAGACAATGACTCTTCAGGATCCAGCGTGGAACATGGATACTGGTGCATCCTCTCACTTGGCCGACAACCCAGGCATCCTTACTTCTGTTAGTAATTCTAGCATTTATCATTTTATCCGTCTGTGTATGTTGGAAATGGCGCGTCTATACCGGTCACACATACTGGACATATCTTATTGTACACTTCCTCTAAACCATTACAACTAACTCAAATACTTGTCACCCTGCACATAATTAAAAATTTAATTTCTGTTCGTAAATTTACACGTGATAATGACGTTTCCGTTGAGTTTGACGCTTATGGTTTTTCTGTGAAGGATTACCAGACGGGCAGACTTCTTCTCCGTTGTGATAGCACGGGCGATCTTTACCCAGTTACGCAATAGTCATCCACGCATCCTCCTTTTGCTTTGCTTTTGTTTAGTCATACTACGTGGTACATACGCCTCGGTCACCCCGGTGAAGATGTGCTTCGTCCTTTAGAGTCTAGTAATTTCATTTCTTGTAATAAATCAAAGTTGTCTGCTTTGTGTCATGCGTGTCAATTAGGCAAACAAATAAAGCTTCCATTTTTTACTTCGGAGTCGAATGTTGCATCTATTTTTTACATTGTCCACTCGGATGTATGGACATCCCCTATTCCGAGTGAGAGTGGTATTAAATATTATGCTATCTTTTTGGATCACTTGTCGCATTTTGTTTGGGTTTATACGTTACATAAAAAGTCTGACTTGTATGATAATTTTAGTATTTTTCGTTCTTATGTAAACAAACAATTCGGTGTAGATATAAAGGCTTTACAGTGTGATCATGAGGGTGAATATGACAACACCCACTTTCATGATTTATTTCTCAAAACCGGCATTCAATTTCGGTTTTCTTGCCCGCACACATCCAAACAAAATGGCAAGTCTGAACGCATGTTACGCACTATAAATAACCTCATCCGCACTTTGCTCTTTCAAGCTAGCATACCTCCCTCCTATTGGGTGGAAGCACTTAACATGGCTGCTTATATCCTCAACATTCTTCCATCCACTGCCATTCAAAATGAGGTACCCTTTACTAAACTATATAACTGCTCCCCATCCTATGACAATTTACGTGTCTTTGGGTGCCTATGCTATCCATATATAACCGTTGCACATAAACTTGACCCACGTTCCACTGCTTGTGTGTTTCTTGGCTACCCCGACCACCACCGTGGCTATAGGTGCTTGGCCTATCCTCAAACAAAATAATCCTTTCACGACATGTTCGTTTTGATGAAAATGTCTTTCCCTTTGCATCATTACACCAATACACATCTCCACACTATGATTTTTTGAATACACCAAGCACTATACCCTTACCCATTCGTCCCGTCCCTGGTGTGGGCAATGAGGCACCCATACCTGATCCACAAACTCCTGACCCAACAGCCACGGCTCTTCATGAGCCTGTTATCCAGCCCCCTTCCCTTCAAGCTACAACGCCGCTACCTACCCCCAACACACCTACCACGCCTCCCACTACACAACCATTACTCAATCTACAGCCTGATCCTCTCTCACCAACGCCTACTACCCCAAACACACCTACTACGCCTCCCACTATACAACCTATACCGTTGCCCCATAACACCAACACTCACCCTATGGTCACGCATGCTAAAGCTAGCATTTCTCAACCTCTTGAGCGCATGAATTGTCATGTCACTACTGTGTCTCCACTTCCACGTTCTCATGTTCATGCTCTTCATGATCCTCAGTGGAAACAAGCTATGTTTGATGAATATAATGCTTTAATTACTAACGGGACGTGGGTACTTGTGCCCCGGCCAGCTAATGTGAATGTTGTTCGTTCTATGTGGCTTTTCAGGCATAAGTTTCATGCAGATGGTTCTTTAAGCAAGTATAAGGCGCGACTTGTTGCAAATGGTCGCAGTCAGCAGCAGGGGATTGATTGTGATGAGACTTTTAGTCCCGTGGTCAAACAGCTACTATTCGCACTGTACGCAGTCTAGCAGACTCTCGTGGTTGGCCTATTCATCAGCTTGACGAGAAGAATGCTTTTCTTCATGGTCATCTATCCGAGATAGTCTATATGCATCAACCGCCTGGGTTTGTTGATCCTGCACACCCAGATTATGTTTGTCATTTGCAGCGCTCTTTGTATGGGCTTAAGCATGCCCCTAGAGCTTGGTTTCAGCAGTTTGTAGGATTTGTTACTCGCATTGGTTTTCAGCATAGCAAAACAAATGCGCCGCTTTTTGTGTTTCATCGTGGATCAGACAAGGCCTACTTGTTACTGTATGTGGATGATATTATATTGACGGCTTCTTTTAATGCATTGTTACAGTGTGTTATTACCGCTCTCCATGGTGAGTTTGCAATGACGGATCTTGGCTCTCTTAATTATTTTCTTGGTGTTTCTGCTACTCGCACAACATTTGGTATGTTTTTATCGTAGTCTAAGTTTGCTGAAGAAATTCTTGAGAGGGCTCATATGCAGAAATGCAATCCGTGCCGCACCCCTGTTGATACAGAGTCCAAGCTTGGACCTGATGGTACGCCTTTTGATGATCCCACCTTATATCGAAGCTTAGCTGGTGCCCTTCAGCATCTTACTTTCACACGCCCGGATATTTCCTATGCGGTTCAGCAGGTCTGTCTGTATATGCATGATCCTCGTGATACACATTTTCATGTTTTGAAGTGTGTATTACGCTATGTTTGTGGTACTCTTGATCATGGTCTTCAACTGCATGTTTCTTCTACTGCTCAGCTTGTTGCTTACACGGATGCGGATTGGGCGGGTTGTCCGGTCACTCGCCGGTCTACTTCTGGTTATAATTTGCTCTCGTGGTCTGCTAAACGACATGTAACGTTATCTCGATCCAGTGCTGAAGCCGAGTATTGAGGTGTTGCTAATGTGGTAGCTGAGACAGCTTGGCTTCGCAATATGCTGCGCGAGCTTCATCACCCTTTGTCTACAGCTGCTATTGTCTATTGTGATAATGTCAATGCCGTATATTTATCGACGAATCCTGTTCAACATCAACGTACGAAACACATTGAGATTGACATTTATTTCGTCCGTGATTATGTTGCTTCCGGTCAAGTTCGTGTGCTTCATATTCCGTTAAGGTTCCAGTATGCAGATATCTTTACAAAGGGTCTTCCAAGTGCTTTGTTTCTTGAGTTTCGCTCCAGCTTAAACGTTCGAAGACCTCCCGTTGCAGTTCAAAGACCTCCCGTTCCAACTGCAGGGGAGTATTAGCATAGTACATTTATTTAGTTATTACTTTGGGCCTCTAATGTTTTGTGTTCAGGCTTAGCCCATCCCTTTTGTAACTTTCGGTATATGTGTTTTGTATATATACCGGTTAATGAATGAAAAGTGAATTAAGGGGATTAAACCTAAATCTAATAATAACAAGTGGTAGAAAGTGATTTTATGAAAAGAGAATAATTGTTTGTTTTCAGTCTCTTGTTCTTCAAAAGAGAATAATTGTTTGTTTTGCCAGAAGTGACAGAAGGGTCACCGTAGACAACATAAAAGTCGTCGGAGGTGATGGGTAGGGTCGCACGGAGGTGGTGAATGGGGTCGCCGAAGTTGGTCACAGGTGAGATTGTTGAAGAAGGAGGTAGATGGGGTAGAAAGAAAAAGTTTGAGAAGAGGATTTGTTCAAAAAAATTTGAGAAGAGGATAGAAGTGTTTATTAAAAAGCCGGCCAAAGAGAAGGGGAAAAAAGTGCTTTTTACCTCTTATATCTTCTAAAAAACAAATAGTCTTCAACACAAATGTCTACGCGCCTGTAGACAAAAGAGGCTAGAAGCTCTTTTTTATAAAAACAAACAACTAATCAAGTTATATTGCTATGCTAAACTTATATGGGTACTAATGTATAATAATTTAAACTGATTTTCTGATGGTATTCTTGAAAAACAAAATATACATTGAATTCCTTGATACTGGTAGAAAACTAGTTTTTCCTTCACCTAACCAAATACAATTTTTGTATTTAACGTTTCACTATCATGTTTATAAAGTTATTGTCATTATTACTTTTCAAACCATGAAATTCGACTAATTAACCTTGCATGCTTAGAGTCAAAGGTGGGGAAGATTCCTAATATTGTTTTCAAACTTTTGGACTATAGTATTTGTCGTATTTATTAATTTGTTACAAAAATTATCAATATTTTTATAAGTTTATGACGTGTTGAGGTGTCGAAATGTGTAGATTGGATGAATATGGTCGGAGTGTGTTCATTTGCCAAAACAGATTAAATATTTAGACAGGCAAGTTTATTAAAATACAATAAGTTAGAATGTTGCAACTTGCCCTAATATGTTATCACATTTGCTTTAGTCCTAAAATGTTTCAATTTTTTTCATCATTCTAACATAAAAAGTTGACGAAAACTATCTGATAGAGTCGATTTATGCGAGTATTATGCTAATATGTTATCACATTTTTCTTTGATATAAATATAATCGAATAAGTATATCACTAAAATCTGAGAGGTTTAAAGTTCGACTTGTGCCAGGTGCAAACAACTATGAAGTGGCTATGCCAACCTCTTAAAGAAAGAAGGGAGGCTTTATGCTTTACCCCGTTTGAGTCTATGTGGTGGTGGTGTGATTCATACCCCACCCCGCGTATTACACTACAACAAAAGAGAGGACGGGCGAGGAAGGTTTTGGCGGGGAAATGTCCCCGCAAAAAAGCCTTGACCTATAATTTATTACTTAACTTAATCACTTATTTAAGTTGTTTTCCGGTTAATTAAGGGACTTTTTGGCGGGGACATGTCCCCGCCAAAAGTGTTGCCACGCTGGACATAGTTTGACCAGCCCAAAGGCTATGGGACCCACATGTCCCCGCTCAAAGTTGATATACGTCCTCGCCGAAAGTATCAGCGAGGCGCTTTCTGCGGTGACGTTTCGGCGGGGACATGTCCCCGCCGAAAGGGTATTGGCGGGGGAAAAAAAGTCCCCTCCGAAAGCAGTCAATGTTGTAGTGTTTAGCCCAGAAAACACTAAAAACCTATGAAGCAGTTACAATATTTGGACAACGTTACTGAAAGAAGTGAAATATTTTGATCATTTCAAAATTCAAAGTTTTAGTTATGCAACCGCCTCGAAAGTTGATTGAACGTTCGGATCAGCATTGAGGTAATGGTAGCTACCTGATGCACTAAACAGTATGCTGATAGCTGATCATGGTTCTTATTCTCATGCTAATTTATGCATTTACTAAATAAAGCTATGGCGCATAAGCTGTTTTTTTTGTTAACTATGATTTCCGACCTTTTGGCCGACTAATTCACGGAGTTTGAACCCACCGCCACACAGACTCAAACCAGGTAAAGCCCTCCATTTTCAGAAGGTTAGCGTGGCCACTTAAGGTTGTTGGCGCATAAGCTGTTTGGCTGAACGCCTAAATGATTTATATTTCCTCTACCAAGCAAGCTCAGATAATCACAGTATCACACATATATGATTAGTTAGTCCGATACAAATTTTCCTTAAGGTTCATGCACAACTACACAATCTTAGGTCCAGATGATGACTTACATATATCAAATCCAAACCCTAATTGATTGACGAGCTAGTGCAGCGCCGTGTTGAGGGTTGTTTGTGTATGATACACATGAGGTCTTTCACTATTGCTCATTAGAAATTAGTTTTTCTCATTTTGTTTGATACAATACGCGGTAGTAGCAAATAAGCATCATAAAAAGTTTTTAATGCTGGATTCTTTAAGATGTACATATTATCAAGATTAATTAAATATTGAAATCTTTAATGATCATGTCACGCCGAATCACAACGTTTTATGTAATTTACCACAAACTGAAAGAAGTAACAACCTAACACAAAACAGAACAAGCCATACTTATGCTGCTAAACGCTATAGGAATAGCTAGTTTTTGCATCTATTTTCCACAAAGAACAAAATGAAACCGATTGCCCTTTCCACCATAATCCTACAGACCCGTCTTTTTCGTCAACTCTCATTTCCCAGTGACTGTCGTACTTCTTCAAAAGTGCGCGAGCTTGATCTACAACGTCCTCAGCAAACGCATTCTCCACAAACCCGACACCATTCATCCTTTCACCCCATTTCTCTTTCTTTTCGTTCATTTCACATGCGTTAATCAATGCCTTTGCAGCTTCCCCTTCTAGGAGCTTTCTTTCTTCCATTTCCCGCCCTTTAAACGCCACACTTGTCGAGTCTAAGAAGCACCACAAGTAGTCTAAGTTTAGTGAAAAACGTTTATCAAAGTTGCTGCAGCTGGTACAGCTGCAATCCATGTTGTTATCAGTTAATATCACTGCTTGTGGATCCATGTTTTGCATTAGTTTTAAGAAGTCTGTTCTGTTGTCGGGTTTTGTGTGGTTAAGGTTGTGTAATCTAAACTGAGCACAAACGATTAAGGTTTCGTCTAGGGATGAACTTATGATTTGTGAGTTAAGACTTTGTAAAGGACAATTGTCGAGTCGGTTGATCTGTAAATTAATTTTGTGTTCTTTAGCACAACGGTAGATGTTTGAGGTGAAATCATAACCAGCAGGGCAGTTTGCAAAGGGGATTTGATGGTTGTCGAGTGTTGGTGGAACCACAGTGAGTCGAACCAACGGTGGTGGGCCCCCTGGCCGACGACTTAATGCTTCTAGAAAAGTGGGCCATTGGAAACCGTGGGAGACACCTATATCGAGTATATGAAGCGTCTTGCATGATTTTTGATCCTGTTCTGATAAAACTTGGAGGATCGTGTTGTTGGCAATGTTGTTTGGGATTGTGAACCATGGGTTTATGTCGTTAAAATTGATTAGTGATTTTTGGAAGAACTTAGGTATTGATGTGGTGAAAGTGATGGCGGGTGTCATTACTTTAGCTGGAGTATTAGTAGCAGATGAGATGTGGTGAAGAAGGGCTTGCATCCCGTGAGATGCTAATCTGTAGTTAGCGTCTCCGGTTGGTGAAGCTAGTTCTTGCAAAACAAATAACAGATGCTGGACACGTGTCACGTTACCAGAACTAATTGCTGATGCACACGGGTTCAGCAACTGCTCTGCCCACCGTCCGCCTTTGTTATTACCACTATTACTATTCTCCTTTGTTGATTTCGCGCTCCCCTTCTTGTTTCCATTTGATCTTTTCGCCTGTGGGGCTGTTTGTGTCATTTGAATATGATCATCTGGTGCTTTACGTTTCTTTGACACATCAGACACTGGCACCGGTTCTTGTGGCTCATCATAGACAATGAAAGCGTCAACAGGGCTTGAAGTAAATGTACTGCTGACAGGACTAACTAAAGTTTCTGCAGAGTTAGAAGTAGAAATATTATTAGTCTCAAAAGGATCTGGGCCCCACCAATCATCGCTGATATCGGTGGAGCCATAAAGATCGTCTAAGAGAGATGGAAGAGACGGCATTGAATCTTCTAACCAATCCAATATATCACCCGAGTTTAAGTCTGGATCTGGTTCGCCAAACAACATTGTTTCCGCCATTAAGGTTGTATTTAGAGGTAAAGAAGGTAAGAACAACGAGTCTTGTCTGATCATTATTATATATTTCAAACTAAAAAAAGAAGAGATGGGTTGAGGATGAATAGAAAGAAAAAGTGAATGGTATTATATAGGAATGTGTAACCTTAAACTTATGGTCCATGTTAGGTGGATGTGCTGTTTTTTGGAAGATACGATGTTTTTTTTTAGGTAATTGTTATCTAGTTTCTTGGTTAATCACTCTAATGTCCTTACAAGAGGTTTCAGGTTTAAACCTTATTAGTTACATATCTTGGAGGGCCAGGGAAAGGGTTGGAAACAGTCACGGGGATACCCCGGTTAGGCCGCATACATCTGAGTCAAAGACTTTTCCTCCCAAGGTAACTTGAATATGGCCAACCTCATCTGTTCACCCGTTTCTTGATTAATCGTTTTTTAATTGAAATGACAAAACTAGAGAGTTGAAAGAAAAAAATAATCATGAACTTTCATTGGTTATCCGAATAATATTTGTAACCAAGACGGCAGATCTGTTTGTATATGTGATTAATTAGTAATTAAAGGAGTTGTTCTTGTTTGTGTTTACTCATTCCTGTCTTATTAGCTAATAAAAAAAGTTTTGGCTTGGTTCTGTGATCATATTTTGTCGGGTTTACATTTTATGCAACCGGGTGTTTTTTAAATTGATTGACTGCATAAGATTACATCATACCTTTTTGATAGGAGGTTTACTAAAGTATCATTTCCAATCCCATAAATTTAAGGTTGGCTCAACATCATTATTGACTTTTTGTCCCTTATGACTACTAAAGTATCATTTCCAATCCCAGCAATTTGGAGGTCATTTCCAAATGGCAAAATTATTTAAGGAAAGAGGCCAGTGGTCTTGTAATGTTTTCTGATTTAATAAACATAGCAGATTTAGAATATTCTTGCATATGCTTATATTAAAATGTGATGTGCAGCTCAATTATCAATTAGGCATATTAAAAGTTGGAGATATCCACTAATAAGGACTTCAGAGTTGCAGGCTGTTTGATTTATTTTTATTATTTAATTTAACTTTTAGCCATTTGTATGACTCCATTCAAAACTAAGATGGAAAGTTCAAAGTTGGATAAGTGTGCATCATCTTTTAGTTATTCAGTAGTGATGTTGTAACAGCAATGGAACTTGTCAAAATGTTAGTACTGCTTTCTTTAAAGAGATAAGAGTGTCTCGCGCAACATGTACTAGTGCACCGATATGATTTACATTAAATAAATAAATAAATAAAATGAAACCAAAAAAACTTGTAATCGCCTCCACTTCGATCAAAAGTTATGACTGTTTTTGAAGTTGGTATCACTGAAATGGCCACGCCAACCTTCCCAAAAAGGGGAAGACTTTACCCGGTTTTAGTCTGTGTGATGCATGGTAGGCTCAAATCCCGTGGATTAGTCGGCAAAAGGTAGGAAACAATGGTTACCAAAACTAAAAGAACAAAAATTTCTCACAGTACCTTTCTTTCATGTACAAATAAACTAATTGATAGAGTATATATGTTCTTTATTAGTTACTCCGTATTTCTTTTTAGCTGATTTGTATTGTTTCTATGATTACCCATATTCTTTAATAGAACATATTAGACGTGAGTATTAGATCTGATTTTCAATGCTTGGTAACTCATATGTGTATATCCAGTAACCATGAATCTATAATTGAAGCCATATAATACATAAAGTTTTTTATCTACGTACGAGTCAGCTGACGGATACATTGGTCCTCATTGATTAGTTTTTTCCAAGTTGATGCATTCCTTGCTTTGAATATTTTTTCAGACTTACATCAGGAACTTGCCCAAATTTTATATCAATTAAAACTACTAATGTGATGCAAAATACCTCAAAATTAGTGAGTCCACATGGCAAATTCTGATTCGTGCAACTTGCGTCACTAGGACATTTCCACATCAGCCCCTTGTATAAATATAGTAGTATAGAATCCGGCTTGCAGTATATATATTGGCTTATGAATGGGTCCTGGCCAGTGAAGAACTGTGTATGGATTTAATTGGTTAATTAAGTAATTCTATTATAGACAATAGTTCAGAGAGGTTGATGATTATTGTGCTTGATTTGATAAAGAATCTAAGGTTCAATTGAGCATCAGATGCAAATTTGGTTTACCTGTCGATAGTAATCGTGATCTTGGGAGCTATTCTATCTTATCTTAACTACTTATAATGTAAAAATGGTCAAGTGAAAAGTGAAAAACTAAAATTTCAGTCAATGCCCATTTTGCCCTTGTAAAACAGAATTGGTCAATGCCCTTAATGGAAATCGAAAGTCAGAACTAATCTAATTGGTGTTTAGATATGGAAACTTGTTGGGTCCTTCAGTACCCAAGAGTCGTTAAAACAAGATTTGAATACAAATTAAGCTAAGTGTAAATGAAACCGAAAACATTCTAAGTCACTGAGTGAACAGTCAGTCACTCAGTGAGTTACCTTCAAGATGCTCAGAACGAGTCTAAGAAGAAAGATTCACCACACAGTGAGGCGGTACTCACTGAAGTGTTACTTGAAACAAAGAAGAAGGTAATGGATCAGTGAGCTTTAGACAAGAGCTCACTGAACCCAGTCTCCTCAACAACAACAACTGAAGATTGAAGACAAATGCCTGAAGAACCTAATGCCTGAATAAAAGGCGGGAAAATAGGGAAGGTTTAAGAAGATAAGAACAAGTCTTATCTGGGTCAGACAAACCATCCCTCAAGTGGCCAAAAGTTTAAGAAGTGTAAGGTCAGACACTCAAAGACTTATTGGCGCAATCCTATTGGTTCTTGGAAATGACAACTACTGTTGTAGTTGTCAGACACGCTTCCTATTTGTTTATCTAGTTTTAATCTTCAGTACTCTTGATCTGTTTGCCTATAAATAGCAAACAGATACACTAGTACAAAAATGGGATTTAGTCACACATGCTGTTTTTCGAACAGCCACACAGTCGCCTTTTTATGTGACTAAATGTACCAGAATAAAATAAACAACCACACTTGATCCGACTTGTGTGACCATTTCGGAATTACATCCGAGGCTATAGCCACACATTTGAATATTTTCGTGACTATACGTATCTGGTAAAAAAATTTTTGATTTTTTAGTCACTTATAATTTGGGACGTGTGACGGATACAAATAAGGTTGAAACATTAGTCACACTATATATATACATATGTGACAAATATATGTCACGCAATTGAAAAGTGTGACCAAAATCCATATATGGTCACACGAAGTAATTGTGTATGTGGCTAAATCATATGCTCAAGTTTGTCACACATTATTTAAGCGTGACTGCTAGTTTTTGTTGAAAATTTAGCCACATATGAATTTGAAATGTGTGACAACTGAAAAGTAAGTTTGAAGCATAGTCACGATATGCATTTAAAAGTGACAAATATATGTCACACACTTGAGATGTGTGACCAAATGTCATATATGGTCACACTAAACCATAGGCATACATGATTAAGTGTGACCAAAATTCGATACAAATAGTCACGTAAGTTAATATGTGTGTCTAAAGTTAAGTGTGTGTTTGCCTGCCAATTCCTAATGTGTATGGTCACATTTAATTGTAGCACAATCATGTGACTATAGGCTATACAATAGTAACACCATACCACAAATGTGCATCTAAATTATGTTTATGGCCACATTATAAGGGTATTATATGTGACCAATACATTGAAAATAGTCACACTGAAATATTCATGTGACTAATATGTATAGCAAAATGTGAACTCAGTTATCATTAACCTTGATATTAGTCACATTGAGTGTTTGTGTGACTAAATTCAAGATGTTACATATGGTCACATGAAGTATTTATTTAGGTGTCTAAATCATAGAGTCATATTTTGAGTTCAGACTGTTAGTCATGACTCTTCATTTAATTTGCCCCATTACAATGCTGGGATTTTATAGTCTATCTAGTTTAATGCAGTATGTAGTATGTAAGTATGTTACTTGCCCCTAGCTGGAACCAGATTACTTGACTTTCTAAAGTCAATTTTCAACTTTATAATGAAGTAACATGTTACTAAAGTGCCTGCAAGTGCATATACATGATAAATGGAAACTGCAAATACAATAAAGCTTGACTGCAAGTGGACATATACATGATAAATGTCAGACTATACATTCTAGCAGTAATAACTATACATTCTAGCAGTAATAACTATACATACTAGCAGTAATAACTATACATGTTTAAGTCAAACTATACATTGTAGCAGTAATAACTATACATTCTATTTCTTGTCCTTGGGTCCTAGATACTCTTCCATCTTCCTGAGCAGTTCATATGCCATGTCATCATAATTAAGCTGAAGCTTGAGTGTTTTCTTCCCACGCAACATCTGATGTAGAATGTCTTTGTGAAACTTTAAAGGGTAATCCTTTTCTACAAGCATGTAGATCACCAACTCATTCACAGTTAAAGCATGTACTCCACATCGTTGAAAAATTTTTCATTCTTTAACAGTATTGTGCGTTAGTCTTCTCCAACATTCATCTTCATGATTTGGTTCAAACATTACCTTTAAATAATTCCAGACTTCTCTATCATAATTAGCTTGTTCTGGTGTCTTATTACCAAATCTTTGTTTGAGTAATTTCCATAGAGCTATCATATCTTGTCTATCAAAATCATGAACCATGTGAAGAAAGCTTACATACCTTCTAGAAGAACCATCATGCCTCTTAATATCGTAATAAACTGTTTCCCCAAAAGATCCAGACTTATAATCAACAATGGGATGTTTGACAGTTAAAGGTTGTGCATCCATGGCTTCTCCTACAGAGTCAACTGCAAGTTCAGTGTGAGCTTGCATTTGTTCTTCAGCAACAGCTTGCTCAGTTTGTTCTTGTTTTCTCTTTTTACTGCTTTCTATTTCCAACTGTTCACCTGCTCTCTTTGAACTGTCATTCAAGAAGAGATCATTGTTTCTCTTGGCAATTGCATATAATTCTTCAATTCTTTTATCATCCAAGAATTTCAAATCCTTTAGTTTCCATCTGTCCACATTCTTCAAATACCTGCACATGAGTAGATGTTTATGATATGATGTACATATTGGGTATTGTTGATATTAATATAAATACCTTTGCAAAAAAAAAAAAAAAAAAAAAAAAAAAAAAAAAAAAAAACTACCTGCACATGAGATCTCTTCTTTGTTTTTGAGTGGGTGGCTTGTTCTTCTTAGCTGCATATCTTTGTTCTGCATACAACTTCTTTTTTGCATCAAAAAATTCTTTCAGCATCCTGGCTTTTTCATCTACTGAGTACTTATCTTGCTCTTGTTTATGTAGTTTCTTAGCAAGCTCAGAATCAGCTGCAACCTGAGCCCTTTGCTCATCCCATGAAGCTATTAACTCTGCATCTTTTTCTTCTTGTATTCTCCTTTGTTCCAAAATTGTCTGATGTTCTGCATCATACTTTTGTGAGAATTTCATAGCAATTTCAGCATCAACTTTTAATTGCTCTTCTTTTGATAATGGTTTCTCTACAGGCTCTTCAGTAAGAATCCCTTTACCTTTGCCTTGTACCTGTGGAGTTGATTGTTTAGCTTTTGGAGAGGATGATGGCTCTTGTATCACAACACCTTTGGTTACTGGTTTTGCTGTCTTCAGCTCAGCAAGTACACTAACAGCATTTGCAAAAACCTCTGGTGTAGCAGTACTAGCTTTTGTAGTACCAACTGTAATTGGCTCAGTAGCACTATCAGCATTTGTAACCTTGCCCAGACGATGATCAATCACCACTTGATTCCCTTGGTTATCCTCCCCTGAAACTTTGCCTTCATTCCCTCCCTGTTTGGGAGCATCCTTAGAAGCTTCAGAAGATTTAACCTTTTGTTTGGGAATTCTTGATCCTTTGACTCCTTCTAAATACCTAACCCTTCTCTTCAAAGCCTTTATCTCCCCACCTTGAGCTTTGATGACTCCATCTTGGGAAGAAGCTATTGCTCGCAGATCACCAATTTGTGCAGACAGCTTGGCACAGGTATCCTTCAATTCATTCAAAAGTTGCATACTATCCTCACCACTTCGGCTTGTGTTACCTAGCCCGAGAGGTGGATCACTGGAAAAGTTAAGTTCAGTCTCACCCCTAGGATGAACATCCGAACCCCCCATTGTTTCCATGTGACTGGGACCTTCACCTGAATCAGTTCCAGAGGAACTTTCTTCATTAGAAGTTGTCTTGGTTCGGGTCTTAATGATGTTACCACTGTCCTGTGCTTCTGCTAAGCTAGACACAGTAGTGGCAGCCCTTGCCAACATGTCACTCTCCCCCCAGTGACATCCTCATCTGCAACAGTTGGTATAGAACCACTAGCCTGAGGTAGCTCAGTGTTCTTGGTGTTAGTCCTACGTTTATAGGTCTTTTGTTGTTGTTCTGTGGGTGTGTGATGGGTACCAGCTGGGATTGCTGAACCTTCACCCATTTGGGTTTGGGCTAGTGCCAACATTGTTGGAAACAAAGGTGTCACTCTCCCTGAAAAATCTTTTCCAACCCTACTCATATTAGCAAAAACCTTTTTGGTAAGGCAGGGAGTGGGATAAACATTTTTGTGACTTTTCTTTTTTTTAAATTGGTTGTCCAAAAAGAGTTGCAAAAACCTTGGATATAGAAAATATTTAGCCAAAGAACCATCCAAGTTCTTAACCATATTATCAAAAATTATTTTTGAGAAATTAAATCTTTGAGTATTTTCAGCCAAACAAATTATAGTAGAAGCTAAATTACTGCTAAATTCATTCCATGCAGTGGTCTTTGGACTTAGACACACTAAGACAGTATGAATTAAGAATTTCCACTGAGGAGAAAAATTACCTTTTTGGAACTTTAAAGCATCTGTATATCTCTCATAGCCCATCAGTGCAAGTTTTTCAAAGATTGTAGTATTTGGAAGATTCTCAACTCCGTTAGCATCATCTAGGAGAAGATCTCTTCGAATAGACGCCTCTGTAATGATAATCATCTGCCCATCTACAAGGGCATGGATTTGTGCTTCCCCATTAATAGTTTTGACCTTAGCAGACGACCAAAACTGAATAATGTTGGAAGTATATATAGTAGGTTTTACTGTTAATGCAAACTTAATATAGCTTGCATTAAGGAAATCAATGATCTCAGTAAAATCTACAGACTTATTGGATTTTTCTAAAAAGGCAACATTATTATGAGGTTCGGTAAAAGTTAGGTTCAACATTATGATTTGATTTGGGGGTTTTGCAATTTGACAATTAAAATTCGATTAGGGAGTGGAAGAGAGAGAGTAATGTGTGCGTGAATGTGATTGTGTGCAGCAATTGGGGGTTTATACACTTTAAGTAAAAAGTGATACAAACTACCCTGCACTCCCAACCACTGCTAAAAGGATACCCAGCAGTACAACGTTTCGATAGCAGTACAATTGTTTACCTAGCAGTACAATAATAATAGCTGTATTCAAATATCATAAACTTGTACATAATAACTGCATTCATATATTAAACCAAGTCAAAATAAGTTTACATTTACATAGGCAAAATATACATAGGCAAAATATATAAAGAAAAGATACATTAAGACACATATTTACTAGCTTCAATACTTCTGTAAACATCAACTATTTTCTCTCTTTCTTCTTCTATTTTTTTGTTCCTCTCCTCAATTTTCTTCTGATGCTCCTCAATGACCTCTAAATCTTTCTTGTTCCTTTCTTCATACATCTTTATACGCTTGTTGTGAATTTCTAACAATGCGTTTTCAACACCATACTGGCCTTTACTACATTTCTCCCAAATATTTTGGGATATGCCAATTTTTTTATATTTTTCAGGCATTGGTGGAGGAGAATCATCCCTTGGGCGTTTGTTTTTGTTGGAAGAAGGAGTTGAAGAGGAGTCAGCCATTGAAATTTGAAATTTATTTTCTAATGAAAATATCAAAGGAGTTGTATATGGTACGGTTGATTAATTATGAACGGTTTTCCATGTCGAGTTGTACAAATAGGCTAGAGAGGTATACGAACGGTTCCCAATACTTTAGGCAAGAAGAGGGACCATCGAGAGGTGCCAAAAGTAAACAGATGGATAATATTGATCGGATTTGGTTTGTGTTTGGTTTGGATTTGACTAGTGTAGTTGATCTAGAAGTGTGTTTGGTGTTGGATTGACTAATTGACTTTTTCATTAGGGTAATTGATATTTTCTATATTAATGATGTTTAATGTAATTTGTGTGCTAACTTTAATGACTAATTGACTTTTTCATTAGGGTAATTGATATTTTCTAGTACATGTTTAATGTAAATACATGCTTTAATATCTATCGCAGTCTGAATGTGTTTGAGAAGTATGGGTATATTTAGGCCACTTCCAACAATAACTCAGCCTTAACAAATTAAAATTAAAATTCAAATTCAAACGTAAGATAAAGTACAACATATTAACGCTGCGTTAACGCAGGTTAGCCCCTACAATTAAAATTCAAAGTCACGTTAATAAAACGTGTGCATTTGTACCCTATAAATACCAATGCTTCTGAAGCACAAGTCACACAGAAACACATTCCAAACTTCTCAAATACTCAAGATCCAAGCATCTCAAATTCAAGATGTCTTCCAGAAAAGATTTCGGGCAACAATTTCCAAGCCCACCTCGCCAAAAGGATTTTGGCCAACAATTTCCAAGCCCACCTCGCCAAAAGGATTTTGGCCAACAGTTTCCAAGCCCACCTAGCGAAAATGAAAAATTCCATACTCCACCCGAGCATATCTTTCCGGTTTTCCAACCGGAAAATTTTCCGGTGAATAATCAACCTGAAAATGAACCAGTTCATAACCAAGACCCAAATCCGTTTGGGTTAACTGAGGAACAACTTAGGCAAGAGGAAGCAGATATGCAAGTCCTCCTGGAAATGGAAGCACTTGAAAGAGAAGAGGAAGCTGATCGTTTGGAGCGGCAAGCCAGGGAGGATGAAGAACGTAGGCAAAGGTGGGAGTCTGGTTTTTTCACACCTTCCGAATCCTCTGAAGATGGTTACCCAGATTCAGATGATAGTTTTTATTAATCGTCCGTTGTTTATGTTAATCGTATGTTGTTTATGTTAATCAATCATTGTTTATGTTAACGTAGTTTTTATTTGACATTTAATGTATTTCTATTTCATGTTTAATGTATTTCTATTTCATGTTTAATGTATTTGTATTTGATACTTTATTTTCAATTTATAAATTGAATTGAATTTGAATTGAATTGATAAATTTTAAATATATCCCGCCTTTTTGTTTAATTTGAATTTGAAAATTTAAAATTTAAATATCCCGCTCGTTATTAATATGTTGTACTGTTACTTTACGTTTGAATTTGAATAATACTCGTACGGTTACTTTTACTTTCAATCTGATTTTTAAAATAGCCTCCAACGGCTAGTTTAACGGCTTTCCACTATCAAAGCCACTTTCACAACACTTCGTTTTCTCACACAACTTCTTATAAAACTCTCTCGCAAGTATCACTAATTTTAACACAAACACTGTGGCTAACAAATTAACTAGCAGAGGTGCAAAAGGCTATCCTCACCCGATTACACAATGAACAAGAAAAAGAACTCAAATTGATTAACAATTTGCTAGGTGAGATAACTCGTATTATGCTACAGATGCATAATCGTGCTGATCCAGAGGTCGAAAGGTTGCGTGAGTTGCCTCAAGACCATCCAGCTATCAGGGTTGGTCTAGAAATTAAACTCTTTTAAGAAATGATGAAACAGGGTCGAAAGGTTGCGTGAGTTATTGTTGGGTGTGTTGCTCATGTACAAACATATAATCTCGGCTCATTCGTTAAACATCTCGTATACAACCATATCATCTCGGCTCATTCAATTCGTTAAACATCTCGTGTATAACCATATCATCTCGGCTCATTCGTTAAACATCTCGTATACAACCATATCATCTCGGCTCATTCGTTAAACATCTCGTGTACAACCATATATATCATCTCGGCTCATTCGTTAAACATCTCGTGTATAATCATATCATCTCGGCTCATTCGTTAAACATCTCGTATACAACCATATTATCTCGGCTCATTCGTTAAACATCTCGTATATATACAACCATATCATCTCGGCTCATTCGTTAAACATCTCGTATACAACCATATCATCTCGGCTCATTCGTTAAACATCTTGTGTATAACTAAAGCTCAGTTAATTAAGGGTGAGTGTGTTAAAGCTGACGTGGCATTGTGTTAAAGTTTAAAGCTGAGTTATTGTTGGGAGTGGTTAGAGTATTTTCTTTTGTTTTTTCGGTGGATTTTAGCGTGACTTAATCTTAATACCGCCAATTTTGTCCATATAATATTCAACTACGTACGGATAACTAATACCCGCGGGGAAACCCGAAAAACCGATGGATAATATTAATCGGGTATCCGGTGGGATATGGGGCGGGTACGGGTATATTATAAACGGGTTCGGTTATGGGTATACTAAAACCCGCCCCGAACCCGAACCGTTGCCATCCCTATTTACCGGCTATAGCCGGATTTCACCGCCACCTCATCACCATTAGTTTTTTTTTTTTTTTTTTAAACAAATCTTGCCACGTCAGCTATAGTTAAACCAAACCACAAATTCAATATTCAACCAGCAATTAATCCCTTTACCCGGTCATTTGTAAACACACACAAAAATCAATAAACCCTAATCAACACACACATTCTTATGGCAAACACAAGCACGCAAACAATGAAACCAAATAACAAAAAGGTAATTAGTAATTTGTGTTTTGTAAATGTAATTGGTAAGGGTACAATATGTAGTAATTACGTTTGTACTGTTGATGTGATGGTTGCACAGTATGATACATTATTTGCGATTATTAAGATAGTAAATAAAAAACAAAAATCAAGTTTATGTTTTAATTAACAGGTTCAAAGGGAAAATTTTCAAATAATTCAATTGTTAATTTCAAATTACAACTTGGAGGCAAATTTTTGGATCGAAATTTTTTGAATCACAAACGATTCATATTCTTGGTGTATAGCCTCTTTTCTCTCCTTAAAAAAAAGACTGCAAATAAAAAACAAAAATCAAATCTTCTCTCACCATTACTCTCCAAGCTAAGCCATAATCATTTTCTTTTACCTTTTGTTGCTCAAGAGTCATGGAAACTGAACCCATTGTTGATAACCATACTTTGCTTCCTCTTGATCATATTGTACATGATGATAACGCCTTAGAATATGAATCCGAAAAGTCTTCTGATGAAGAAGATATAGATGAGCCTGTAACCAACCAAACACCTGAGATAGTAGCTAAGAGGGGCTCAACCAGGCTAGTAAAGTTTCGTGCGAAGCATGACAAACCTGGTGCAACAAAGCTCAAGGTAACCTTCGATGCACTCGGTAGGGTAACAGGGGAAAACAGAGTCGTGTTTGTGAGTTTTTTAGGAGATGTGGCTCGTGAGCAGATAGGTGTGAAGATTCTACACTGGAAGAAGGTGAATAAAGAAGCAAGAGATAAACTATGGGATGAAATCTTGGTACATATATACTATTTTGTAACCCAATACTACATAAGTTTATGTATGCAGTTACATTATGTGTAACTAATTAACAACATTGTGTTAATCCTTTCAGAAATTTTTTGTTGTTGACGTCCGATACAGAAAATTGATAATGATTAGTCTTGGTAAAATGCTAAGGAATTACAGAAGGAAGCTCAAAGTCAACTACATTTTGCCCAACCTAAATACACCTTCCAAACTGAATGAAGTCCCGGACTTGTATAATACAATAATGAAATCAGAAGACTGGGTCGAGTATGTTAAATACACGACCACCGAAGCATACAAGGTTTTAATTAGTCATCTTTAATTAAGTGTATATGTCATTTTATTATTTTCAGTTTGCAGCATTACCGCATCTAAACGCCTTATGATTTTGTGTTTTTAGGAGAAATCTGAGAAAGGTAAAATGGCGCGTTCCCAAAATATTTATCAGCATAAAATGGGACGAGGTGGATATGCTTATGTCAAAGAGAAAATGGTAAGATTACACAATGTTTGTTTTACCAATTAAGAGACGATCAGTATGAGAAATGAATCCGTTTACATTGCCCAATTTGCACATTTGCATTAATACCCTCATATTTTCGATTATCTTGGTTTAACTGTACATGTGTAAGCATCCTCATATTTTCGTTTATCTTGGTTTAACTTTACATGGGTATGCATTTGATGTTTATTATATCGAAAATAAAGAGATTGAAGCGGATGAAGAACCCCCCCGTGATGTAATGTGGGTGAAAGGAAGGGTAAACAAAGACGGCGAATACCCAAATGATGATATTAAATCAAAGGGAGATGAACTTGTAAGTTTGACTGCTAATTCTATTATTATGCTTATATAGCAGCAACATTTAACTGTGTACTAGCAGTAGTAGCTTGTATACCAGCAGTTACTCTAACAGCATCAAGAAGACTTTTAATCCCAACATTTCCTATATTTTTTGTGCAGAAAGAAGCTGATGACAAGGTCAAGGAAGGAACATCGGGTTTTGATGATGGCACTGATGCCATGACATTTGTATTTGGTAAGGAAAAGGGCGGTTATGCCAGAGGAGTGGGAGGTGCAGTAACATACAAAGAGTATTTTGGCCTTCCTCGAAGAAAACAAGAAGCCAATGAAAAAATTGCCTTACTTCAAACTCAACTGGATAATGAGAGACGCGAGCGTGAAGAAAAAGATAAATTGATCAAAAAATTGTCCGCCGAGATGACCGAAAAAGATGTGCAGGTCAATAAATTATCCGGTGAGGTGGAAAACACAAATATAATGCTTTCTCAAATTCTGCAACAGTTGAATGATAAAGGGATGAATATAACTCTGCCAACTCAACCATCGCCAATAGCCTCAGTTGTAAGCCATTTTTTATGTTGTTAACAATTTCATTTTCTAATGCTAACACCACTGATGCTAATGATACTAGGCATTGAACATAAACTGATGAGTGACTGTATTTCTTAATTTATATTGCAGGTGACTCCAATGGCCATTGACAATATTGCAGGTGACTCCAATGGCACTCAGACAAGTGGTGTTGTAAGTCCTAAAGATGCGGGAATTGAGGAGAAATCCAATGGCCTTGAAACTTCTAAAAAGGTAACGGAAACAATGGTAAGTATAGTAATAAAAGATCGCCCTTTGATTTTTGAATTTTACATACATGATCGACTAATGTACCATGTTTTATATATACGTATAGGAACCTGCTGCTAAAACTGTCAGGCCTAAGCATAACCTTAAGTCACGACGAAACGGGTCTCCAGATTCCCAATCGCTACAAAATGTGTCGTCTCCAACACAACCACTGCCAACAGTATGTATTTCAACATGTTTCTTGTTACTCTTTTGTTTAAATAATGTAACGTGTTTTATATATACATATAGGAACTTGCTAAAACTGTCGGACCCAATAAGCTAAAGCAAAAGAAGCGACGAAACGGGTCTCCAGATTCCCAATCGCAACAAGATGTGTCTCTAACACAAGCACTGCCAACAGTATGTATTTCAACATGTTTCTTGTTATTCTTTTGTTTAAATAATTTCTGATATATACATGCAATTTTTTTTTTTGTAGACACTTAAGTGCAAACTCTGGCACACAAAGAAATCAAATATCGTTGCTTTTGGTACCGTATACCAGTCTCATGGAAAGCAAATGCTGCATAACCTACCACTCCCAAATGATTGCTACAGAGTGTCAATTGATTCATCGTTAGTTGATGCAGCATGCATACCGGACGTAGCAAATAATGGGTTCAAAACAGTTAAGGAAGTCGAAGGTAGTTTCGTTGCATGGCCAAAGGATCAAGTTATTTTTGAAGAGGTGGTACGTACATGTGTTTTTTCAACCTACATATATAATTATTCATATGTAATTCAATGTTTGATAGAAGCGTCTTTTGTTTACTACAGGTTACACCAACAAGCCATGTGACTAAATGTGTACCACAGGCACCAACGAAGAAACAATATATATCTGCTAACGACTTAAGGCAAACTGCTAAGGGGGTGAAGGTTCAAAAGTCTTTAGATATTTGATTAATTAAGTACGACATTACAATTGTATATTTTGTCCAGTTATATACATTCGAGTTTAATTCAATTTGAAATTTCTTGTGTTTTTTAATATTGTTTTATATATAATATATATACACATTCCAGCAGCACTAGCATAGTACTAGCAGCAGTAACTCTGCTTCAGCAGGACTACCTTGGACTACCTTAGTACTGCTAGCAGTAGCAACTCTGCTCCAACATTATTGGTCACTCTTTGTTTAATTCGATGTGTGACTAAATAGTACCAAAGGCCACACAAAATAAAAATTCATGTGACCATTGGAAGAACAATGGTCACGCAAAATACACATTTCTTCACTTTAAACAGCATATGGTCACACTTATTAACAACTTTGGCCACTTTATGCTTAATTGTATGTGACTAAATACCCAAAACAAGCATGCTTTGTGTGACTAAATATTATAAAAGGCCACACAAACATAAAATTCAAGTGGCCATTGGATGATCAATAGTCACACAAAATACAAATTTCTTCACTTTAAACAGCATATGGTCACACTTATCAACACTTTTGGCCACTTAATGCTTAATTGTATGTGACTAAATAACCAAAACAAACATGCTTTGTGTGACTAAATATTACAAAAGGCCACACAAACATAAAATTCATGTGGCCATTGGATGATCAATAGTCACACAAAATACACATTTCTTCACTTAAAACAACATATGGTCACACTTATTAACACTTTTGGCCACTTTATGCTTAATTGTATGTGACTAAATACCCAAAACAAACATGCTTTGTGTGACTAAATATTACAAAAGGCCACACAAACTAAGAATTCATGTGACCATTGGATGATCAATAGTCACACAAAATACACATTTCTTCACTTAAAACAGCATATGGTCACACTTATTAACACTTTTGGCCACTTTATGCTTAATTGTATGTGACTAAATACCCAAAACAAACATGCTTTGTGTGACTAAATATTACAAAAGGCCACACAAACTAAGAATTCATGTGACCATTGGATGATCAATAGTCACACAAAATACACATTTCTTCACTTAAAACAGCATATGGTCACACTTATTAACACTTTTGGCCACTTTATGCTTAATTGTATGTGACTAAATACCCAAAGCAAACATGCTTTGTGTGACTAAATATTACAAAAGGCCACACAAACTAAGAATTCATGTGACCATTGGATGATCAATAGTACACATTTCTTTACTTTAAACAGCATATGGTCACACTTATTAACACTTTTGGCCACTATTTTTTAAATTGTATGTGACTAACTCGAAAAAAACAACACACGATGTGTGACTAAATCATCACAAATGTCACATTTATTATATTTTCGTGTGGCCATAGGATGGGAAATAGTCACACATAGTGATGAATCCAACAAAACTTGTGCCTAATTAGTCACACATATTCGGGTTTTGGTCACTCTTTTTCGATGAAAACGGCCACAAACTAAACAATGTGACCATATGATACCTACGGTGGCGCGACTTTTTGTCACACACACCCAAAAAAACGTGTGTGACTATATGCATATAGTCACGCATTTCGAGTGTGACGATAGGCAGAATCTGTACTAGTGATAGAGAAAAGTGGGTAAGGTATTCTTGTGCAATTAAAAACTTAGACTTTCACAAATACCCCTTTTCTTCTACAAAGAGTAACATATCCCTGAGATAGCTCAGTGGGTCGAATTGTTACCACTTAAGCATAGCTTGAGTTTAACATATCCCTGAGATAGCTCAGTGGGTCGAATTGTTACCACTTAAGCATAGCTTGAGTTTAGATAGGAGACACCATACCTTGTCTATTCAATCCCAAGTGTTTGTTCCGCAAAACACTTGGGTAATAGATTATTTGATTCATTTCTAATAAGAATTTAAACGTTGAAAATACTGTGTGTTTTTATATTAAAGTTTCATTAACTGTTAGAAGTAATCATTACATTGTATTAGTCATAAACACAAATAGATTAACTTTCTAGTTAACTCTAAGCGTGTTAAGGGAACAACAAGTGGTATCAGAGCCTCTGGTTTATAAAATCTTTCAAAATTAACCAAGAGTGCTCAAGGTTTTTAAAACCAAGATCCTACTATGACTGATACAAATGTGCCCCAGCTATTCGACAAAAAGGGTGGAAGCTTTTCAGCTGTTGCCCCACGACTTGAAGCTGGTAAATTTAGCAAGTGGAAAAAGAGAATGCTTTGCTACTTGACTGGTATGGAACCATACTACATTACTTGTGTCAAAGATGATCCTTTTGTTCCAAACACTGCTGAAGGGCTAAACAAGCCTGAAGCTCAATGGACCATTGATGAGAGGAGGGTGGTCAATCAAGACCAACGCCTGAAAAGCATCATTATATCATGTCTTCCTGACGATATAATGAAATCAGTCATCAACTGTTTAACAGCCAAGCAAACTTGGGATGACTTGGTCAATAGCTTTGAGAGTCCCTCAGATACCAAGGAAAACAGGGTCATGGACCTGAAACTTGAGTATAATACTTTCAGGGCAAAAGACTCTGAAAGTCTCTCTCAGACTTATACCAGATACAAGACTTTGATAAACGAACTATCAAATGATGGTGTAGTTTTGTCTAAGCATGAGACAAATGTTGGCTTTGTCAACAGTCTCCTTGAGAAGTGGCTAAACTTCTCACAAGGCCTGAGGAATGCTAATCACATTCAGACTCTTGAGCTCCCTGAGATCTATGGGAAGTTTGTCTATGAAGACAACTTAATCTCAAGGAGATACCCTGACTCAAAAGCTCTTGAGTCCAAAAAGGCCTTGACCTCCACACCCATATCAACTGCTTTTTATACTAATGGTGTTGTGCAGGACTTTCAAGAGGATTCTGAGGATGAAATTAATGATAGGACTAGTGATGAGTACCTAAAAGATTTAAACTTGGAATTCCAAGAGAGGGCACTCCTTGCTAGTTCAAAACGTTTCATCAAAAGAAACCAGTCCAACTTTTCAAAAGGAAAAGCAAATGAAACCACTGAATGCTTTAATTGTGGTAAAAAGGGTCATTTTGCTAGGGACTGTTATTCTAAAACCATCTCAGAACCCTCTTACAAATTTTCAGGAAATAGTTCCTCAGGAACTAGCAAGTTTTAACCTAGAATGTTTCAGTCGACCCAACAATTTCAAAACAAGGGTAAAAAAGACTTTGAAGCAAAATATAGGAAAGCTAAGGCTAAACTTGCAATACTTCAAACTAATCCCTCTATGTCTCAGGCTGCTCAAACATCCAAACCTGTTCAGGAAAAGAACAAGGTTTTAGTAGCTGAAGCTTATGATTAGGATGAAGAAGAGGTCTCCTCAGATGAGGAAATTAGAGTGAGTGCACTGATGACACTCTCTGAAGGTGATCAGGTGGCTGTTGGGAAAAGCCATGCAAGGAATGGAGAGTGGGTAAACATCACCATGAAGAAGGTAAACACTTTACTTTCTATGGATGATGATTCTGATTGGCAGTCTTACATGAATTATATTTGTGTAGATCTTAAATTTGTTGAGGAACAAAGGCTTAACATGTTTTCAAAATATAACAACATAGTGTCAGAATTGAATAAATGTAGAGATGAATTGCTTGTACTGAAGCAAGCCAAATTAGAAACAATTACTCTACAAATTCAGAACACTGAAATTTTGAAACAAAACCAAGCCCTACAAACTGAACTTAACAAAGAAAAGGCTGTCATCCAAGGCTAGACCAAAAAGAACCCCAAGGTCTTTGATACTGTGGGTTTGATCCCTAGGAAAACAATAGGAATTGACCATCACATGGTTAACCCCTATGTAAGTCCCAGTGAATTGACCTTTGTTCCAGCTGGCATATCATTTGAGCAAGAAATGCTTCCCAAGTCAAATGACTGGATTGTCAAGGACAACCCAGTCAGTAAGTTACCAAACTTTGAGACTGGAAAGATCTTGCTTCCTGAAAGTCAGGCTTTGAAAAATATGCTTGGACTTATTGAACAACTCAGTAAGCTTGAACTCACTGAACAACTCAGTAATACTGAGTCAGTAAATGAGTCTGAATCAGAATCATATCCACCACTCCCACCACTGAATACCCTTCAGGGTGCTGCACCCAACTTAGGCCTCCCACTAATGGTCTACTCTCAACACTCTCCAAAGGAGAGGTCAGGAATGGGAAAAACCTTCCTGAAAAGACCAACACTTGAAGTCTCAGTAAATACTGATGACTCATCATCTTCATTCCCTCCTGAAGTAATAACCCAAAGCCCTGACTCAAAATTTGATCAGTTGGCTGAAATGGTCAGGAAGCTGGGTGAGAAGATTGCATCTTCTGAGAAACCTTCTCAGTCCAAGAAGGAACAAAAACCAGCTTCCTCAAGAACCAAACCCAAGCCCTCAAAACCCCTGAAAAGATGTGAACTGTGTAACTATACCAATCATATCACTGATGATTGCTATAGAATTATTTACTGCATGATTTGCAAAAAAGATGATCACAGGACCTCTGATCATAAAACACACTCAGTCACATCAAAGATGGCAAGCCTTAAAGCTCAGTCTTTAAACTACCCTTCTGATTCTAAACAGAAACAGAAACAAAAGGAAAAACCTTTTGCACCTTGCCCTTACTGTGGGTTCAATGACCACCATCCTAAGGATTGTCAAATTGACAATTGTTGTGAAAATAGTGGAAGTTCCACTCATGACACCTCATGAGGTGATAAGGCCATTCAGGCCAAAAGAGGTATGACAAAGTCAGCCTCTCAGTCTACTGAGTCTACATCTGCAATCAAATGCATAATTTGTGGTAGCTCAGTCCACTCCACCACTGACCATAAATCAATTGTAAATGTTAAAAAGACCCCCAGAGCTAAGCCCTCCAAGAAGTGGAGTCCTAGAAAGAACTAACCCAGTTTACTATTTGTGCAGAAACATGCCAGGGATCCTGTTTGGCATCTAGATAGTGGATGTTCAAGGAGCATGACTGGTGTGAAGGAGTATCTGCACAAGTATGTTGATTAATCAGGACCCAAAGTGATATTTGCTGATAACTCATCATGTCTCACTAAAGGTTATGGTTCAGTAAACTGCAATGGTATAGTCTTTACTAGGATAACTTATGTAAATGGTCTGAAATACAATTTGATCAGCGTCAGTCAACTATGTGATGCTAAATACATAGTTCAGTTTGATGATAAACAAGGAATCATCTTCAATGCGAATAAGGAAGTTGTCCTTATTGCACCAAGAAGACATGATGTTTATGTGTTGGACATGTCCAGTCTGACTCAGAATGGAACTTGTCTCTTTACCAAGGCCACTGATACTCTCAATTGGCTTTGGCATAAGAGACTCTCCCACCTGAATTTCAAAAACATAAACAACCTTGTTAAACAAAACAAGGTCCTTGGCTTACCATCTCTTGTGTTTTCAAAGGATAAACCATGCTCAGCTTGTGAAAAAGGTAAACATCACAGAGCATCCTTTAAAACGAAAACCAACTTTTCCATCAGGAACTGCCTACATCTTCTCCATATGGATCTATTTGGACCAATTAGTCTTAGATCCATTAACCATGAGAAATATACTCTGGTCATTGTAGATGAATACTCAAGATACACTTGGGTATACTTCCTGATCAAAAAGAGTCAGGCAGCTGAAACAATAATGTCCTTTGTCAGGAACATTGAAAATCAAAATGACATCAAGGTCAAACAGATTAGGACTGACAATGGAACAGAGTTCAAAAATTATGAACTTGAATGTTTCTGTGATGAGAAAGGAATTTCCCAAAATTTTTCCTCACCATACACACCTGAACAAAATGGTGTGGCTGAAAGGAAAAATAGAACACTCATTGAAGCTGCCAGGACAATGCTAAATGGATCAGTCCTTTCCAAACACTTTTGGACTGAAGCAGTAAAGACTGCCTGTTACACACAAAACAGATCTATCATTGTCAAGAGACATAGCAAAACTCCTTATGAGTTATTCAAGGGAAGGATCCCTGACATCAGCTACTTTCATGTCTTTGGATGTCCTGTGTTTATTCATAATCACAAGGATCACTTAGGAAAATTTGATGCCAAAGCTGATGATGGATACTTCCTTGGATACTCCCTTGTCTCAAAGGCCTTCAGGGTGTTCAACACTAGGAGACAGCATACTGAGGAAACATTTCATGTTACCTTTGATGAGAGCACTGATGCTATCAGTGTCTCTAAAAACTCAGTGGAAGAGATAGGTATTGATGAATCATCAAGATATCCTCCTGATGAACATCATCCTGAAAATGGTCCTTCCACTCAGTACCAAGCAAATGCTGACATCTCCTATTACGTCATTCCCCACAACCTTCCTTACCCAACCATCACTGAGTTTATTGAAGCACAAAGAAGTACTGATGAAATCATTCAGACTGAACAAAATACTCAGGAACCAAACAATCACAGTGATGAGTCTACCCACTCAGATACTCAAGATGCTGAAGATCATCATGTGTCTGATCCTGATCCTACCCATCAGGCATCAAGTTCTAGTTAGTATCCTAGACCTCAGGACAACTGGACTAGGTCTCAGGATATAGAACTTGTCAATATCATTGGTGAGCCTACTGAGGGCATGCTTACAAGAAGCATGGCTGCACAACTGAGAGCAGCCTCATCCAATGAATGCCTCTTTTTGGATTTCATTTCCACAATTGAACACAAAAGTGTTAAGGAAGCACTTAATCATCTAAGTTAGGTTCAGGCCATGCATGATGAACTGGAACAATTTGACAGAAACAAGGTAATGACCTTGGTCAAGTGTCCTGAAGATGTTTCAGTCATTGGCATGAAATGGGTATTCAAAAACAAATCTGATGAAAATGGCATAGTCATTAAAAACAAAGCCAGACTTGTAGCCAAAGGATATAATCAACAAGAAGGCATTGACTATGAAGAAATATTTGCACCAGTAGCAAGGATGGAAGCCATCAGGATCTTCCTTGCTTTTGCTACATACATGAACTTCAAGGTGTACCAAATGGATGTTAAAAGTGCATTCTTAAATGGTGCACTGAAAGAAGAAGTTTATGTTCAGCAACCTCCTAGATTTGAAAGCCATGAGTTTCCTGACTATGTATGCAAGCTTAACAAAGCCCTTTATGGACTGAAACAAGCTCCCAGGGCATGGTATGAAACTCTTTCAGCCTTCCTGATCCAAAACAAATTTGTCAGAGGCAAGATAGACAACACATTGTTTATCTACAAGACAAATAATGATGTCATACTAGTACAAGTATATGTTGATGACATCATCTTTGGCTCAACAAGTTTTAAACTTTGCAAACAATTTGAAAAACTAATGGCAAAGAAATTTGAAATGAGCATGATGGGGGAACTGACTTACTTCCTTGGTCTGCAAATCAAGCAGACTGATAAAGGAACCTCTATTAGTCAAGAGAAGTATGTCAGGAGCCTACTAAAGAAGTATGAGCTCAGTGACTGTGCCTCAGTCAAGACTCCCATGGTACCCCCAAACAACCTTGGTCCTGATCTCACTGGAAAACCAGTAAATCAAACTTTTTTAGAGGAATGATAGGATCACTGATGTATCTACTTGCATCAAGGCCTGATATCCAATTGTCAGTCTGTTTGTGTGCCAGATATCAGTCTGACCCAAGAGAATCTCATATCACTGCTGTGAAAAGGATATTCAGGTACCTGAAAGGTACTCCAAACCTTGGATTATACTATCCAAAATGTTCAGGCCTTGATCTTAAAGGATACTCAGACTCTGACTATGCTGGATGCAACATGGATAGAAAAAGCACCTCAGGCTCCTGCCAAATTCTTGGTGGAAAACTAGTCTGTTGGAGTGCTAAGAAGCAACAATCAGTTGCCATGTCCTCAGCTGAAGCTGAATATGTTACAGCAGCAAGTTGGTGTGCAAATGTACTCTGGATGAAAAGTCAACTCAGTGACTATGGAATTCAGTACAAGATGGTTCCCATCTTTTGTGATAACACAAGTGCAATTGCCATCTCAAACAACCCTGTTCTTCATCAGAGAACAAAACACATTGATATAAGATATCATTTCATCAGGGACCATGTCATGAATGGTGACATAGAATTACACTTCATTCCTACTGAATATCAGCTACCTGATATATTCACCAAGACATTGGATGAACCAACTTTCACTAGACTGAAAGCTAAACTTGGAATGTTGGACATTGAGAATCAATCCACTGATTGATTCCATCCAAATAAATGTAAATTCTGAAAACCCAGGTCCCTGACTCAATGTGTACTTCAGTGAAAATAATCACTGAAATCTCAGGAACTAAACCCAAGTTCCTGAAATATAGGACTTCAGGAACTAAAGTTCCTGAACCCTTGAACCTCAGGAATTAAACCCAAATTCCTGAACACTAGAACCATCAGTGACTAAACCCAAGTCCTGAAAATCAGGTTCACTGAATGAAAAGTCATTCAGGGCCCTCAAGAGACATTAAATACTAACTTAAATGCTCTAAGTATCTAGTTAGTAAATGTCCGAGGTTGGTAACTGAATTCTTATTTAATATAAGAATATTTGTTCTTTTGCCTTTCTAGCTTCCACCTCTGGGCCCCCACATTCCCACTTGGCATTAAATGCCTCTCCAATCACATTACAGATATGTGATGACTCATCTCTGCAAATTACACTTTTGCAGAACTACTCAACTGTTCACCTTGACTGTTGCGCCAAACCAGGGAAAGTGGAGTGTTGGCATTAAATGCGGATCCCAAAACATTTTATTCAAAACAGTTTCCAAAAATTCTTTTTGAATAAATAAAATCCTCTTAATGCTCAAATTACCCTCCACTTCACTTCCCTATAAATACCCCATACAAAAAAAAAAAAAAAAACACACATGTTTTTTAGAAATCTTAAGCAAAATTTTGCCCTTTTCTTTCAAAAAACAACTAAATCTTGTGTGTGTGTTCTTAGCCTTTAGAAACCCAGAATCATTTGTTAACCCAGACCTACCAATACAAATGGCTTCTTCTAAAGCTATCAAATACGCCCCTAATGTGGAATTCACATTGGAGGGTGTAGACCTCACCAAGAACAATGTGGTAGGAAACTTTGCCTATCCACAAAAGTTCTATGCGTACAAGAATGTAGTGAAGTATCTTCAAAACTGCTTTCTTGCTACGGCATTCACCAAGACCCCCTCAGTCATCTACCATGACTATTTGAGGGAATTCTGGTGTACTTCAGTGGCAACCAACCCTGAGGACACCAAAGAATCCATCATCACATTCACATTGATGAATGGGAGAAGGACCCTCTCCCTGGATTACAAAACCTTCATCACGGCCACTGGTCTTGATTTCGCTGAGGCCTTTGAGCCCAACCCTACTGACCAAGAGGTTAAAGCAAAATTGCTTTATCTAGGACCTCATGACCCTAAGCGTCCTGAATCGGCCGTAGGAGCCTTATTGGAGAAGGCTCCAATAGTTAAAACCTGGTTCCACCCTATCTGGAGGATCCTGATGACCTTCATCATTCAGGTCCTTGGAGGGAATAAATCCTACACGGAGCAGTTGAACTCATCACAACAATTGATGTTGTTCAGTCTACTAGAGGGTAGAAAAATAGACATCGGAGGAATGATCTTCCGTGACCTTGTTGCCAAGCTCTCAGGGAAATCTAGGAAAAGACTTATGTCTTATCCTAGGTTTATTTCCTGCGCGCTTCAGGACCTATTAGGCCCTGACTATGTTAGGTCTAACATTGAAGGTACAAAACCTGATGTCCTACATAAGACCAATTATACGAGTGGCATTACTGAGGTACAACCCATTGCCCTGACCAACTACATGCTGGTGGTTAATCAGGGGGAGAACGCTGTTTCTCCAGTACCTTCACCTACAAAGAAGGTGAAGAAGACAAAGAAGGGTCAGTCCAGTAGGGTGGTTAGACCTAAACCACTCGTCACTGAGACTGATGCCTCAAACAACCCTAAACAAGGGTTAAATTTGGCCGAGACCTCTGAGACACCCGTCACTGAGACCCTCTTGACCCAAAAACAAACGCCAACGGAGGGCACTCAGAAATCATCCTCAGTGTTCTTGGGCAAACCCTTTCCTCATGATTTCACTGAAAAAAACGAGTCATTGGAGTCAGGAACCTCCACCCATTCACATCCCGATAAAGGAAATGACAAATCACACTTAGGGCCTGAGGGAGAACAGGGTCCTGAATCCTCGGTTGAGCAGCACTACTCAACTGGGAAGGGGACCCACACCCAATCACATCCCGCTAACGTCCCTGAGAAATCACACTCAGGGTCTCAGGGAGTCAAGGACCCTGAATCCCCAAAAGGGCAGAACAACCCTGATGGGAAGGGGGTCCATCAATCATCACAAACAGTGCCTCATGATAGTTCTGAAAAACACCCATCAGGACTTGAAGGCGCTAAGGGGGACAAAGACTCAGAGGGATATAAACCACCCGCTGATACGGAACCCATAAACCCCTCAGGCGGATCCATTCTCTTGGGAACTGACCCCAAACACCAGGCTGAGAAATCAGTTATTATGGTTAGCCAGGCTGAGCAAACCCACTCAGTTTTTATGGCGGGGTCAGGACCTGGCCAAAACCAAGGCAAGTCTTCTTATGAAGAGGAGCCGGGTACCTTTTTGCAGATTGAGTCTATGGTGGATATTCAGGCTCTTCTTGATTCTGAAGATGATCTCAAGGAAGTTTTTGAGGCAGGTGATGACATGGAGACTGATGCCCAACCTACTGAACAATCGCATCAGTCTTCTCCTCATGGTGAAGAATCTGAATCTCAGGCTGATCATTCTTCAGATTCTGAATCATCCTGCCCTCCTGAACTCAAGAAGTATGACAACATTCTTCCTCTGACTGAAAGGCAATTGGTCAAGTTCCTACAAAAGGCCAACAATGCTCTCTTTACTGGGCTCACTGAAGAATTGTTTGATCAACACACTGAAGCTGCTGTTCATTATGTCGATCTGAAGGAATCTGTGAAATCCTATCATGATGATGTTAATGAGCACAAGTCATCTATCTCCTTCTCCCTGACGAATCTTGATCATAATCTTAAGTTGTTCAACGAGTCTCTCACCGAAATACAGAAGAGCGTTGAAACTATTCAAGCGTTAGTGAAAGATGACCCTGATCTTAACAAGTCAATTCTTCAGGCCTCTGAGATCTACCAGCAACAATCTACTCAGCTGGCTGAGCTGGTAAACATGCTGACCTCCTCAAATCTTTAGGGACTCAGCTCTATAGTGGACTCCATCAGGTCTTCCTTGGGTCTTATGGAGTCCCACATGGCATCTTTGGCAAATTCCTCTTCTTCCCTGGCTTGGACTCTTGGGCCAAGGATGACAGCACTAGAGGCTTCTCAGGCTTCTCTTGAGGCTAAGGTCTCAACTCTTCAGAAGGACACCTCAGACATCAAATCAATGATGACTGAGATCTATCAGGCCTTCAAAGGTTAGGCTCCCTCAACTTCAGTGAGCTCACCAACTTTTGCTCTCACCGAGGGTCAAGCAACAGTTGAGGGGGAGAGAGTCACTGAAGAAGAACAACCTGAACAACCTCCTTCTCACACCGAGGGGGAGATTCCTGAGGCAAACCCATCTTCATCCCACCAAGACAAAGGCAAGGGCATTCTCACAACCACTGTGCCTGAGTCTACAATCTTGGTGCCTGCTTCATCTGAAAGAAGGCAAGACCCTGATAAGCCAATCAGGGTCCCTTATGAGGTAAATGGAAAAATACTTCTTCTCACAAATGAGGAAATTCAGGCTCATATGGAGAAAAAGGAGGCAATGAAGAAGGTAGCTGAAGAAGAAAGGGCGAGCAAGGCTGCTCTTATTCAGGTGGTACATGAAGAGGCTGAGAAGATTGGGATTGAGCCAAAAGACCTAGAAAAAAGGGAAGGTGGTAAGAGCTTTGTGAAAGCTCAGGATGCTGAGATATCGGCTCTCAGGCAGAAAGGGGAGGAAAGAATGAAAAAGGCTGAAGAGATTAGGCAGAACAGGATTGAGAGATATCAGTGGGTCATGACAAGCAGGTTGAAACCAGAACCAATCAATGATGTCAAGATTCATCGAAACACCAAGCCTGCCATTGTTACTGTCTACAAAGGTGCTGACAAGAGAAACTTTGATGTTCATAACCCCTTCAGATTCACTGACTTCGGGATCACTGAATTGGATGAGTTGGGTCCAATAATAGCGAAAAAATCAAATGTTGTGGTCCCTGGTCTGTTGAAGTCCCTGAGTCTAAGGTATGAAAGATTGGCAGCAACACCTCAGGAACTTGGCATTCCATCTCTTCTTCCTACTTCAGCTGAACAACCTGCTCCCTCTCAGTCTTCCTCAAGAAAGAGAAAGAAGATTGAAGCTGAGCCTGAGATTAAGGTCCCTGGTCTGGATTGCAACAGAGCCCTCCCTGAAGGAGTTCCATTCAGGAACAACTTGGTCATCGAACAACCTGAAAGAGGTTTGTTCTTCACTGATGAGTTTGGAGACCCAGCCTTCCAAAGATGGAGTGATATTGACCAATCAGGAATCAAGGCAATGCTGGGTTTCCTCATGATGGCCTCACCAATCAAGACTCCTGAGAATGTGAGGTTCTGCCAAGACCTGAGAACAAAGATTCAAGAGCATCCTGACCAACATGAGCCAGAGTCCAAGAAGCCAAAGCTTGAAGCCCTAGGTTATAAGTTCGACTGAATGAATCCGCCAACACCACCACTATCCTTGTACTATGTATAGTTTTTTATTAGGACTTGTAATAATATTAATAAGATGATGTTTTTATTATTTCAATGTCCTTATTTACTTTCTAGTACATTCAGTATGAGCAGAAGTCATTAGCTCACTCATAACTGATCAAAAACACTTAAGCATAATTTATATCCAAATAAGGGGAGATTGTTGGGTCCTTCAGTACCCAAGAGTCGTTAAAACAAGATTTGAATACAAATTAAGCTAAGTGTAAATGAAACCAAAAACATTCTAAGTCACTGAGTGAACAGTCACTCAGTGAGTTACCTTCAAGATGCTCAGGACGAGTCAAGAAAGATTCACCACACAGTAAGGCGGTACTCACTGAAGTGTTACTTGAAACAAAGAAGAAGGTAATGGATCAGTGAGCTTTAGACAAGAGCTCACTGAACCCAGTCTCCTCAACAACAACAACTGAAGATTGAAGACAGATGCCATAAGAACCTAATGCCTGAATAAAAGGCGGGAAAAGAGGGAAGGTTTAAGAAGATAAGAACAAGTCTTATCTGGGTCAGACAAACCATCCCTCAAGTGGCCAAAAGTTTAAGAACTGTAAGGTCAGACACTTGAAGACTTATTGGCGTAATCCTATTGGTTCTTGGAAATGACAACTACTGTTGTAGTTGTCAGACACGCTTCCTATTTGTTTATCTAGTTTTAATCTTCAGTACTCTTGATCTGTTTGCCTATAAATAGCAAACAGATAGAGAAAAGTGGGTAAGGTATTCTTGTGCAATTAAAAGCTTAGACTTTCACAAATACCCCTTTTCTTCTACAAAGAGTAACGTATCCCTGAGATAGCTCAGTGGGTGTAATTGTTACCACTTAAGCATAGCTTGAGTTTAGATAGGAGACACCATACCTTGTCTATTCAATCCCAAGTGTTTGTTCCGCAAA
The DNA here is from genome assembly GCA_021014915.2 of Artemisia tridentata subsp. tridentata. Taxonomy (NCBI): domain Eukaryota; kingdom Viridiplantae; phylum Streptophyta; class Magnoliopsida; order Asterales; family Asteraceae; genus Artemisia; species Artemisia tridentata. Next base: position 114,639,561 of record CP139508.1, on the reverse strand, counting down.
ACACTTGGGTAATAGATTCTTTTATTCATTTCTAATAAGAATTTAAACGTTGAAAATACTGTGTGTTTTTATATTAACGTTTCATTAACTTTTAGAAGTAATCATTACATTGTATTAGTCATAAACACAAATAGATTAACTTTCTAGTTAACTCTAAGCGTGTTAAGGGAACAACAAAACTATATGCCAATGAATGTCTCTAACTTAAGCTAGGAAACAATATTGCAAGTGAGGAAACAATATTGCACGGTTGAAAACTTGAAATTAGTAAGTATAGGAATGATTTGATAAGTTGAAACTTATCAAAGTAAATATAGGAATGATTGGCTGAAGTTGAAACTGTCATTGCCTATTGAATGCTATTGCATATATATAAGAAACCATAATACCCATTCTCGTTTGAAAAATCAACTAACAAAACACACACTACACATTCTCATCTCACCGCCACACACACAAAAACTCTCATCTTCCATACATCCCTACCACCAAAATTTCCACCTCCACCGGACTTAACCACCATGGAACTCACCAAAAGGGTTTTTTTAAAGTTTTTAGGTATTAATTAAGTTTTAAGGGTTTTCTTGTATAGATCTATTGTTTGTATTTGTAGATGGATTGTTTTCTGTTATAGGTCTATCGTTTTTATAATTTTTTTTCGTTTTTTTGTTACAACCGAAAAAGTAAAGTTGCTGGTGACAGAAAAGCTATCGTCACCAGAAAAAAGCTTCTGCCCCCGCCACTGTCTCATCAGAAGCGTTGCTGCCGCCACCGCCACCGTTGTCTCGCTGGATATGTTGTTGCCGCCGCCGTTGAATCGCTTGTGTCACCGGAATATGTATGGTTTACTTTTAAAGTTGTTGTTGATATTTGTTATAAAATTTAATATGTAAATTTTATTATAGGTTGTTAATATTTGTTATAAAATTTATTATGTATATTTGTATTGGTTGTTAATATTTGGGTTACAATTATTTGATGTATAGATGCAATTTTCATTCGATATAAACTATGTCTTTCTTGCAACTATGTACAAAAAGAATGCAATATATGCAAGACGTCTTTTTAGTGGTTTTGATTTTTGAATTCTCATTCAATAGTGGTTTTAAATTTGAATAATCTTTACAAAGTACAACAGCGATAGCTACCTACAACTATTTGGTTTACAATACTTTGGCTATTCGAGGTTGCTAAGGTCGAGGCAGCTATGACAGACTAAAAGTCCAATACTAGAAGAAGTTGAAACATCAAAACCGTAAAAGTATGGAAAAGTCACCAAAGGGTATACCCACACGTAAACTAAATAAAGCGAATGCTTTAAATTTCATAAGGATTATTTCAAAGTTTTGAGTTTTCAAATTTAAGAACTTGTGAGTTTTAAAGGGTTTATCCTAATTCTTGAATGTTGAAAATCTTCAAATGGCAAGTATAAAGGACACATTGAAACTTATGTGTATGTCTGAATTGTTGGAAACTTTTTACAAGTATCATTCCCATGTGTACACGCATGTATCCGTATATCCGATTGTATGTATGTAACTCGATTTGTTTGGTACTGGACGAGTACCATACATAGCAACGGGATTTTATAGCGGCATATAGTTGTAATGATATTTTAATTAAGTGTTTTGTGTAACCATAATATCACCATAACTACTACCGTTATAAAATCTTGTTGCTATGCACGGTGTATCCCATTTCTTGAAAATTCAAAAATCTTCAAAATTTAAAACTAATTAAGGAAACTTAATTAATTAATTATGTTGTAAATGATGAATAATTGTACTCCATATGTGTGTATGAATCGCGGCCAGGGTCATTCTCTTAGGTGGCATAATTCTATTAATCATTACAAATGTACAACACTGTAAGTATTTTGATTGACGTAACAGAATCATAACACAAAGATAAATAATACAATAACACATCATAGTATAGCGTCGGTTCAACATCATAATAGTACATCACCAGAATACATCGTAGATTCGATACTCGTCATCAGTCTTGCAAGATATGCAAAACGACTACAAGTTTCTTATCAAATCTACTAACTGAAGCTAGCCAGTTCAGTATGTACAGGGTAAACTACTACTATAATACTAAACTACCATAATAAAATGATCACTAATCTCTACTAACGGTCTCCTATCTCCTTATCATCATCTATTTCCTCATCATCCGGGTGAGGTACATCAATAAGGTGTGGGTCCATCTCTGGACTCGGTGGTGCAAGGGGGTGATCGACGGGTGCAACTGATAACTGACTAGTGGAAACTGATGTAGCCGTAATACTCTCCATGGAGCATCGGGACAAGTATAAAAATTTCTAGCCAAATGTTTATAAAATAGTTTCATATAAAAATGAAAAATTAGTGAAAATCCAAACATACAGTAATAAAGTACTTACGAGTGAAGCGGCACGGAAGGCTGATGGCTATCGATTTAAAAAAAAATGTTTTGACTCACACGAAAAATGTTTATAGTCGAGTATGACCTCGTTCACTATAAACCTTATCTCTGATACCATTCTGTAACACCCCCAACTCGGAATATGGCAGCGGAACATAGTTAGGGGTATTACTCGAGGGGTAGTGAGTCAAAATCATAGATAAACGATCTCATAACGAGACGTTTTAATAAAATACCACATTCAAATACAAAGTTCAACCATTAGAGTTCAAAAGACTCTTAACACATTTAGCAGCGGAAAATGAAATAGTTTGCAGCGGAAAAATAACGTAGTTTGCAGCGGAAAATTTTAGATAGAAATAACAAAAAATCACCCACAGATAGCCATCCTGAACCTCCAGCCCTTTCCTCGTGCACACTTCATAAATCAATTACCTGAGATGAACATGCTAAAAAGTCAACACAAAGGTTGAGTGTAATCCATAGGTTTAGTAAAAATAGTTTGAGCACAAGAAATTTTAATCTGGAAGCTTCACATATTCAATCAGGATATCTTTCGTTTATTTTGCTAAGCTCATGACACACAATGCGTTAACCGGTACCAGTAATCCTGACATAAGTCGACAATAATCGCGGAATTTCATAATCATAATATTTGCCCCCAAGTAGGTATCTTGCCAAATACCTAGGTAACTCAAATATAGCACACCCTTGTCGCCTACCCGATCAACAGGGATGGGATGGTCAATCCTATAGGCCTATAAACTATAATCGCGCTCACCCGCAGGTGATTAATGGTTCATGATCGAGGGACTTGCTTTTGGAAAGGAAGGTACTTAGCATTCATAGCAACAATCAGGATATAGCATACAAGTAAACAATTGTGCTCAGAAAAATAGTAAGTAGCATGCATCTCCCCCACGGGATTTATAAACATTTAAAAGTGTACAAGTGGGGCTATGAATCACACCTTAGTCACAGAGAAAACGTGATAACAATCAGATGGTACGGCACAGCAAATGAACCTCAGCACAACCTAACCAATTAAATGACATAATTCAGAAATAATACTCGAAATGATCTAATAAATAATACTCGTATAAAAGGTTTTAGTTTCAATGGCGTTTGAAAGAAAAGACACGTTTAAGTCTCGTGTGGAAGACAAGAAAGGTAAAGAGATAATAAGTCGGCGAATACGAACGGACATTCAAGAAAGACGAGGGAAAGAGAAGAAAGGAATATAAAGAAAGAATAAAATCAGGAAAGAATAAATAAACAAATAAACGACATCAATAGAAAGTTTTGTCTTTTCCCCGTTTTTCCCAAAATAGATGTTATAACCGTTAAAACATAAGAGTCTTAAAAAGGTTTTGGAACATTTAGTAAATCATAAATAGTTTAAGTTTATAAAACAGTTTACGAAATTTCGGCATGAAGTGTCCGTTTATAAAACATTCCCAAGTCATACGACTTATTTGAATATTTCAATTATCGACAAGTTTTAATATATAATTGGACATATTATTCGCGTGAATATTAGTTGTTTAGTTTTATCGACCATTTTGTATAGTTCGGGTCCAGATAGGTTAAGCTCTTATGAGTCTAACATACCCTTCTGTCTCATGTACCAAAGGGTCCATAATAGTCCAGATAACCAATACCGTAAATCCAATACGTCCAATCCTTGTCCACAATGTTACAACATTACAATATTATTCAAGCCCAATCGATAAATATTAAACATCTCATGTGTTGCAAATATATCCCATATCGTTTCAAATATCCCGAAACATCTCATATCGATAACAAACGAATAAATAATAATTAACGACTAACTATATATCACGATTCAACAAAAACTAACTAATAAACAACGACCAATAATAAATACGACTCGGCAACAAACGAAAATTAAATAACCTTAGCCGTGACTCACCACGAGTCACGGCTCGACTCAATCTGAGTCGTTGAGACTCTCGGCTAGCCAAATCCGAGACCAAATCCGCAAACACACAACAACTTATATTACTCTAATTCTAACCAACTCTATCTCATATATAAAAATAGGTTTTCCATTCGACACTGCCACATGATCATTCTCAACTGATGAAGCGAAAAGTGTACCGCTTTTAGGGGGTCATTTAAGCCCTAAATCGTATTTATTTGATCAAATATTGCCCTAAATCATTCCTTTTGTCATTTTAGGTACTTTGGAGAAGAAATATGGAAAAGGAAGCATTTTGGACGTTTTTGGAGCATAAAAGTGAAGAAAACGATAAAGTCTCAAATTCGGCAGGAAAAGTACCTGTGACGGCGTCAAGCACCATTGTGACGCCGTCAACCCCTGACGCGCCAGAGAGGATTTTGGATGATTAAAAGGGGACGACGTCAAGAAGGCCATCAAGAAACCCTAACCGCGGCGAGGTGACGGCGTTAGCTCTATAACGTGACGCCGTCAGATCTGATTTTCTATATATATTCTCATAATTTTTAGTCATTAGTGTGCAACTTTGTGAGGAGAAAACCCTAAGACGATTTTTCTGCTACTTTTAAGGGTTTTATACCCTTGGATCTCCCATGTTCAATTGAAGATAAGTAATCAATTAATCATTCAATATGTCTATGTGTTGTTTGATTATATCTTGTTCTTGTCTTTTATTTAACATGCTAGGCTAGATTTATCTTGTGTTTGCTTAGATCTAATGAAACCTAACTATTGATTATTGGTTGTTGGTGTGTTATTAATTGTATTGGATGATTGTTTATCGATGTTAGGCTTAAGAAAACTGGCTAACCTCCTATACGGTAACTTGCTTGAACGTCTTAAGAAACATGAACCAATGCGTACTAAGGTTTTTATGGTTGTATTTAATGCATGAGCGAATTCTAGTGATCCCATGTTAGGAGCTTCTTAGCCGGCTCGACATAGGAGTGAAGTAGGAGCTTTTAGAGTTGGGGAAGTACGTACGTCACCCCACGATTGGTATTAAGGAATACACCCGTCATCCACGCAATTAGTACACACTAATCAACCGGTAAAAGATAGTTAGGGAGTAAGGAAATCTAAGTAAACACATTTCTCTCCATATAAGTTCCACAACCTTTTTATTTTCAGTTATTTTATTTTATTTGCAATTGTAGTTATTTGGGTTAGTTGACTAGCAACTAATTCCGCCCACTCCTTCAAACCCGAGATTTTACTTGCTTTTATAAAAATATAAAAAATACAAAAAGAATCTTCCCTCACCCTTAGACCTATTAGAGTAGTTTTTCAATCCTAACGACACTATTCCCCTAGAGAACGATCAATCCCCCGGTACTTGCCACTACACTATACTACATCGGTCAGGTACACTGCCTGGTGGGGATTGCAAGCCTCTTGAGATCCCTCGAGAGGTAAAACCTGTTGTAAGGTCGCAAAACCACGCATCAAGTTTTTGGCGCCGTTGCCGGGGAATAGTTATTGTTTAGGTTGAAGTTTTATTTTATTAGGTCTACTCACTAGATTCCTTTCTAGTGAGATTTTTATTTTATTTTTCTAGGTTTTCTTTAGTCTATCTTTTTCTTTGTGTGTTTGTTCGTAATTTCCATTGACTCTTCCGTTCACCATTATGGAGAACGCGAATCCACCATACTACCAACCACGTAATTCACCCACTCCATATGACATCTTGATGTTTAAACAACATAAAGATGAACCTCTCTATGATGCATAGACTCGTTTTAAATATTTACTCCAAAAAGTCCTTCATCATAACTTCGATTCATGGTCCCTAACTCAAATCTTTTACGATCGTGTCGACCGACATGCCCAAAGGGACATTTACTATTTTGCCGGTAGGGATCTTAGGGAATTAAGTGCTGAAGAAGCATGGGAAGCTATTGAGAATTGTGCCCAATATTATTATATAGTAGACAACCCAACAAACATTAATACAAGTCAATTGACCACAAATTTCAAGGATCATGAAACAAGTTTGTTTGGGGATGAGGGTAGAGTTGAGCCACCTAGCTGCATGTCATGGTTAGGCACTACCATAATACAGGGTGAACACTTAGGTGATCTTGATATGATGGAGGATCTAGCCGAGCATGATCACATTGATCAAAAAGACCTAGGTTTTATGATCGATGACGATGAATCTCAAGAAACACATGATGAATCTTTTGGGCAATTTGAATATAGCAGTCAGAATATTGAGGATGATCCTTATGATTCGGATATAGAAGTTGAGATGCCTAGAGAAGCACTTGAGATACTTGGGAAAATGTTAGGGTTAGATTCTACTAAAACACATGATGGGGATATAGGTGATCTTGACACAAGGAATGATGAGGTTAGTAACATAAGCCCACTAAGTACCTCACAAGTCCTACCATCATTTGAGGCACACACACCGCCCGTGACTTACCCGGAAGAAGTAGAAGAGACTTTAGGAATCCCGATGGAGGTAGAACCTTTGAACCAAACACAACTAGAGGATATAGGTTTGAATGCTTATAGTGATCACAACCTTACTCTTAGTTCTAGGGGATTTCCTATTTTTGATGAACCGGAGCCTCAACCAAAACCGTTACCTAATCTTCGATCTTTAGATGTGAATTTAGGAATTAAAAAAGGTCCCGATCCACCCATCAAACCATGTAGTCCAGGTAATGTTAAGATTAAGGTAGTAGACTCTAGGCCATGTGGAGTGGACGCTAATATAGGAGTGAACCATGACCTTACATACTTACATCACCCATTCATGATTGATCACAAGAAACATTATGGGTTTAAACCGGGTTTATTAGGTCAAGATGGATTCACAACTAGGAATCTCTCGAAGTTGATAGAAGATGATCCCTTTTTAGGAGAAAACTTTAATTCACCCATTTGACCAAAGTGAACTAGGTAAGGTTATGATGAAAGGAGCACACCCCTTTGAGTATATAATTCATCCACCACTCTTTCCTCACGCAGCATACTTCCACCAAGATGGTGTGTATCGCTACTATCACCCGCACTTAATCCTAAGTGTAGGAAAAACCTCTCCTTTATCCGTTAAATAAGGGTAGTGTCAGGCTCGTGACTCGAACAAAAACAAGCGCTTCTTGGGAGGCAACCCAAGCTTTATTTGCTTTGTGTGTTTATTTATTTGTTTGTTTGATTTTATTTGCTTCCGTATGTATGTTTAATTTTTATTATTATTGATTCATGTTCGAAACTAAATTGTGAAAATGCTTTATCTTGTTTTTAACTTCGTCTTAACTACATATAAAGGTATTTTGCAAAAGATACGTGTAAGGGAAATCCAAATCGTTTTATTAGAACAGATGAACATGAATCATAACAATATTAAATTAACATACATATTAGTAATTGTTTGAGTCAAATGCTTGTATCGAGTCATAATGATGTTTTGCAGGATTTCCAGGAAATAAGGATTGAGTTTTTCCAGAAATTTTCCGGAAACTTAACATGAAAAATCTGTCAGATCACTTCTGACGGCGTCAGGAACAGTTTTCTGGAATTTTTTTTTAAAGTTTTGTTTTTCTTCCGGAATCATAAAATGCTTTATTAAATCTCTAACTTATAAACTCCAGGAATCTACAAAATAATCATTCCACAAGCATTATATCCTTATACAGATTTATCCCGCCGATGTTATGCAGGTTTTCGTGTTTGTTTTCTCAGGTTTAACAGGTTATTTTGGACAAGGAGATGTATGTGGAATCTAGCTTTTGGCGCTGCTTTAGTCTTGAAGCTTCAACATTACCTTGGAAGAAGATCTAACCATGTTACCTCTTTATCCACCGAGCGAATCAGGGGAGTATTTGATTTCATTCTTTTACCTTATTTACTTTTACATCTTGTTATTTGAACATTGGGGACAATATTCATCTTAAGTGTAAGGGGGGGGGGGGGGGGGTAAAGTACGATACCTTAGAGAATGCTATTACGCTTGATTTTTTCGTTTGTTTAATGGTAGATGTGTAATAAAACTAAGAGAAATACCTGTTAAGGCAATTTTAGTGCCAAATTTAAATTTTTTTACAACATATAGGAGTGAAACTTTGGTCTTAATGAGCGTCTCACGGATAGGAGTTATATGACTAGCACAAAACTGTACCACTAAAAAATTTTCCACCCCCAAATATGTGAGGTTTGCCCCTAGAATTGGTAGGAAAAGCATTTATGCTATGATGTGTGTACCGGTAGCACTTAGATTCTAGAACTTGCGTTAGGACCATTCCGAGGCCACAAGTGAGACTACATTCGTGTAGTTAGATTTACTACATGATAAGAGGCATTAGGATTAACCCATTGTTTTACACCTGTGTTTTTGTTATAATTACATTGGCTACATTGGTCAAGTAATTCTCCCATACCCTTTGCGTTGTACTCATTTTTAGTACACGATACCCCTAGTACACCCCTCAGAGCCTATCTTTTCGTTTCTAACTTTAAGCATTTTACTTAAAGTAAGAATTTGTTTACACCCCACTTAAATGTACACCCAAATCGCCTTAGCCTACCTTGTATGCACTCATTTTTAGTGCATTATTGTGACAACATTTGTTTAAACCCCAAGTTAATTATCTAATTGATTACATGGTTGCTAAGTCGAGTCATATCCTTGTACATATTGTTTTGGGATGATTGGGACTCATGGGTAAAGTACTAGTGTAATGGAGTAATGGGGAAGAACAACATTATTACCCCCATATGTGCTAAATATTTTAAAAGTACTCCAAGTGTTTCGATTATCTTAATTCGAGTCATTAGAATAGTTAATTGTAAAGTTATGTAAAAGTTCAAGTGTAAGGGAGATACAACCCCCCTACGATGTATTATTTTGGATGGTAGGGCAAGAGTGTATGCAAAAAAAAAAAAAAAAAAAAAAAAAAAAAAAGTAGAAAAAACATACGGACTACCATCCCGTTTCATTTTATGTTTATTTTATCTTTTTGTTATTTTTTTCATTAGCATAAGTCGAGTCTAGTCTTGGCTTAGCAACGCCATATTGTGCATGTAATTAATCAAGATCTTTAACTCGCCACCAGTAAAATATCCTTTATCCAACAAAACCGTGTTTATCATATCCCTACACCTAACGTTATAACCCGTTTAAAAGCCCTCTTTGATAGTTTATCTTAGGTGCTTACGCCTAGTGGAGGAGGTTTTTGATCCTTTCCCAAGCCTATGGTAATCTAATTGCTATGACAGGTAGTGAGAGATATTATTCATTTTCATTTATGAGATATACTTTTATGACACCTGAGAGATGTGAGTATCTAAACACTACTTGTGAGGTGCTAGTCTGTAATCTCCGTGCTTATTATGATTAAAGTGGAACGACTATTTGTTGTAATTACTTTTATATTAGCGTTAAATGACCCCTAACTTGTATTTTGATTAGAATAAAAGCGCATTTGCTTGAGGACAAGCAAATCTCAAGTGTAAGAGTATTTGATGAAGCGAAAAGTGTACCGCTTTTAGGGGGTCATTTAAGCCCTAAATCGTATTTATTTGATCAAATATTGCCCTAAATCGTTCCTTTTGTCATTTTAGGTACTTTGGAGAAGAAATCTGGAAAAGGAAGCATTTTGGACGTTTTTGGAGCATAAAAGTGAAGAAAACGATAAAGTCTCAAATTTGGTTGGAAAAGTACCTGTGACGGCGTCAAGCACCATTGTGACGCCGTCAACCCCTGACGCGCCAGAGAGGATTTTGGATGATTAAAAGGGGACGGCGTCAAGAAGGCCATCAAGAAACCCTAACCGCGGCGAGGTGACGGCGTCAGCTCTATAACGTGACGCCGTCATATCTGATTTTCTATATATATTCTCATAATTTTTAGTCATTAGTGTGCAACTTTGTGAGGAGAAAACCCTAAGAAGATTTTTCTGCTACTTTTAAGGGTTTTATACCCTTGGATCTCCCATGTTCAATTGAAGATAAGTAATCAATTAATCATTCAATATGTCTATGTGTTGTTTGATTATATCTTGTTCTTGTCTTTTATTTAACATGCTAGGCTAGATTTATCTTGTGTTTGCTTAGATCTAATGAAACCTAACTATTGATTATTGGTTGTTGGTGTGTTATTAATTGTATTGGATGATTGTTTATCGATGTTAGGCTTAAGAAAACTGGCTAACCTCATATACGGTAACTTGCTTGAACGTCTTAAGAAACATGAACCAATGCGTACTAAGGTTTTTATGGTTGTATTTAATGCATGAGCGAATTCTAGTGATCCCATGTTAGGAGCTTCTTAGCCGGCTCGACATAGGAGTGAAGTAGGAGCTTATAGAGTTGGGGAAGTACGTACGCCACCCCACGATTGGTATTAAGGAATACACCCGTCATCCACGCAATTAATACACACTAATCAACCGGTAAAAGATAGTTAGGGAGTAAGGAAATCTAAGTAAACACATTTCTCTCCATATAAGTTCCACAACCTTTTTATTTTCAGTTATTTTATTTTATTTGCAATTTTAGTTATTTGGGTTAGTTGACTAGCAACTAATTCCGCCCACTCCTTCAAACCCGAGATTTTACTTGCTTTTATAAAAATATAAAAAATACAAAAAGAATCTTCCCTCACCCTTAGACCTATTAGAGTAGTTTTTCAATCCTAACGACACTATTCCCCAAGAGAATGATCAATCCCCCGGTACTTGCCACTACACTATACTACATCGGTCAGGTACACTGCCTGGTGGGGATTGCAAGCCTTTTGAGATCCCTCGAGAGGTAAAACCTGTTGTAAGGTCGCAAAACCACGCATCATCAACGCAAACTGTTAGGATCTCTGAGAAATAAGGAATTTCTCATTGCTGCCGATAGTGAAGCTGGTTCCTGCCGATAGTTATCCATTGCTGCTGTGGTTGGTTCCTGCTGATAGTTTAAGTTTGTTTCTGCCGATAGTGTTTATTGCTGCGGATATTATTGTTTGTTATCCGTATGTTTAGTAAGGTTGTTAGATTTATTTTTAGAAGAGATCATGTTTATCTCTTCACACGTTTTCTTGTAAGACGGGTTAGGGTTAGGGTTTCTTATCATTATAAAAGAAACATTCCGTCCATGTGTTTAATGTACCTTTAACAATTACGATATTCAATAACACGATTCTTAGTTCATAGTCTGATCCATAGAGGATCATTGTCTTTTCTTCTTTAATATTCTTGTTGTTTAGTTTCCGCATAAACACAAGTCTTACACCTAGAGGTTCTCGTTTAACCAAGCTCAATCAAGCTCGAAGTACTCGATCCTACAAGTGGTATCAGAGCCTGGTGAGGATCTTTGATAAAGAAGGAAACATTGTTGAATTGTCTCTCTTGAATCTTTTCACAATGTCGCTATCAGGTGATAGATTTGAAATGTGCGCAATGAAGATTAGGAGTTTGTTCCATAATAAGTCTATGGAAAAGCTGACTGAAAAAGATGAATCCTATCAAGCAAAAGAAAATTTGAAAGAATATGCTCTAATGGGATTCCCATCACAGGTACAAAGATGTAATTCTGCTTGTCAAGAATTGTACTCAACTCTTAATAAAGAATATGATGATATGAAATCTAAGTATAATGAATACTTTATTAAGGTTCAAGCTTATGATAATGCAGTTAAAACCTTAGAAAAACAAAAGGTTTGGTTTCAAAAGAATCAGTTAGCTTATGAGGAAAAGATAAGGGTTTTAGAGAGGGACTTGAAAAACACCACTAATGAGCTTAAACATTCTGAGTCTCAAAAAGCTAAGATGGTGTTAGAAAAACAGGATGTGCAGACTAAGCTAGACAATACCTTGGCTAGGTTTGATAAATGGAAAGATTCATCTAAAAACCTAAACAAGTTAGTCGATAGTTCTATGTCTACAAAAACTAAAAGAGGTTTAGGGTATGGTAACCAGATAGGGCCAAATCAATTTTATGACCCTAATGAGTATAGTGTTTTTAACCTTGAACCTGTAGACTATAAAATTCCTGTTAAGTTTGTCAAAGAATGTGGAATGAATGCTGTACCTCCACCTATAAGAGGAGTTTTTATGCCTAACCCTGTCCACTTTCTCTCTGACATTGACTCAGATGAGTCACAAATGGTTTATGGTAAAAAGTCCAGAGACTTACCTAAATCTAATGACTGTGTCTCTTGTTCCACAAGTGACAAGTCCTCAGAAGCAGAGTCTAAAGACTTTGTTTCATGTGACTCAAGTGAAAAGTCATCCACACCCAAATATCATGAGCCCTCAAGTTCAACTAATAATAAAACTACTTCTAAATCAGCCTTTTCAGACAACAGCTCAATTAATTCGATTAAAAACAAATGTGTCTCTAGTTCCTCTAGTGATAATGTTGTCTATATTAAGAAAAGTTATAGTAAGAACAAGGCTGTTAGGAAGAAGTCATGTTTTGTGTGTGGTAGTCAATATCATCTCATTAAAGATTGTGATTATCATGAGAAAAGAATGAATGGTGGGCAACAACAGACCAGATCATTGTGGAAAAATGTTAAACAAATACCACCATATGTTCCACAAGCAGTAGGAATGGACTTTTATAGGGGTCCCTTTTCTGCTGATACACCTGTTCCTGCTGGTACCTCTGTTCCTGCTGATATTCAGGGAACCATTCCTGCTGGTACTTCTTCATATTTTCAGAGGGATTTCAGGCCTGCCTATTATAATCAAATCTTTGGAGGGGGAATGGCTTATTCTCCATGGTATCCTTGGTAAATATCCAGTTTGGCTAATCATGTTGTTGTATTCTTGTTTGCTGGTTTTGAGGGGAGGCATTAGCCTAAGGGGAGGCTAATGCTTGTAATTTAGTCTTGTTTTTCATTCATTTATGTTCTATGTTTTGTCTTTCTCTAATTTTGTTTTGCAGGTTTTTAGTGTCTTTTGTTAGCTAACTTTGTTTTGCAGCTTTCAATCTCTCAATGCTTGGAATTAAAACTTAAGACATAATTTCCATTCATCATGATTAAGATGAGTACATTCAGTTACAAATCCCAAAAGCTACCTATCAACATCATTCATACATCATACCAACCTACAAACATCACTCGACCTAAACCCTATCATCTATTCCATCTTCCCTTTTCCCTTACCCATATAATCAGGCATGAACCTCCTACCCCTTTGATGACTAATTTCTTCATACACATGGGGGACTGGAAGTGCCAACACCACTGGGAGTGGCTGTCTTGGTTCAGGGGTTGGAGTTGAAGAGCTTGGGGTAGTTTGCCTCTGATGTGTTCTGGGGCATGACCTTGTAGTTGGTTGACTTGGCTGTGGAGTGGAGTGGCTTGATTGTGGAGTTGGCTGTCTTACCTTAGGAGTTGGTCTGATGGGATTCTTTCTTTGTCTTGGATCTTGGCTTTCACGTTGTCGATTGTTTCGACTTCGAGGGTTAGGTTTTTCACGGCTGGGGTCTTCTCGAAGATCTGCATTACCTTTTGATATCGGTACTTTATAGAAGGTTGCAGTTGTCCTTTCCATCTCTTCAGTAAGCAGTGCCACAGTTTTCTTCATCTCTTCTCTTAGCTCATCTGTAATGGGAAAATTGGGAGGATATGTCTCCCATTCACCCTGACAATAAGTCAAGGACTTCAACTCTGATGTTCCTTCATCATCAGAGCTAAAGTACTCAAATGACGAAGGAGTAGATGGAAGAGGATCAGATGAATATGAATCTTCCTCAACCTTGGCCTTACCTTTGTTCTGAGACGATGATGCTGTTTTGGAAAAGTAGTTTTTCCACCCTGAGTCAATGGAGGAGGAAGAATCTGATGAGATTTCGATGATTGGAATTTTAGAAGAACTCATGATTTTCTTTGGTTTGATGTAGTTATTGTGATAATGAAGGTAGGTGATTTGGGAAAAAGGGCTTTTATAATGAGAAGGTGATTAATGCAAATTTATTGTTGGTTGGTGTTGTGTTTTAATTCTGGAGGTTTATTCCTAATGACTGGATTCGGAAGGTTGACTTTGGTCAAACCACCTCATTTCTGCCGATTGGTCAAACCTCTTATTGCTGCCGATTGACCAAGTGTTGCTGCCGATTGGTCAAACCTCTTTAAGTCAATTGGTCAATGTTACGTGCGCAGAATTGCAGCAATTTAAAGTGATATATTTGGCAACCCAACCTAAAATTGCAATTCTCTCATCTCAATTTCTCAAAATCCTATCAAACCCTAATTTTCTCATTTTGAACCCTAGATCATTCATCCAACACAATGACAACTCTTCGCTACAAGGATGATCATAATAAGGTTGCATACTTAGAATCGTCTTCTAGAAGTGTTGGTTATGATGAGGTGTTAGCATTTCTTCGTGGCTCATCCATTCGCTATGCACTCACTTATTGTCCAGTAAAGGTGTATGATTCGTTGATTAAGCAGTTTTGGGTAACAGCTAAGGTCAGACACATTGTAGGAAAGGAGTACGACATCGTTGCCACCATTGATGAGCAAGAAGTCATCATTACGGAGGAGTTGATTTGTGTACAGCTTCGATTTCCTGAGGAACATGGGGAATATGATCTTTCCAGACAAGAAATCAATGATGGTATGGCTACTATAGGTTATCCTGTCACTGGTAGTTGTACATTCTTTAAAAGTAAGTTGTCTCCTCAATGGAGATTTCTGGTTCATACTTTACTCCAGTGTATGAGTGTTAAGACTGGTGGTTGGGATCAATGTCCAAGTCCCATTGCGTCTGGTCTTGTTTGTCTATCTCAGGGTAGAATATTCAATTGGGCCAAATATATTTTTGATGGGATGGTTGAAAATATCTCTGGTGATAAAAACAGATTTTTAATGTACCCTAGATTTCTTCAAATTATCTTAGGTGTTCAGACCATTAACCCATCCCCTAAGATAGTGAATCGGTTGACTCCCAAAATGTTTGCTCTGATGAAAATGAATTTTGTAGGCCAACATTTACCTTTATTACCTGCCATGTTACAAAATGCCAATCTTGCTGACAACCCAGATCCTGCTGACAATGTCAGTGTCCCACCATCACCCAATGCAGCTGATGCTGATGCATCCAATGCTGCTGGTGAAGGGACTTCAGTTGCTGCTGATGCATCTACATCTGTTGCTGCTGATGACCCATTACCACCATCACCTAGACCTGCCACACCTAGACCTAAGACTAATGTCCCTGATGAGCCCAATGTCCAGGCCACCACAGTTGTTTCACTTGTTGTCCAGCCAACACCTTCTGTGGACTTGCCTTCTTCTTCAAGTCTTTCAACTCCTAGTCCTTCTAGGCAGACTTTCAGTGAAGACATCCATGTAGGAGGAGAATTTCATGTATCTCCACCTAGATCCAATGAAGCTCCTAACACCTCAGGTATTCCTGCTGGTAGAGCTGAGGATGCTGCTGATCTCACATCTTTGTCCCAGTTACTTGACAGGTCTGTGCAGAAAATTGCAGCATTGGAATAAGAGCTTACAGAGACTAAAAGGAGTTTTAGTGAGAAGGTGGAGAATTGGAAAAGGAGCTCAGGGATTCTAAGGAAACTTTCAGTAGAACTATTCAAGAGCTCAATGATAGAATCAGCTCTTTGGAAGCTCAACATCCTCAGAAGAAAAGAAGGGTTGTACTTTCTGAGTCTGAGGAAGATCAGGATAATATGTCATTTGATGGGCTTAATGTGCTAGCTTCTGTTTCTCTTGATAGTGCACATACTGAAGTGCCTACCTCTTCTGAGCACACGATCACTCCTCAACCTCAGGCCTTCACTAGAACAAGGACCATTGCTGCTGATGTCTCTGGTGTTCCTGCTGAAGTTGGTAGTGTTTCTTCTGAGTCTAAGGTTCCTGGGAATACTGCTGGTAGTCCATCCATTGCTGCTGGTAGTGACACCATTCCTCCTGAAGCAACACAAGATGATGATGAGATAGCTAGACAGATCCAAGCACAGGAAATTGCTGATGCACAAGCTAGACTAGCTCAGGTTGCTCAAGATGAGGAGCTTGCAAGGAAAATGTCTGAAGATGAGAGGAATATAGCTGGGATTATGAATAACACAAGATCAGAAGATCCTACTTCAGAAGAGTTCAGTGAGCAAGTTGAATACTTGTTGGCTACTGATATGATTATTAGAGCTCATGGGTTTATGATTCTTCAGGATTCAAAGTTGGATTCGGATGAAAGGTCAGATCAGCTCAAGACATTTATCTTAAAGACTCATAGAGCATCCACTTGGAATGACTTGATGCATAGGATCAGTGAAAGACAAAAGTCAGGATTTAAGATGCCTACAAACAAAGATAATGTCAATTTTATGAAGTTATATCTGAAGAATGAAGCTAACTACAAGCTCAGTGATTTCAAAGGTTGGACTGATGCTGCAATCCAAAAGTTGTTCCTTGATACCTATGCAAGGATAAATTCTTCAGTCCAGAGAGATATTCCACAAAGCAAGAAAAGAGAGCCTTCATCTTTAGAGTCTGATGTTGCAAAGAAAATGAAGCCTGGAGAGACATTGTCTGGTGCATCTTCCTTTATTCCTACTGAAGGTATTCAGGATACCACATTCATTTCACCAATTCCTAATGTAGATGCATCTGAGGCACCACAAGAAGGTCCTATATCTGATGGTATTCCTGCTGCTCATGTCTCTGTTTCTGCTGAACCATCTTCCTCTGTACCTATCCTGCAATATGGTCTAAGGATAAGGCAAAAGAGTCACTCTCACCACCCTTCTTCTAGGGATATTTCTGTAGTGGATGATCAAGAATTGATTAGGGTGGACTCAGATAGTGATTCAGGAGGTGATTCTATTAATTCTTGGGGTCATATTGCTCACTGGGAGATTAGGTCTACTCCTGAAGGTGAAGTCAATGTTTGGTTTTCTCTTGATGGGACAGTCAAATTCTTTACCTTTCTGAGGGAGCTGTTGAATAGGGTTGAAAGAAAAGATTTGGAGAATCTTTATAAGATAGTGGATAATTACTATCAAACTCATACTCCTACTGGAATTGGCCTACTGCTTTGGGGAGATTTACAAGTCTTGATGAATTCATTGGAAGGTGAAAAGGCTAAATTGGTGTGGGGTAATCAATCATCCTGGAGAGTACTTTCTTGGAGACTATATCCTTCTTCCAATGTTCATGTTGTGGAGCTCATCTCTGGCAAGTTCCTGACTATGTTTGTGGATGTCACTTATCCTTTATCTGAGGGACTTATGAAGAGAATGCTCACACAGAAGGTCAGAGTTCCCAAGCATACAATTGGAAATGATTTAACTACAGCTGAAGAGTAGGTCAAATTCATCAAAGATCAACTTGCAGCTAAAGGTTCATCTACTTAAGGGGAGGCTGCTTCTTGTTATTGTTGTATATCTTTCTGTCTTTCTTTCTTTTGGTTTCTTTTCTTATTTTCTTTCTTTTCTTTTGGTTTGTTTCTGATTTCTTATTCTTAGTTCAAAAAAAAAAAAAAAAAAAAAAAAAAAAAAAAAAAATTATTTAAAAACTTTTTTTGGTTTGTATATTTTGTGTGCTAATAAGTTGGTTTTGAGCAACATCTTGCAGGTACAGTGTTGGTGTTTACACCTTCACCTTAAATGGTATTCAACTCACCATGTCTTGCAGACAAGAAAAAGTTGGCTCACCATGAGGGTACGGCTCTGGTGTGATAATCAAATCCGTTGATAGCTGTAATAGCTTGCTCAAAGCTATAGGGTACTTCAACTCACCCATGATTCAGTTCTGAGAGTTGAAAAATGGTTTTCAATTCACCATGGATGTAACCCTTTATGGGATCCAAAGAATTGGCTAGTCCACAAAAGTATGGTTTGTGGTAAAGACACTTGGTATCCATATTTGGTATTCAATTCACCAAGGTTTGCTGTAACCTAAGAATTGACTAGTCCTGAGCAAACGGCTACAGGTAAAGACAAGTCAAATCCGTTTATAGTTGCTGATTTGCTAATAAATCAGATGGTTATCAATGTACCATGGTCTAACACACCTAAACATTGGCTACTCCAGTAGTGATGGCTATTGGTAAAGAGACATCAAATCCATTAATTTTCAATGATTCACCTCTCACAGGAGTTAACACACCTGGATGTGATGAGAATAGTATGAAACTTAAGTGATTTGATGTACATATTGTCATAGTAGCAGCCAAGCTCAAGTGAATGTCATGGTGACCAGTTTACATGTTTTGAAGAAGATTTCCTATTGCTGCTGAACTATTGAAGTTGCTGCTATAGATGTTGGAATCTTGCGGGTTATAGATGTTGCTGCTGGTTACTACTTATTGCTGCTGCTAATTCGCAATCCTCAAGCCTGAGAAGTTAATGCTTTATCACGTTGGAATCTTGCAGGTTAACCTAGTCAACCTCAAGATTAGGGGAGGATTGTTAGGATCTCTGAGAAATAAGGAATTTCTCATTGCTGCCGATAGTGAAGCTGGTTCCTACCGATAGTTATCCATTGCTGCTGTGGTTGGTTCCTGCTGATAGTTTAAGTTTGTTTCTGCCGATAGTGTTTATTGCTGCGGATATTATTGTTTGTTATCCGTATGTTTAGTAAGGTTGTTAGATTTATTTTTAGAAGAGATCATGTTTATCTCTTCACACGTTTTCTTGTAAGACGGGTTAGGGTTAGGGTTTCTTATCATTATAAAAGAAACATTCCGTCCATGAGTTTAATGTACCTTTAACAATTACGATATTCAATAAAACGATTCTTAGTTCATAGTCTGATCCATAGAGGATCATTGTCTTTTCTTCTTTAATATTCTTGTTGTTTAGTTTCCGCATAAACACAAGTCTTACACCTAGAGGTTCTCGTTTAACCAAGCTTAATCAAGCTCGAAGTACTCGATCCTACACAAACCAAATCAAACACAACATCACTATCTCTAAATACTCTCAACTCGACTTGCCGTGACTCGCCATGAGTCACGGCTCGACTATATGTCGACTGCCGAAAGCTGCCATAACCAAACGGACCATAAACAAACATCAACACAAACAAATATCATACCACAATTAAAAGAATATCACAAGAACAATAAAAACATCAAAGACATCAAACCCTCACCGAGTCAACCGAGTTGACTCGGTGAGTTTGACCGAGTGACTGTGTCAACGAGAAGAGGGGGAGGGGAGGGTTTCCACATGAGTTTACAACATGTTTTTAAAACCATTTTTGTTAATAAATCATTTATTCAAATCGGATTTAAAGAAATAGAAATTAGGGTTTCAAAATAAATTAAGAAAAATAAAGATAAATGGTGCGTGAGAGGTTTTTACCGAAGGAGAAGAGACTGGGTGAGGCTGTGGTGGTGGCGGTGGTGTTGGCAGTGGCAGTGGTGGCGCGTGAGAAGGGTTGGGGTGGGAGCCGTGGGCTCAAAGTTTCCAGAAAGGTAATATATAAGCCGATCTATCGATTCGGCAAAGAAAGAGACTCGCCGAAAAATTATTCCTGTGGCCAGAATTTGGCCGGTAGCCCGGTAGGGATGGTGGTGGCCGGAGTTGGGGACGCCGGCGAGCTAGAGAGAGAAAGAAGAGAGAAGAGAGGATGAATAGTAATGAGGAAATTATCATTATTAGGGTATTTATATTTTTCAAGAGGGTTAGAAATGAAAATTGAAATGTGAGGGAGGTGAAATGAAATTAAAGGGCGGAGGGGGCATAACTGCCAACTTGGCTAAACTTTTGATAAAAACACCGCGGGACCCATTTGACATACCGAACGGACTCGAAAATTAACGAAACTTGCGCCATTGTTCACGAAATAATTTTTCCAATAAGAATAAGTATAAATATGCAATATTTTCAAAAATCAATATTTTTGACAAATACGACATGTTTTGTGCTTTCTAGGTTGTGCCGGTTCACTAATAGGGACAATATTCTCGTTTCTCGCAATATCTCTCGTTTCTCAAGCCCAAAAAAGTTCAATAAAGAGTTTAAGTTCTTAGGTAACGCAAAGTTTTAAAATAATTGGCTAGAAAGGATTTGGAAAATTACCGGGTGTTACACGGGTACTCGTCTAGTATATCAAATATAGACAGATATCTTGTTCACTATCGTGGTTTACTCTATTTCGATTTATTTAGAGTAAAACTTATGCTTATGTTCTGGCATGTTCGTATGTTCTATAAGTTCACATTATATGCCAACTTTCACTATAACCTTAAAAATAAGGGGCAATTTTGAGACTATCTCAGTCGCTCGAAGTGGTGGGCTTTTGATGACTCACTTTAGTGACTTTCTTTAACTAGCCCGAGCGACTTGCGACTTTTTAAGTTTTAATATGAAGGTGACATGTGGCACCCCAAAAAGTCGCGCCCAATCATTAAAGTGGTACTTTTGTCATAGCCCACTATGTGTACTTTCTAAGCGATTTTTTTACAACGACTTTTCATACCTTAAGCGACTTTCTATTTTGTCCTTTTCACCAAAAAAAGTCAAACTTCGAAAAACATTATTTTATTTTTTTTGCCCCTTTTTCCCAATGTTGAGCAATCTAAGCGACTTACGGCTTGGTACTTTCAGCGCCTTTTTTTTACTTTTCACCTTTTTATACTTGCGTCAGTACTTTTGTAAAGAGTATTATATTTTAAATACTTTTTAAAATACTTTATAAACACTTTTTTATTTCAAATTCTTGAGCGACGTAATAAAAGATTTGGGCGACTATATTTTCTTTAAGCGATTTTTTAGTTTACCCATTTGGCCACCCTATGTGTTTCACAATTTTTATCACAATAACACACACAAAAATCGCTATACCCTCACAAACCTGAAAAGAACCTTAATAATGTTTCGTATTCGGGTATGTATACTCTTATTGTCACTATTCTACTACAAATTTTGTAAAATATATTTGTATTTGTACATTAAATATAATAAATGGCAGTTTTGCGTGATGTTATTAAATATTAATGTTTTGTTTTATATTTTATTCATGTTTGTTTAGCATGAAACCGTTTCATATGTTATTCATGTTCATTAGAATGTTTGTTTAGCATAGTTTAGTTTGTAACCATATCGTGTTTCATCAGTTCCGTAAGATTACTCAAACTTTGACTCTTTAAGATAGATCGATTTTTTGTTGGAATTATGATGCTAAATAGATTATTCAGTGTATGTGTGCAATAGAGAGACTGAAATGTATGTGTGAATTGTAAGTGATAAATGAAGTTACATGTGGCAGTTATTAGAAAACTGTGTTATGCTCTCAATGTATCATTAAACTCTACGAGACATTGATTGTCAAGTATCTTCATCTTTGCGGTAATAGCAGCCTTCTGTATACTTTTGTGTTTGATTAGCTTTTGTTTTTGTTCTTGTAGGAATATGAAGCCAAAGCCATCATTAGAAGTAAACCGAATTACTTTTCTTTAATAAAATCCAAATTGGATAAAAAAACGTAGGAAGTTGTTTCGGGCTACCTGTTTTGGTAAATGGTTGGACCTTTATTATTTTGACCACGAACCACATATGATAGATTATATCTTACAAAAATAATGTTGTCCGAGTAATGTTCATTATGATTTGCCAATTGTATATTATGTTGAAGAACGTCCTCTACATTTCGGCCGACCAGAATTTTCTCTTATCACTGGTTTTCGTTTTGGAAATGTAAGTTTTAGCTCATATAAGTCGGGACACGTCAATTTTAGGAACAGGGTTTTTTCACGCCATGTAGGTCAAGATGTCACCAATTTAGATATTCTTGGTCTAATTGAAGATGAGCAGGCATTTGGTATTATATTCGACGAAGATGCAGTACGTCTTTGTCTGTTGTTAGCATTGGAGGTTATCTTTATGGGCAGATTATTCGTTCAAGAAGTTGATGATACACTCTTCTGATTGATTGAAAACCTTGATGACTAGGATGCTTTTCCATGGGGGGAACATATTTGGAGACATTTGTATGATCAAATTTTGGACGTGGCGGATAAACACAAGTATAAATTCCTTCAAGGTATTAACAAAGACCGCAAGTTTGTTCCAACATATACGCTTTCAGGCTTTGTATGGGCTTTCAAGGTTAGTATTTTTTTATCAATATAGACAGTGTATGTTACTTATGTTATGTTTTTTTCACTGAATTTGAAGCATTTGTTAACATTTTATAGATATGGATAATAGAATCATTTGAAAGAAGCATTCTTTGGGGGAATAAAGTGCCAGAAATGATACCAAGAGGAGTATCGTGGTCAAAGAATGCAACATTTAAAATATCAGATTATAAGTATCTTTTTGAAAAGGTAAAAATCTTCATCAAATTTGTCATATTAATGCTTGCTGTTATTATAAATTAATTTTTTCTATATATATATATATATATATATATATATATATATATATATATATATATATATATATATATATATTTTGTAAGGAATCGAATGTTGTTCAAGATCTTAGACCGACATTAGCTGAGAGGAAATCTGATTGGTATATACAGTTTATGGATTTTTTCCATCATTACAGACCTAGAACTCCCCCAGTCAAAACCACACATCTCGCTGATGAGTATTTCAAGAAGTTGGCCGCAACACGCAAACTTGGCAAGATAGAATGGAAACATTTACCTATTATACGCAAAAGTGAGAGCAGTATAATAGAGATCAACATAATTCAGGATGGTGTTATTATAGAGTTGAATGCCCGTTTGTTCAAACTCGAGGGAATTATTCAGGTTCTTGCTCGAGAAAGAAATGGGGTAATATATCCTGTTGACTTGTTTACTTACATTGACATGCCTTTTTACTTATTGATTTTGTTTTTTAACCACTATTGTTCATTCACAGGAGAAATTGGTGTTTGATGATGATCTTCGGAATCTCAGTGCAGAGTTTTGTGACGAGCTTAATCAAGATTTTCTTGAGTTGTTCCATTCAAGTATGGATACCAGTGGCTCGCAGCGTGTAGATGTGGATGACGATGACGATGTTGCAAATGTAAATTACAGATTGAATGTATATGTAAACTCTTTCCGTACCATAAGATATTATAACAATTGTAAACTAAGTTAACTTTGACAGGAATTTATTATTCAAGAAGAATTAAGATTGCGAGGTGAAGAATTAGAAAAGGTGCGGTTAAAAGAGAAACAGTTGAGGCAAGAGGAGAAGAGGTTGAGGATGGAAGAGGATAAGATGATAAGGATGGAAGAGGAAAAGATGTTGCTGGATGAAAGGGAACTAAAGAAAAGGGCAGAAGTGCTTAAGAATTCTAATCACTGGAAAAATGCTATAGCGCACACAACCCCTACAAAGAGGAGTGAAAGTTCTGGTGAAGCTAATGCATATTATTGGACTAAAGCATATGTGGAAAAGAAAGCACAATGATTTGGCTAACTGAATCCAGATATGACGGAACAACTTAAGAATGTTAAGCCATGGGTTGAGGTATGAAAACTACTTCTTTGATTGTTTAAAAGATATATTATTTTTCATTTATGATCATAAGCGTAATTGTGTCATATACTAGGATCTGAAACGCTGGAACAATATTGCGAACAAGGTTCATTTGACAGATGAATATGACCGATATCTTGGTCAAATTGGTCCGTGTTGGGTCCATTCAGTACCCAAGCGGCCTGACAACAAGGATTTGAATACAAATTAGCCCAAGTGTTAAACAACCATGAACGCTCTCAGGTCACTGAGTGAACAGTCACTCAGTGAGTTATCTTTAGGATGCTTAGGACGAGTCTAAGAAGAAAGATTCATCATTCAGGAAGGCGGAACTCCCTGAGTGTTACTTAAGCCAAAGAAGAAGATAATGGGTTCAGTGAGTGATGACAATAACTCACTGAACCCCAGTCTCCTCAACAACTAAAGAATGAAAATGAAGACTGAAGACCAAGACTGAAGAATCTGAAGTCTGAAAGAAAGGCGGGACAAGGCGGGAAGAGTTTGAAAAGATAAGGAGAAGTCCTTATAAGGCCAAAGTCAAACTTTCCCTGAAAGGCTTGAAAACAAGAGTAGTGTCATCACTGTCATTCAGAAAGCAGTATTAACCTATTCCCAATATAGATTCTTGTAACCGTGACAAAATACTGTTGTATTTTGTCCAGACTAGCTAGGTCATTCTGTTTGTCTTCTCTTTTATACTTGTGTATAAATAGGATCATAAGGGAGAAAAGTGGACAAGTTTTGTGCATTAAAAGCTTAGACTTTCACAAAACCACTTTTCTCCACAAAATAGAAACCTAGTCCCTGAGATAGCTCAGTGGTTCATTCATAGTTACCACTCAAGCATAGCTTGAGTTTAGTGAGGAGAACATACCATACTTTGTCGTTTCAATCCCAAGTGTTATTTCCGCTAACACTTGGGTATAGATTCTTTTGATTAATTTCTAATAAGAATTTAAACGTTGAAAAACTTGTGTTTTTATCTTTACGTTTTACTTATTTGTTTAAATTAATCAATACATTATCTCAGTCATGGAACATGATTAGGTTAACTTTGTAGTTAAATCTAATTGTGTAACGGGAACAACAAGTGGTATCAGAGCCTCTGGTTTGTAAAATCTTTTCAAAAACTAAAGATTGCTCAAAAGGTTTTTAAAACCAAGATCCTACTATGGCTGATATTAATGTGCCCCAGCTCATCGACAAAAGGGAGGAAGCTATTCAGCTGTTGCTCCCAGACTTGAAGATGGAAAATTTAGCAAGTGGAAAAAGCGCATGCTTTGCTACTTGATTGGTATGGAACCATACTACATCACTTGTATCAATGAAGGTCCTTATGTCCCTAGGACTGCTGAAGGGTTACCTAAACCTGAAGCTCAATGGACCATTGATGAGAGAAGGGTGGTTAATCAAGACCAACGCCTGAAAAGCATCATTATATCTTGTCTTCCTGACGATACAATAGAATCAATCATTAACTGTACAACAGCCTAACAAACTTGGCTTGACTTGGTTCATAGCTTTGAAGGTCCCTCAGATACCAAGGAAAATAAGATCATGGACCTGAAACTTGAGTATAACACTTTTAGGGCCAAAGACTCTGAAAGTCTCTCTCAGACCTATACCAGATACAAAACCTTGATAAATGAACTATCAAATGATGGTGTAGTTTTGTCTAAGCATGAGATCAATGTTGGATTTGTCAACAGTCTCCCTGAGAAGTGGTTAAACTTCTCTCAGGGCCTCAGGAATGCTAACTACATCCAGACCCTTGAGCTCCCTGAGATCTATGGGAAGTTTGTCTATGAGGACAACTTAATCTCTAGGAGATACCCTGACTCAAAGAAAGCTCTTGAGACCAAAAAGGCCCTGACTACCTTACCCTTATCTACTGCCTTTTATTCTAATGGTGTTGTGTAGGATTTCCAAGAAAATTATGATGATGAGGCTGATGAAAGAACTGGTGATGAGTACCTAAATGATTTACACTTGGAATTCCAAGAAAGGGCACTCCTTGCTAATTCAAAACGTTTTATCAAAAGAAATTAGTCAAACTTTTCAAAAGTAAAAGCAAATGAAACCACTGAATGTTTCAAATGTGGTACAAAGGGTCATTTTGCTAAAGGCTATTTTTCAAAAACAACCTCAGAACCCTCATATAAATTTTCTGGAAATAGTTCTTCTTCAGGAACTAGCAAGTTTCAACCAAAAATGCTTCAGTCTTCTCAACATTTTCAAAACAATAATGTTCAAAATGGCCAAAAAGGCTTTGAAGCTAAATATAGAAAAGCTAAGTCTAAACTTACTCTCCTTGAGGCCAATCCCTCAATGTCCCAGGCTGCTCAAACTTCCAAACCTGTTCAAGCAAAGAACAAGGTTCTTGTAGCTGAATCCTATGACTGGGATGAAGAAGAGGTCTCCTTAGATGATGAAGAAGTTAGAGTCAGTGCGCTGATGGCACTTTCAGATAGTGATCAGCTGGCTGTTGGAAAAAGCCTTGCAAGAAATGGAGAGTGGGTCAACATAACCATGAAAAAGGTAAATATTTTACTTTCTATGGATGATGATTCTGATTGGCAATCTTACATGAATTACATTAATGTAGATCTTAAGTTTGTAATTTGCTTTCAAAATATAACAATCTTGTTCAAGAATTAAATAAGTGTAGAAATGAATTGCTTGTCTTAAAACAAGCTTAGCTAGAAGCTGTTACAATTCAGATTCAAAACACTGAGATTTTGAAACAAAATCAAGCTCTTCAAATTGAACTTAACAAAGAAAAGGCTGTCATTGAAAGCTGGACTAAAAAGAATATTAAAGTCTATGAAACTGTAAGTCTTATTCCTAGTGAAAACAAGAAAGTCATAAGAGAAGACTAACTCACTGAATACCCTAGTGAGAGTCACAGTGAAAAGGTCTTTATTCCAGCTGTCATATCTTTTGAGCAAGAAATGATACCCAAGTCCAGTGACTGGATTGTCAGAAACAACCCAGTCAGTAAGTTGCCTAACTTTGAGACTGGGAAAATCTTGCATCCTGAAAGTCAGGCTATAAAAGATATGCTTGGACTCACTGATAAACTCAGTAACACTGAGTCAGTCAATGAGTCTGAATCAGAATCACATGCACCACTCCCACCTCTGAAAGTCCTTCAAGGAGCTGAACCATGCTTTAACCTTACACCAGTCT
This sequence comes from Artemisia tridentata subsp. tridentata, assembly GCA_021014915.2. Classification (NCBI taxonomy): domain Eukaryota; kingdom Viridiplantae; phylum Streptophyta; class Magnoliopsida; order Asterales; family Asteraceae; genus Artemisia; species Artemisia tridentata. The sequence continues at coordinate 114,612,573 of CP139508.1, read as the reverse complement.
ACTCTCAACATTCTCCAAAGGAGAAGTCAGGAGTAGGTAAAACCATCTTGAAAAGGCCAACACCTGAAGTTTCAGTTCCCACTGATGACTCAACAACTTCAGTCTCTACTGAGGTAAAATCTGAAAGCCCTGATTCAAAATATGATCAGTTGGCTGAGCTTGTCAGGAAGCTGAGCAAGAAGATTGAATCTTCTGAGAAACCTCCTCAATCTAAGATTAAGGAACCCAAATCAGCTTCCTCAAGCACCACCAAACCAAAACCCTCAAAACCTCAGCAAAGATGTGAGCTGTGTAACTATACTAATCATTCCACAAATGATTGCTATATAATCCTATTTTGCATGGTATGCAAAAAAGAAGATCACAGAACTTCTGATCACCAGTCATACACAGCCACATCAAAGATTGCAAACTTTAAAGCACAGGCTTTTAAGTATCCCTCTGATTCTAAGTAGAAACAGAAACAAAAGGCTAAGCCTTTTTCACCTTGCCCACATTGTGGCTTCAATGACCACCTTCCTGAGGATTGTCTAATGGACACTAGTTGTGACATATGTGGAGATCCCACTCATGACACCTCAGGACATGAGAATGTCATTTAGACCAGAAGAGGAATCACCAAGTCATCCTCTCAGTCTACTGAGTCTACTTCTGTAATTAAATGCAAAATCTGTGGAAGCTCAGTCCATTCAACCACTGACCATGCATCAATTGTTACTTTTAAAAAGGCCATTAAAGCCAAGCCATCCAAGAAGAGGGGTCCTAGAAAGAACTAACTCAGTTTACCATTTGTGCAGAGACATGCCAGGGAGCCAGTTTGGCATCTAGATAGTGGATGTTCAAGGAGCATGACTGGTTTGAAATAATATCTGCACAAATATGTAGAGGAACCAGGACCTCAGGTGGTATTTGCTGACAACTCATCATGTCTCACTGAAGGTTATGGTTCAGTAAATTGTAGTGGTATAGTCTTTACTAGGATAGCTTATGTAAATGGTCTCAAGTACAATTTAATCAGTGTCAGTCAACTATGTGATGCAAAATACATAGTTCAGTTTGATGATAAGCAAGGTACCATCTTCAATGCAAATAAGGAAGTAGTCCTTATTGCACCAAGAAGACAAGATGTTTATGTGTTAGTGTAATACCCCATGAATTTCCCCTGTCATTTGTAAACAATTAATAAAGAATAATCCATCGTCATAGCTTAATTAACTATATATATATCTATATGTATATATATATTTCTCTTTACGAGCCGAATATTTGTTTTGATTTTCCCTGAAGCTTCTAAACTTTTCTGAATTTATTTGAACATTTAAATCGAGAACTATTTCGTAAAATGTGAGGAACTACACTTATCGCACGTCGGCACAACGAAAACGCGAAGTAAACAATTTACGATTACATTTCTTTAACAAACATATTTCTAATTCAATACTTGGAAACTTATGATCTACAAACAATGAAACAACTTGAATGAACCCGAGAATGGTGGTGACACATTTTCTAACCTCGATTGAGTTTCGTCAAAAATAATCAAGAAAATGTCACGTTTCCCGCTAGTCCTTGCCCCGACTCCTCAAAGGAAAATAAATAAGACACAAGGACCTTTTTACAATTTTTGGATAATTAAAAACTAATAAAAACCTAACCCTAAATATTTTTATCTCATTTCATCTCCTTCACCAAAACCCTCTCTTCCCTCTCCCCTCTAACAGCCGCCGGCTGCCACCCCCAAACAACACACCACCGCCACCTCCACAGCTACACCACCACCATCAAAACACTCACCATCATCTCCTCTTTAACCTACCATGACTCACGCGCCTCAAAAAGCTCCCCCACCATCTCCTTTGTTACGAACCGCCGCCAACACCACCACTCTCATCATCTTTATCATCTCACACACGTAGATCGAAGAAGAAAGGTATGGCACGCGAACCCCACGCGCGAGTTGACTCGTACACGAGTCAACTCAGTTTCGATCTTGTTATTTTGGGTATAAACAAACGGGTTTTAAGGTTTTAATTAATAAAAACGTGTAATGATAGTTTGGTATCGAAAGTGTGTTTGTTTGTGTCGAGTTATACGAACCGTGGGCATAAGCTCACGGTATAGATGTTGTTCTTGTTGATGTTAAAGTGGAGCCGAAAACCCCATTGGGTTTGTTTGTTTGTTCGGCGTGAAAAGCTAAGCCGAGACCCGTATGGTCTCGGCAAAATGCTTGTGGACTTGGAATCATTTTGTTACTACCCTTGCTATGATTGTTATGTTATTGTTGTTTGTGTTATATTTGATTTTATGTTGTGCTTGCAATTGCGTTGTGACTGTGGTCTGTGGTTGTGTTGGGGATTCGCTGCAAAGTCACCCAAATGGATGTTGTTTGCTGCGTATAACAGCCCCAAAAGGGGTGTTTAAACTGCTGAAATGCAGCCCCCAACGAGGGGTGTTGTGGGCTGAAAAACCAGCCCAACGAGGACTTGTTTGTATGCTATTTTACTGCACTAAAAGAGAGTGTCTGTTTGCTGAAAATCTGCACTTAATAGGGTGTTTATATGCTGAATTTTCTGCATGTTTAAGTATGTTTCATTGCTGATTTTTCTGCACTAGAAGAGGGAGATGTTTGGTTGTTTTCGTGTTAAATTGTTGTGTTGTTATTGTTTAGTGTTGTTGTTGGATTGAGGCCGAAGACCCCTAAGGGTCCGTTTCGGTTGACTGTTGGCGAGGGAAGGGTAAGCCGAGACCATGGAGGTCTCGGCAATGGCTTGATGTTGTTGTTGTATCGCGTGTGTTGTATTGCGTGTGGGCTCTCGTAGGACAAGCCGAGACCACTAAGGTCTCGGCTGAGATCATTTGTTGTTGCTGTTGTTTATTAGTTGCTGCTGTTGTTTATTTGTTGATATTGTTGTTATTGTTGTCGTTGTTGTTGGGGACAGCCGAGAAAAGGAAGACAAAAACATTTATTTAATTTTTGAATAAATAGAACGTAATGAATATTTAATTTCGTAAACATAAAAATTATAAACATAAATATATGTTTATTTACTTTTGATAATAACTAAACACAAATGGGATGATTTAATCTTTTCGATACATATACATTTTGGTTTACTCATTTCGGCCTTTTCGCGACTTATCTAGCTTACATAAATGTGAGGTTCTGGTATTTGGTTTTTGGTGAGATACATTTTAGTATAAGGTTAACGTATAATTAAGTTACAAATTCGGATAACGGTCTAGCATATACATTTTGTCTTGACTTAGGAGTTATTTAGAAACTTATTATTATTATTATTGATTGTGATTAACTTAAGGAATTATTATTTTGGGACTAGATCAAATTCGAATGGGACTAAAACTATCGAAACGGAAACTTGAATTTTGAACTATTAATCATCGTAACCAACTTAACAAATTAGAATTTAAATTGTTATGGTCAACTTGATATTAAAACTCGATGACATATAAAACTTGTAAACTAAAACCATTTGGTAAATTAACTAACCGGAATAACTTTGGTTAAATTGGCTAGAACATAACCGCTAACTCATTTTAGCACTTATATGCTACTTGATTCTTATGTGTTTATTTTCCTCTTATACTTGTGTAATATGTTTTATATTTTGGTGTGAGTTTTCCGAGTCTTGACATTCAAACTATCACATGACGATACCAAACAGTAATAAACTATAACGAAAATATTTTTGGAAGCAAACTTTGAAATAATACTTGGGAATGGGAATAGTTAACTGTTGGAAACCATTACGGTCTGGAATATACGTTAAGAAGAGTTTTATATTCATTAGGTTCTGCCGAATTCCGTATCGTTGCGCTATACTTCGTTACACTGTTCTGCCATACTCTTGGCACTGTTGTATTACTCTCGTCACTACTTTTCAAGGTGAGTTCATAGCCCCACTTTAATTCTTAAACTGTTTATAAACCCATTGGGGGAGATACATGCTAGTTTTACAAACTGAATACAAGTAGTTTTTGGTATGCTGGACCCGATTACATGATTATAGTTTATTGAGTTGCTTTTGCCATTAAAGTCCCTAACATCATGAACCGTTAATTCCGTGGGAAACGCTAATATTATGAATATGCATATTTGGTTTGACAAGCCTGTCCGGATGAGTCGCGCTCATATTCAACGGGTAGCATAATATTGAGAGATTTAGGTAAATTGGCAAACTTACCTCCTTAGGGCATATTAATTATTGTCAAGGTTCGGGGTCATGAGCTTGATACTATAATCATATTACACGACTTGTATTTGTTACTTGTCACCTGATGAACAATACTTGTATTCAACTTATTATTTATTAAACTCTATGGATTCACTCAACCTTTGTGTTGACTTTTTAGCATGTTTATCTCAGGTTCGCAAAGTGTTAAATGCTTGGATGGGCGTGCAAGGACATGGATGGATGGACACGTGTTATTTCACATTCGATGGAACTCAAAAACTTATATTGTGTCTAAATTATGAAACTTTTTGACTCTTGTCCTGTTTAAAACTTTTGGGACTTAAATTTGTTAAACTCTGATTATATCAAATGAGAACTTTGTTTAAAAACATCTTTAAATTATTTTGATGTTTTCTATGATTACAATTTCGATCCACAAATAACACCCAGTTAAGTCTTCCGCTATAAAACAAGTCTTCCGCTGTAAAACATGATTTTTATGGTGTTATAGATTGGTATCAGAGCATAAGTTATAGTGAACCAGGTCGTTTTCTTTTAAACACCTAGACTATAACCTTTAATTTTTTTTCAAAAGTCATGAGTTCCATCATCTTGTCCGATATCCATGCGCGCCTACTTCCTAAATTTCCTATTACTCTATGGAGTATATATCTTTAATATATTATATTAAGGATAATTATAAAAGCACTATAATTATTTCTTAACTTGTCCGATAATCCACGAAAGTATCACTTCTTATGTATGTAAGCTTTTGTGCACTAAACTTCCTTGGTGTATTATATGCTATTCGTGAGCATTGTAAATTTTCATCCGAAAATTTATACACATCTTCAAGTTATATCAGACATTGTAGATGATTACAATGCTCTCTCTTATTTATTAGACATTGTTGTGATTACAATGGTCTCAAAACTCTTTCATAACCATATCGAAACATGTTGCGACGACTTCTGCCCATTGCACTTGCTATTTCACTATCGTTTTGTAAATAATTTTATTTTATAAACTATCCTTTCATTATATTTCAAATGAATTCACTATGCTATTTAGAATTTCCTTACTAATATCTTATAAATTAATAACCAGACTTGCTATCGACTTATAACTATTTTGTTAATCACATATAAACTATTTTGTAAACACCTTACAAACAAGTTTTGCCATTACCTTATAAAACTATTTTACTATCACTTTATAAACCATTTCGCTAAAATTATATACACTATTTGTCACTATCCAATCAAAAATTTTGTCATCTTTTTACAAGACACTTCACCACCATTTTATAAACTAAATCACTGAGATACTGCCACTACATAAACTGTTGGACGAGTTTCGGATATACTATCTAGTTATCATCTTGCAAATCGTTCTGTCAATTACCTATTACCCAAATTGTCACCATATTATAAAGTAGCGTATACATTGCTTCGTAATCCACCATTTTGAACTCTTCTAGTTGATGGGAGTATGACTTTAAATTTGTTACCTCGGATCGTGCCGTCTCTTGACGCTTACCTTTGAAACGTGATTGACTAACGTCTCATTCTTTTTCTCGTTACTTATGATTTTGAAGAACAACATTTGTTGTTGTTTTTATTGTGTGCTGTGTTGGCAATACATAAGTAGGATGATTTATAATCATCTTATTGAAATGGATTGGGACGCCTCTTCATTTGAATAAGAAAATTATAAACCGCCGAACCATAAGTTTATAATTCCTTACTTACATGGATTGGGACGCTTCATTATGTAAGTGACGAATTATAAATGAGTGGGCTTATGTGTATCCACCATAGCGTGCGTACAAATCATTTTTTTTTGGGCTATGAACTCCTCTCGACTCGTAATTTGTTATGTGGATTTTTCCGATTTGGTATCGACCGTCACGAGTTTGATAAGCTAATAGTAATGTGCTATTATCCGCTTCCAAGGATTGACGACTTGTTAAAATTCTTCAATCCATTCCCTCTTGTTCATTGAACATAATTGATACTTTGACTTTTGATTATTCAACTTTCGTTGGAAACCCTGATGATGACTTGACTATATCGTCATCTCTTCACAAGTAAAACATAAGGCGATTAAGACGAATTGAGCGCCGGGACGTCGCTCCCTAAAGGTGTACGTACTGTAATACCCCATAAATTTCCCCTGTCATTTGTAAACAATTAATGAAGAATAATCCATCGTCATAGCTTAATTAACTATATATATATCTATATGTATATATATATATTTCTCTTTACGAGCCGAATATTTGTTTTGATTTTCCCTGAAGCTTCTAAACTTTTCTGAATTTATTTGAACATTTAAATCGAGAACTATTTCGTAAAATGTGAGGAACTACACTTATCGCACGTCGGCACAACGAAAACGCGAAGTAAACAATTTACGATTACATTTCTTTAACAAACATATTTCTAATTCAATACTTGGAAACTTATGATCTACGAACAATGAAACAACTTGAATGAACCCGAGAATGGTGGTGACACATTTTCTAACCTCGATTGAGTTTCGTCAAAAATAATCAAGAAAATGTCACGTTTCCCGCTAGTCCTTGCCCCGACTCCTCAAAGGAAAATAAATAAGACACAAGGACCTTTTTACAATTTTTGGATAATTAAAAACTAATAAAAACCTAACCCTAAATATTTTTATCTCATTTCATCTCCTTCACCAAAACCCTCTCTTCCCTCTCCCCTCTAACAGCCGCCGGCTGCCACCCCCAAACAACACAACCCGCCACCTCCACAGCTACACCACCACCATCAAAACACTCACCATCATCTCCTCTTTAACCTACCATGACTCACGCGCCTCAAAAAGCTCCCCCACCATCTCCTTTGTTACGAACCGCCGCCAACACCACCACTCTCATCATCTTTATCATCTCACACACGTAGATCGAAGAAGAAAGGTATGGCACGCGAACCCCACGCGCGAGTTGACTCGTACACGAGTCAACTCAGTGTCCATCTTGTTATTTTGGGTATAAACAAACGGGTTTTAAGGTTTTAATTAATAAAAACGTGTAATGATAGTTTGGTATCGAAAGTGTGTTTGTTTGTGTCGAGTTATACGAACCGTGGGCATAAGCTCACGGTATAGATGTTGTTCTTGTTGATGTTAAAGTGGAGCCGAAAACCCCATTGGGTTTGTTTGTTTGTTCGGCGTGAAAAGCTAAGCCGAGACCCGTATGGTCTCGGCAAAATGCTTGTGGACTTGGAATCATTTTGTTACTACCCTTGCTATGATTGTTATGTTATTGTTGTTTGTGTTATATTTGATTTTATGTTGTGCTTGCAATTGCGTTGTGACTGTGGTCTGTGGTTGTGTTGGGGATTCGCTGCAAAGTCACCCAAATGGATGTTGTTTGCTGCGTATAACAGCCCCAAAAGGGGTGTTTAAACTGCTGAAATGCAGCCCCCAACGAGGGGTGTTGTGGGCTGAAAAACCAGCCCAACGAGGACTTGTTTGTATGCTATTTTACTGCACTAAAAGAGAGTGTCTGTTTGCTGAAAATCTGCACTTAATAGGGTGTTTATATGCTGAATTTTCTGCATGTTTAAGTATGTTTCATTGCTGATTTTTCTGCACTAGAAGAGGGAGATGTTTGGTTGTTTTCGTGTTAAATTGTTGTGTTGTTATTGTTTAGTGTTGTTGTTGGATTGAGGCCGAAGACCCCTAAGGGTCCGTTTCGGTTGACTGTTGGCGAGGGAAGGGTAAGCCGAGACCATGGAGGTCTCGGCAATGGCTTGATGTTGTTGTTGTATCGCGTGTGTTGTATTGCGTGTGGGCTCTCGTAGGACAAGCCGAGACCACTAAGGTCTCGGCTGAGATCATTTGTTGTTGCTGTTGTTTATTAGTTGCTGCTGTTGTTTATTTGTTGATATTGTTGTTATTGTTGTCGTTGTTGTTGGGGACAGCCGAGAAAAGGAAGACAAAAACATTTATTTAATTTTTGAATAAATAGAACGTAATGAATATTTAATTTCGTAAACATAAAAATTATAAACATAAATATATGTTTATTTACTTTTGATAATAACTAAACACAAATGGGATGGTTTAATCTTTTCGATACATATACATTTTGGTTTACTCATTTCGGCCTTTTCGCGACTTATCTAGCTTACATAAATGTGAGGTTCTGGTATTTGGTTTTTGGTGAGATACATTTTAGTATAAGGTTAACGTATAATTAAGTTACAAATTCGGATAATGGTCTAGCATATACATTTTGTCTTGACTTAGGAGTTATTTAGAAACTTATTATTATTATTATTGATTGTGATTAACTTAAGGAATTATTATTTTGGGACTAGATCATATTCGAATGGGACTAAAACTATCGAAACGGAAACTTGAATTTTGAACTATTAATCATCGTAACCAACTTAACAAATTAGAATTTAAATTGTTATGGTCAACTTGATATTAAAACTCGATGACATATAAAACTTGTAAACTAAAACCATTTGGTAAATTAACTAACCGGAATAACTTTGGTTAAATTGGCTAGAACATAACCGCTAACTCATTTTAGCACTTATATGCTACTTGATTCTTACGTGTTTATTTTCCTCTTATACTTGTGTAATATGTTTTATATTTTGGTGTGAGTTTTCCGAGTCTTGACATTCAAACTATCACATGACGATACCAAACAGTAATAAACTATAACGAAAATATTTTTGGAAGCAAACTTTGAAATAATACTTGGGAATGGGAATAGTTAACTGTTGGAAACCATTACGGTCTGGAATATACGTTAAGAAGAGTTTTATATTCATTAGGTTCTGCCGAATTCCGTATCGTTGCGCTATACTTCGTTACACTGTTCTGCCATACTCTTGGCACTGTTGTATTACTCTCGTCACTACTTTTCAAGGTGAGTTCATAGCCCCACTTTAATTCTTAAACTGTTTATAAACCCATTGGGGGAGATACATGCTAGTTTTACAAACTGAATACAAGTAGTTTTTGGTATGCTGGACCCGATTACATGATTATAGTTTATTGAGTTGCTTTTGCCATTAAAGTCCCTAACATCATGAACCGTTAATTCCGTGGGAAACGCTAATATTATGAATATGCATATTTGGTTTGACAAGCCTGTCCGGATGAGTCGCGCTCATATTCAACGGGTAGCATAATATTGAGAGATTTAGGTAAATTGGCAAACTTACCTCCTTAGGGCATATTAATTATTGTCAAGGTTCGGGGTCATGAGCTTGATACTATAATCATATTACACGACTTGTATTTGTTACTTGTCACCTGATGAACAATACTTGTATTCAACTTATTATTTATTAAACTCTATGGATTCACTCAACCTTTGTGTTGACTTTTTAGCATGTTTATCTCAGGTTCGCAAAGTGTTAAATGCTTGGATGGGCGTGCAAGGACATGGATGGATGGACACGTGTTATTTCACATTCGATGGAACTCAAAAACTTATATTGTGTCTAAATTATGAAACTTTTTGACTCTTGTCCTGTTTAAAACTTTTGGGACTTAAATTTGTTAAACTCTGATTATATCAAATGAGAACTTTGTTTAAAAACATCTTTAAATTATTTTGATGTTTTCTATGATTACAATTTCGATCCACAAATAACACCCAGTTAAGTCTTCCGCTATAAAACAAGTCTTCCGCTGTAAAACATGATTTTTGGGGTGTTATAGTTAGATATGAGAGCATAAGTTCTACTCTAACTCAGAATGGAACTTGTCTCTTTGCTAAAGCCACTGAAACTCTCAACTGGCTTTGGCATAAGAGACTCTCCCATCTGAACTTCAAAAACATAAACTATCTTGCCAAACAAAACAAGGTCCTTGGCTTACCATCACTTGTGTTTTCAAAGGATAAACCCTGCTCTTCCTGTGAAAAAGGTAAACATCATAGAGCATCCTTTAAAACCAAGCAAAACTTTTCCATCAAAAGCTACCTTCATCTTCTCCATATGGATCTCTTTGGGCCCATCAGTCCTAGGTCCATTAACCATGAGAAGTATACTCTGGTCATTGTGGATGAATACTCAAGATACACTTGGGTTTACTTCCTGACCAAAAAGAGTCAGGCAACTGAAACAACCATGTCCTTTGTCAGGAACATTGAAAACCAAAATGACATTAAAGTCAAACAAATCAGGACTGACAATGGGACTGAGTTCAGAAACCATGAACTTGAATGTTTCTGTGATGAGAAAGGAATTTCCTAGAATTTTTCCTCTCCTTACACACCTGAACAAAATGGTGTTGCTAAAAGGAAGAATATGACACTCATTGAAGCTGCTAGGACAATGCTAAATGGATCAGTCCTATCCAAACACTTTTGGACTGAAGCAGTCAAAACTGCCTGTTACACACAAAACAGATCCATCATTGTCAAGAGACATAGCAAAACTCCTTATGAGTTATTCAAGGGAAGAATCCCTGACATCAGCTATTTTCATGTCTTTGGGTGTCCTGTGTTTATTCATAATCACAAGGATCACTTAGGGAAATTTGATGCTAAGGCTGATGATGGATACTTCCTAGGATACTCTCTTGTCTCTAAAGCCTTCAGGGTGTTCAATACAAGGAGACAGCAAACTGAGGAAACATTCCATGTTACGTCAGTGGAAGAGATAGGTATTGATGATTCATCAAGATATCCTCCTGATGAATATCATCCTGATAGTAATCCTTCCACTCAGTATCAAGCAAATGCTGATATCTCCTACTACATTGTCCCTCACAACCTTCCTTACCCAACCATCACTGAGTTTGTTGAAGCACAGACAAGTACTGATGCAATCAATCAGTCTGAACAAAGTGCTCAGGAACCAATCAATCTCAGTGATCAGCCAAGTCAGTCAGACACTCAAGATCCTGAAGATCATCAAGTGTCTGCACCAGAACCTACACCTCCACCCAATCAGGCCTCAACAAGTTCTAATCAATATCCAAGACCTCAGGATAGTTGGACTAGGTCTGAAGATATAGAACTTGTCAATATAATTGGAGAGCCTACCGAAGGCATGCTTACTAGAAGCATGGCTGCTAAACTGAAAGCAACCTCAGCCAATGAATGCCTGTTTGTGGACTTCATTTCGACAATTGAACCTAAAAGTGTCAAAGAAGCACTTAAACATCCTAGTTGGGTTCAGGCCATGCATGGTGAACTGGAACAATTTGACAGAAACAAGGTAATGACCTTAGTCAAGTGTCCTCAGGATGTTTCAGTCATTGGCATGAAATGGGTGTTCAAAAACAAAACTGATGAAAATGGCATAGTCATTAAAAACAAGGCCAGACTTGTAGCCAAAAGATATAATCAACAAGAAGGCATTGACTATGAAGAGACATTTGCACCAGTGGCAAGGATGGAAGCCATCAGGATCTTCCTTGCATTTGCAACCTACATGAACTTCAAAGTGTACCAAATGGATGTAACAGTGCATTCTTAAATGGTTCACTGAAAGAAGAAGTTTGTGTTCAACTACCTCCTGGATTTGAAAGCAGTAAGTTTCCGGACTATGTCTGCAAGTTTGACAAAGCCCTTTATGGACTGAAACAAGCTCCCAGGGCATGGTATGAAACTCTCTCAGCCTTCCTCATCCAAAACAAAATTGTCAGAGGCAAGAAAGACAACACATTATTTATCTATAGGACAAATGGAGATGTCATTCTTATTCAAGTGTATGTGGATGACATCATATTTGGCTCAACAAGTTATAAACTTTGCAAACAGTTTGAAAAACTGATGGCAAAGAAATTTGAAATGAGCATGATGGAAGAACTCACTTACTTCCTTGGACTGCAAATCAAGCAGAATGATAAGGGAACCTCTATCAGTCAAGAGAAGTACACTAGAAGCCTACTGAAAAAGTATGAGCTTAGTGACTATGCCTCAGTTAAAACTCCCATGGTTCCTCCAAACAACCTAGGTCCTGACCCTGCTGGTAAACCAGTGAATCAAACTCTTTTTAGAGGAATGATTGGGTCACTGATGTACCTACTTACATCAAGGCCTGATATCTAATTCTTAGTCTGTTTGTGTGCCAGATATCAATCTGACCTAAGAGAATCACATCTCACAGCTGTGAAAAGGATCCTTAGGTACCTGAAAGGTACTCTAAGTCTTGGATTGTACTATCCTAAATGTTTAGACTTTGATCTCAAAGGGTACTCGACTCTGACTATGCTGGCTGCAACATGGATAAAAAAAAGTACCTTAGGCTCCTGCCAATTCCTTGGTGAAAAATTAGTCTATTGGAGTACTAAGAAGCAACAATTAGTTGCCATGTCCTCAGCAGAAGTTGAATATGTTGCAGCAGCCAGTTGTTGTGCAAATATACAATGGATGAAGTGTCAACTCAGTGACTATGACATCCATTATAAGATGGTTCCCATCTTTTGTGATAACACAAGTGCAATTGCAATCTCAAACAACCCTGTTCTTCATCAGAGAACCAAACACATTGATATCAGATATCATTTCATCAGGGACCATGTCATGAATGGTGACATTGAATTACACTTCATTCCCACTGAATATCAGCAAGCTGCTATATTCACCAAGCCATTGGATGAACCAACTTCCACAAGACTGAAAGCTGAATTGGGAATGTTGGATATTGAGAATCAGTCCACTGATTGAATCCATCCAACTTAGTGTAAATTTTGAAAACCTTAGGTCCCTGACTCAATGTGTCTCTCAGTGAATAAGATCACCGAATAACCTTCCCTGAACTCCTCAAACTGAATGAAAAGTCATTCAGGGGCCTCAAGATGACATTCAATGCTATACTTAATGCTCTAAGTATTTAGTTAGTAAATGTCCGAGGTTGGTAACTGAATACCTATTTAATATAGGAATATATGTTATTTTGCCTTCTGGCATGCACATCTTGGGCCCCCACTTCATCATCACAAATCCCACTTGGCATTAAATGCCTCTACTCACACTCAATATCTTTTGATATTATCTGTGGTGATGTCACTCTGCAAAAACACTTTTACAGACGGCACAACTGTTCACCTGGCAGTTACGCGAAACCCAGGATAGTGGAAGAGGTGGCATTTAATGCGGATATCAAACATTTATATAAAACAATTTTTAAACTTTGAGAAAAATACGCTATAGTGCCAAAACCACCCCATCTTCACTTCCCTATAAATACCCTCAAACAAAATAACACACACACGTTTTAGAAATTTTAAATCAAACTCTTGCCCTTTTTTTTCTTCAAAACTAGTGTGTATGTTCTTGACCTCTAAACTCAGACCATTTTTATTCTTGCAAAACCAAGACCTTCTTTAAAATGGCTACTTCTAGAGCGATTACCTGCGCCCCTAATGTGGAATTCCAACTAGAGGGCATAGATTTGACCAAAAACAATGTTGTAGGGAATTTCGCCTACCCGAAAATTTTTTCAGCCTATAAGGATATGGTGAAATATTTGCAAAATTGCTTCCTCTCTACGACATTCACCAAGACACCTCTAGTCATCTACCTTGACTACCTGAGGGAGTTCTGGTGCACAGCAGTGAACACAAGCCCTGATGTCATCAAGGACACCATCATCACGTTCTCAATGAAGAATGGGAGAAAGACCCTCTCCCTTAATTACCAAACCTTCATCAAAGCCACAGGCCTTGATTTCGCTGATAACTTTGACCCTTAGCCCACTGAAGCTGAAGTAAAAGCCGAATTGCTTTTACTTGGGCCACATGAAGACAAGCACCCTGATGTAGCCCCAGGGACCTTATTGGCCATAGCCCCAATAATCAAAACCTGGTTTCCTGCAGTCTGGAGGATCCTGATGACCTTTGTCATTCAGGTCCTTGGTGGGAATAAGTCCTCCATGGAGCAAATGATAGTGTTCAGCCTCCTGGAGGGTAGAAAAATAGATATTGGAGAGATGATCTTCAGAGACCTCATAGCCAAGCTATCAGGGAAGTCCAGGAAAAGACACATGTCTTATCCTCGGTTCATTTCCTGTGTGCTTCAGGACTTATTAGGCTCCGAGTATGTTAGACCCAACGTCCAGGGATCTGACCCTGATGTAAGGCAAACTACTCGAGAGACCTCACTGAGGTTACACTCGTTGCCCTGACCATATACATGTGGATAGTCATTCAGGGCCGTGATGCAATATCACCAGTACCTTCTCCTTCCAAGAAGGAGAAGAAGACAAAGAAAAAGGGGCCCAGGAAGGTGGTTAAACCCAAACCACTCGACAATGAGACCTCTTCTTCCCAGCCTAAAATGAGGCTCAAAATGGCCAGGCCTACTGAGATACCCGCAGTTGAGACCCAATTGGCCAAAGAACAACCGCCAACGGAGGGCACTGAGAAATCGTACGGGTCTTCGGGCATACCTGCTGGTTGTACAAATAATTGCATGACCAGGCCTTCGATGATGTTCAAAGGATTTATGGGGTGTTGGGATTGCACCAAGCTTGTTCTTAACCTGCAATAAGAAATACCAAGACACTACGTTAAGTGATTGCGCAGGGGTTGGACCCTGCGAACCACCTCTGGCGTGCGAGTAAGTGTGTGTGATGATAAGTAGGTCGTAAATTGAGAGAGTGAAGTTAACTTACATTGTTTTGGCCTGACTAAGCTATTTATAGGAGAGAAATAGGATTTAGTGGGCGGTTGCACTTTGTTCAGAGATCAGGGGGCGTCCCATGATTTTGTGGTAACCGCTAGGGCTTTGTAGCCAACGATCTCTATTTTGGCGGGAAGGCCTAAAGGAAGAGGAGACGTGGGTATGACCAGGTCAAGAGAGTTCTCCGTTGTAGTCCCTTTGAGAGGGATACCCCGAAGGGCTTAAGGCTTCGATTGGCGGGTTCCCACATGGTAACCATTTCGTAGACGAATGGTTTTACGCCAATGAAACGTGTTAGGAGATTAACCTGGGCCTCCGAAGGGAGGGCTTTTTACAGGCTCGAAGGGGAGTCCTTCGACCCGTTCGGAGGGTACATCATCAAGCCCCCCAGTCGAAAGTGATATATACGTACAAGGATAAATTGCATTCGACTCAAAAAACCTGCTACACTTTATCCCGTTCGTCGCAAATTTGAACGTAATGAAGATAAGTGCTTAAACAAACTTTGTGCAATAAATGCGGCTAATAAATCTTCAACTACCACTGTATACTACAGCAGCGAAGATATCGGTAAACATCTTTTCAAAAATTAAAAAATTAGGCTCCATGTATATGTCGGATTATAATGGCACCTGGATGGCTAGGATGAAACTACAAAGGATATTCATAAACCCTTCATACTTCCAACCCTAGATCATATTTTCTTTTGCGCCCAAAATACACGTACACGACCCTGTGCTTTGTACTTCAGTTGAGCTTAAAGGTAAGTTTTCCTCTCCGATCTTTGTCCTTTTGCGCTCATAGTCTCTAGTTCAAGATGAGTATGGCGGCGAAAAGAACTATTAGGGAGCAAAAATGTACTCTATCAGAGCAGGCTCTAATAGAATTTCTTAAAATATATCCCATACCTAAAGAGTTTAAAGTTATGCTTCCCAATCGAAACCAAAATGTTTTTGATGCTCCAGCGGGTTATGTGGGGCTTTACGTGCATGCATTTACAGAATCTAACTTTAGGATTCCGATCCACCCCTTAATCTTGGAGTTTTTACAATATTATCAAGTACATATATCCAGGCTGAACCCTTTTGGCTTAGCCAAGTTGACTACTTACATCATTGTATGTAAAGCTTATGGGTATGAGCCAACACTGAATGTGCTTAGAGGCTTTATAAACCTTTGTCCTGGTAGTGAATGGTTAACATTCGCCAAAAGAAGTGAGCCCGATGTGCCTTGCTTAATAACTAAACCTTTTGCTAACATAAGAAAATGGAAAGGTCTGTTTTTCTATGTGCAAGATACGATCATACCTCCCAATTATCCAGCGTTGCTAGATAAAGACAATCGTTTTGACGAGAAACGCTTTGATGATCCTTTGCCGCACTTCGTAAGAAGCTATCCCCTCTACCAACGTCTTGAACGTCACCCATTTGATGTGCAAACGTTTCCTGAGCCAATACTGTTTCTGGCGGGCATTATAGATCATTGGGAAGGCTCTCCCTTGGAACCTGAGATAATCTGCAATGGGAAAAGTATGTGTGTACCTATTCAAATAAAGTAAATGACTTTTGTCTGATGGTATTTATCTCATTTCTTTTTTCTGTAGGGATGGCATTCAGGAACTTCGTTGTAGCCCGTGGTACTAGAGAGCTTAGTTTTGTCCCCAAAGAGCCAAATAATGTGAACCATGAAGTAGGTTCTCCATCAACATCAATTAATAATGATGAGACTCCGCATTTTGTGGAGACTGTAGCAGATTCCGATGATCCCCTTATCAAGGAATTTCAAACAAGGCTCATAAGGTCCTCCGATCTTTCAGATAAGAAGAAAAGTAAGAAAGCAAAGGCTGCTATGTCTGTAAGGACTCCTCCGAAGAGGAAATTATCCCTTCCTACTCCTCCGACAAGAATAGTGAAACCCAATGGCTCTTATTCTAAAACCTTTATACCTACTCCTCTGACGATTCCTGAAGATGATACTCCTAGTAAGTTATATTGCATATGTAATAAATGTCCTTCCTCATATAACTTGTGCTTCTGTCCTTCGTAGGTCTTTCCGATGTTAATGAACTACCCAATTCGACTGCGTGTCGCCATTTGGTTGAAAAAATGACACCTTCTGAATGGAGGGGAATCTTGGACAACATGTCTATGGAAGAGCTTTGCAACTTTCATTCCAAAAGTTATGCTAGGCAGGCTGTTTTGGATAATCATCTTAATTCTAGGACAAGGGAATTGGTGCAAACGGTGTTGAATGTGAGAGTGAAAATGGATGCTATCTTAGCCAAAGAAAAAGCTAGGGATCATGAATATGATAAATTGGAGGCTAAGTGCAAGGAAGTGTTGGAGAACTTTGAGAAGAATCCTTTTGTACAAGATATGCGAGCTAAGATTGACAGACTCGATGGGCAATTGAAGGAATCCCAAGCAAGGTGCGATAGGTTGAAGGTTGAGGAGTCTAAGGTGTCCATTTATAGAGCCCAAATTGAAATGCTCGAATCCAAATGTACAAGTCTGGAAGCCGAAAGGTCTAGGCTGATTGAGCAGGAGGTCAAGCTTTGCGAGGAAATCGATAGTATGAAATTCCAGTGTCACAACTTGAAGAAAGACCGAGCTGAGGTAGTTTCAAAGGTTGTTCCTCATGTGGCAATGGAATTGTATCGTAGCGATGAGGTGGGGGAAGTTATTGGGAAACTAGTGAACGCAGCCATCTTTTATGGTACCTGTACCGCTTTGGAAGAAATTGCCCAGACAAAGAAGCCTGTGGTGTTGTCAGAGGTACCATACTATCACTCTGATTCTGAGCAAGAATTTAATGAGGCTGGCGATGCATTTACATCAACAGAGTACCCTTTCCTAGCCGAGGTAAACAAAGATCCGTTGGCTCCCATAGAAGAACTTTTGGCGAAGAAGCCAATGAAGGTCCACCCTCCATCTTCAACAAAGAAATCTGCTTCTGTTCTGCCTTGAAAGGATCTCTATGCATAATGCCCCAACGTGCTTAATGTTCATTTGTTTAAGATAATTTATCTTTGTTGCTGTATGGGCTTCGACCCATGCGTTAGACAATTGTTTAAACTATTTTTGCTTTGACCATTGGTGGTCTTATCAATGTCAAGTAGGGATAATAATCCGCTATGAATGTCATGCTTTTCTTCTCGTACGCTTATTATAAACGTACATATACAACCTAAGGTTATAACCTTATTGTGTGTATTTTGAACCAAGATTTTCCGCAATCGTATAATTTGACTGCGACAGAGGGTTGCGACCTACTCCATCTTTATCCTTAAGAACGAAGGGCTTAGAATACCCTAAGACTATATAGGAAAAGTTAATGTGAATTGCTTTGGATGTTATCTGTATACAAGACATGTGTCTTGCTTCATCCTTCGATATTGAAACTTGTAAAGTACTTGGCTGAGCAAATCTTTGTTGTAAATAACGAAACAAGAGATTTTGAGGGAAATAATTTATATCATTAAGTGGGTAGGGAGGATTACATCATTTTAAGAAATGAACACTAAGACGCCTACCATTAATGCTTTTTTCCCAAATGAGAAGAATGCGTTACATGAAATTGAAAAACAAACTGATTGTTTTAAATGTAGTAAGTTTTATATGTAAAACTTACGAAGATTGGTACCATGTAAAACCCTAAAATCTGAAAACATGAAAAATGACTAAAATGCCCCTGCAAGTTTAAAAATTAATTAAAAG
Source organism: Artemisia tridentata subsp. tridentata (assembly GCA_021014915.2). Lineage (NCBI taxonomy): Eukaryota > Viridiplantae > Streptophyta > Magnoliopsida > Asterales > Asteraceae > Artemisia > Artemisia tridentata. Next base: position 114,594,031 of record CP139508.1, on the reverse strand, counting down.
CGTATAAAGTATCGAATCGATCCCAAACTTCTGGCAATGCATAAGATATGATCCCAAATAATTTTAACAATTTCATTTAACATTTATACAAGAGATAAAATTACCAAAATGCCCCCATAAGAGCCGAATAACATTTTATTAATAATTTAAATTATATAAATTAAAATAAATACATTTAAATGAGGTAATTAATCACATTAATTTTTCCAATCAATTTTAATCAATTCCTGGTCTTAATTCCCCCTTTGAATCGTTATTTCCATTTAAAACTCAATCACACACTTTTCTTTTAACTCCCTAATTTCCGATTGGATTTAACACACACAAGAAATTCACATAGCCTCCAATCGACACCCTAAAATCCCTAGACCATTTTTCTGTGATTGATCATCATCCAAAGGAGCTAGGAAAAATACCATTCGAATTATTTGAAGCTTGGTCCGATCTTGGTGAATTATTTCTTTGTCGCTAGAACAAAATAAGGTAATGATCGAATTAATTCTTGCGACCCCTTAAAAATTCATTTCTTATTTTTCTTGTGTTCCTCACATCATATGTGACCTGTGAAAATTGGTTTCATGATATTTAGATCGTTTTTGAAGCCGTGGTGATTTTTGACCCATTTTGGCCATACGCGTATAAAAGAATTCGTACACCTCATTCCACACGTTCAAATCTTGATTTGGTATTTTTCTCAGACCCTATATATGTTATGAACACCAAATAAAATGTAAAAGTCGATCCATGCATGATCTAACAATTATTTGTGAATTAAATCTTAAAAACGTGTATAAACCCTAAATAATTCAATTCGAATTTTTGAGGCTTCATATTTATTTTATTTGAACTCCATATGATCATACTAATCTGGGAAAAATTATAGTTCGAATTGTTAAGGCCTAAAATAATTATTCTTGATTTATTTAGTTTTACCGATTTAAAGAAAATAAAGAAGAAAAAGAAATAAAATGTAAATCGATTTAGGGATTATACTTTTGGGGCTGTTTTTGAGTGATTAAATGATGATTAATGATGATCTAATGATTGGTGAATGATTTGTATTTTTAGGGTTAGGGTTTTGGCTAATTAAAGTGTTATACGATTGGTTTAAATTGTTTTGGGTGAGTTTTGTAACTTTTAAAACTCAAGGGTTATTTTTAGAACTTATTTTGGAACATGTACCTACTGTATAAAATATAAAAAGAGGGGGTCTAGTGTCATTTTTGTATTTTAAAGGATTAAAATGTTTCTAGGGTTTAATTAAGGTGCGAATTATAGAATAATTAAATGGAGGGACTAAACTTGTAATTTCTGGAAACTTGGGGCTGTTTTGAGTAATATAATCTATTCAGGGGGTTATGTGTAAATTTGGTGATTTAATGGGTTAATATGTAATTATTAATAATATAAAGTTGAAATTGTAAAATAAGGGACTGAATATGTAACTTTGAAAACTAGAGGGACCTATTGTGTAAATTCTGTAAAATTGAGGATACATTCTTATAATATGATAAAATGAGTGACCATTGTGAAACTTTGATAAATTAAGGGTCTAAAGTGTAGCTACGAACAATTGAAGGGTTAAAGTGTAACTTTTGAAACTAAAGGGGTATAAAGTGTAAATTATGAAACCTAAAGGACTAAAAGAGTAACTTGATGAATCTAAAAGCTAAAATGGAAAGTTACTTAAAAAGGAAGGGTTTGTAATTCTTGTCTACCCCTCTAGGTGTGAAGAAAGAGAGGTCCTGATCCACTCTGTGTCATCCATTCCTGATTTGTGGTTGCTTCTGGAATAAGGTACAGATATTCTGACCTTCTCTGTAAGGTTTCCTATGATTCTTTTCTGATTCGTTAAATCTTTGATTTGATACTCTGTTACGATCCTTTGCTATGACACCTTTGCTTTGACCTTTGATCTCGGATTTTGGACCTATGATATGAAGACCTTTTTGATATGAGATGGAAACGTTTTAAGTAAAGTATTTTGAAAGGATTTTTCAAGCATGATATATTGACTTTAAGAAAATTATTTTGAAGTTCGTTTTATGAAAACTATTTGAAAGACCATTTATGAAAACTATTTTGAAGGGTTGTTTTTAATGAACCTTAAGAGAAAACCTTTTGAAAAGTATTTTGATATTGAACCTTTTGAAGATTTGACCATATAATACTTTGACCCTTTTGGATATTGATCTGGGATATTTGATCTTCTGATATTGACTTCTGATATTGAACCTTCTGATATGACACCCTGATTATGATATGAACCTTTGACCTTTGACCTTTGACTCCCAGTTTGATACCCGAGCCAAATTTGTGACCCTAGCCATGAAGGTAACATGGCCGTGTCTGTGATGCACCACTGGCATGACTAGTGTGTAGCCCTAGTGATTTGGTTACACCGTCCCCATTCTGATTTTGATTATGCATGCACACTATATGATTTATTATGGCCGATCTGTTCTGGGGGGCGAATGGATGCATCCTAGATTTGTTCTGGTTCTGATATATCTGGTATGTCTGGTGACTGGTACTGTGTGCAATACATGCCTTTCACAACCCTGGGAGCTTGCAACTCCAACCCTGGAGGTATCCCCTCAACCTTGTCTTGGTATGCTGAGGTCACCCCTCCATACACCCTGGTATGTGATTTGATATGATATGTTTCTGGGCTCGTGGTGGATTACTGTCCTAAACCTTTATTCTCTCTCTGTACCTTGACTTATATATTTCGTTATACTGTATCTGTTCTTTTCCTTTTACTTTCATATCTGTTGCTTTCGTTTCCGTTTATTATATATCTGTTCACTGGGCTTTGTAAGCTCAGCCGCACGTTTTCTTTTCGTGTGCGGCAGGTTTTTAGTTGGAAGCTGGGTTGTCATTAGAGAGAGCCTTTGACTTAGAAGACCTTGCTAGCTAAATTGGATTTGAGATGATTTGAAGAGTTATATTCAGACTTAGTGATTATTGTATTCTTCACTTGTAACCTTGTAAATTCAGATTTTGTTTGTAACCCTTAGAATCCTATTGTATTATTTATGTCATATGCTTGTGTTTGTTCTGATAAGAATCCGTATCTGTGACACCTTTGCCCTTTTCGGGTTGGGGTGTTACAATTATGGTATCAGAGCACAGGCTGCGACTTGTAATACATTTACCCTTGACCTGTGAAGTTTGGACCACTAAGTTTCCACTGTAGGCGCTCATAAGATAACCTGTAAGAATTTGCCTTAGGACTTCCCTATAGGAACTTAAGTTCTGACCTGTGAGGATCTGGGTAGACATTAGGTTTCCGTCCGCGCACTCTCTTCCGTTGCTTCTATTATCCTACTTGCTCATGTCGACACCTTTCGTATCCTATTTCGTCATCAATATACTCCTTCTGATCGTTCTGCTAATCGTGTAGATGGTGTCCACGCGCGCTCGAGAGTACTCTGCACGGAAAAAGCAACGATGGACCATCGTTTATCCTACCGGCAGCAGGAAGATTGGGAAGATATGGAGAACGGCAAGGAGGAAGTTAATTCCTGCTAGTATATGGCCGTGTTATATCGAGGAGGAGCTGACCATAGTGAACAAAGATGGAGCAGAGGTGCTAGAGTACTCCACCCAGGTGATCTACAAAGATGGAGCGGCCATTCGGTACGCAGGCAAGTGCTCCAACTTCATTGAGGAGAATGGAGTGGTACGAATCCAGCCCCGCAACGTGGACAACCTCGAGGATGACAAGAAGGACCCTGCCGATGCGACTCCTGCCTCAGCCTAAAGAGATCGCCTGCATGATTTGTTTCCTTCTGTTTGTTTGAATGATTTGATACGCATGTTTCCTTTCCGTTATGACGCATTGACTTTCTCTTGATTTTCGTACGAATATTTTGGATTTTGATCTAATAATTCCATTCCAAGTTGAATTCTGAGATTTTGGCTTGATTTGTTTTGAGTATTTTATGATCATGATCCGATGGAAGACACCAAGTATGTACTTCATTTTGCTCTACCTTAAGAGAATTTACTCCATCCGTTTATCTCCGTCATCTTACGTTAAGATCCATTCCGCTAAACTATTCCAAATCTGCTGCAAGTAACGCTTATCTGATCCGGCATGTTCTGTCTCGTTTCTGTCATGTTCGCTCTTCTATGTCCCTGCAAATTTCGAGGACGAAATTTGTTTTTGTTAGTGGGGAAGAGTTGTAAAACCCTAAAATCTGAAAACATGAAAAATGACTAAAATGCCCCTGCAAGTTTAAAAATTAATTAAAAGCGTATAAAGTATCGAATCGATCCCAAACTTCTGGCAATGCATAAGATATGATCCCAAATAATTTTAACAATTTCATTTAACATTTATACAAGAGATAAAATTACCAAAATGCCCCCATAAGAGCCGAATAACATTTTATTAATAATTTAAATTATATAAATTAAAATAAATACATTTAAATGAGGTAATTAATCACATTAATTTTTCCAATCAATTTTAATCAATTCCTGGTCTTAATTCCCCCTTTGAATCGTTATTTCCATTTAAAACTCAATCACACACTTTTCTTTTAACTCCCTAATTTCCGATTGGATTTAACACACACAAGAAATTCACATAGCCTCCAATCGACACCCTAAAATCCCTAGACCATTTTTCTGTGATTGATCATCATCCAAAGGAGCTAGGAAAAATACCATTCGAATTATTTGAAGCTTGGTCCGATCTTGGTGAATTATTTATTTGTCGCTAGAACAAAATAAGGTAATGATCGAATTAATTCTTGCGACCTCTTAAAAATTCATTTCTTATTTTTCTTGTGTTCCTCACATCATATGTGACCTGTGAAAATTGGTTTCATGATTTTTAGATCGTTTTTGAAGCCGTGGTGATTTTTGACCCATTTTGGCCATACGCGTATAAAAGAATTCGTACACCTCATTCCACACGTTCAAATCTTGATTTGGTATTTTTCTCAGACCCTATATATGTTATAAACACCAAATAAAATGTAAAAGTCGATCCATGCATGATCTAACAATTATTTGTGAATTAAATCTTAAAAACGTGTATAAACCCTAAATAATTCAATTCGAATTTTTGAGGCTTCATATTTATTTTATTTGAACTCCATATGATCATACTAATCTGGGAAAAATTATAGTTCGAATTGTTAAGGCCTAAAATAATTATTCTTGATTTATTTAGTTTTACCGATTTAAAGAAAATAAAGAAGAAAAAGAAATAAAATGTAAATCGATTTAGGGATTATACTTTTGGGGCTGTTTTTGAGTGATTAAATGATGATTAATGATGATCTAATGATTGGTGAATGATTTGTATTTTTAGGGTTAGGGTTTTGGCTAATTAAAGTGTTATACGATTGGTTTAAATTGTTTTGGGTGAGTTTTGTAACTTTTAAAACTCAAGGGTTATTTTTAGAACTTATTTTGGAACATGTACCTACTGTATAAAATATAAAAAGAGGGGGTCTAGTGTCATTTTTGTATTTTAAAGGATTAAAATGTTTCTAGGGTTTAATTAAGGTGCGAATTATAGAATAATTAAATGGAGGGACTAAACTTGTAATTTCTGGAAACTTGGGGCTGTTTTGAGTAATATAATCTATTCAGGGGGTTATGTGTAAATTTGGTGATTTAATGGGTTAATATGTAATTATTAATAATATAAAGTTGAAATTGTAAAATAAGGGACTAAATATGTAACTTTGAAAACTAGAGGGACCTATTGTGTAAATTCTATAAAATTGAGGATACATTCTTATAATATGATAAAATGAGTGACCATTGTGAAACTTTGATAAATTAAGGGTCTAAAGTGTAGCTACGAACAATTGAAGGGTTAAAGTGTAACTTTTGAAACTAAAGGGGTATAAAGTGTAAATTATGAAACCTAAAGGACTAAAAGAGTAACTTGATGAATCTAAAAGCTAAAATGGAAAGTTACTTAAAAAGGAAGGGTTTGTAATTCTTGTCTACCCCTCTAGGTGTGAAGAAAGAGAGGTCCTGATCCACTCTGTGTCATCCATTCCTGATTTGTGGTTGCTTCTGGAATAAGGTACAGATATTCTGACCTTCTCTGTAAGGTTTCCTATGATTCTTTTCTGATTCGTTAAATCTTTGATTTGATACTCTGTTACGATCCTTTGCTATGACACCTTTGCTTTGACCTTTGATCTCGGATTTTGGACCTATGATATGAAGACCTTTTTGATATGAGATGGAAACGTTTTAAGTAAAGTATTTTGAAAGGATTTTTCAAGCATGATATATTGACTTTAAGAAAATTATTTTGAAGTTCGTTTTATGAAAACTATTTGAAAGACCATTTATGAAAACTATTTTGAAGGGTTGTTTTTAATGAACCTTAAGAGAAAACCTTTTGAAAAGTATTTTGATATTGAACCTTTTGAAGATTTGACCATATAATACTTTGACCCTTTTGGATATTGATCTGGGATATTTGATCTTCTGATATTGACTTCTGATATTGAACCTTCTGATATGACACCCTGATTATGATATGAACCTTTGACCTTTGACCTTTGACTCCCAGTTTGATACCCGAGCCAAATTTGTGACCCTAGCCATGAAGGTAACATGGCCGTGTCTGTGATGCACCACTGGCATGACTAGTGTGTAGCCCTAGTGATTTGGTTACACCGTCCCCATTCTGATTTTGATTATGCATGCACACTATATGATTTATTATGGCCGATCTGTTCTGGGGGGCGAATGGATGCATCCTAGATTTGTTCTGGTTCTGATATATCTGGTATGTCTGGTGACTGGTACTGTGTGCAATACATGCCTTTCACAACCCTGGGAGCTTGCAACTCCAACCCTGGAGGTATCCCCTCAACCTTGTCTTGGTATGCTGAGGTCACCCCTCCATACACCCTGGTATGTGATTTGATATGATATGTTTCTGGGCTCGTGGTGGATTACTGTCCTAAACCTTTATTCTCTCTCTGTACCTTGACTTATATATTTCGTTATACTGTATCTGTTCTTTTCCTTTTACTTTCATATCTGTTGCTTTCGTTTCCGTTTATTATATATCTGTTCACTGGGCTTTGTAAGCTCAGCCGCACGTTTTCTTTTCGTGTGCGGCAGGTTTTTAGTTGGAAGCTGGGTTGTCATTAGAGAGAGCCTTTGACTTAGAAGACCTTGCTAGCTAAATTGGATTTGAGATGATTTGAAGAGTTATATTCAGACTTAGTGATTATTGTATTCTTCACTTGTAACCTTGTAAATTCAGATTTTGTTGGTAACCCTTAGAATCCTATTGTATTATTTATGTCATATGCTTGTGTTTGTTCTGATAAGAATCCGTATCTGTGACACCTTTGCCCTTGTCGGGTTGGGGTGTTACATTCCAAGTCCTATCCATGGTCTCCCCTTTAAGCGTTGCGAGCTTGTAAGCACCGTTGCCGTAGGCTTCCAATATAACGTAGGGTCCTTCCCATGTTGGCCCTAGTTTTCCTTCGTATTCAGCCTTGCTTGCGCTGTTTAAACGAAGGACATATTCACCTGGCTTGAACGTGGAGGGTCGAACTCGGTTGTTATAGTACTTTTCAAACTTCTGTTTATAGATAGCCTCTCTAATTGAAGCTACTTCTCTTCTCTCTTCGAGAAGATCAAGATTTTCCCGAAGCCTTTCTTCATTTGTCTTTTCTTCAAAATTCACAATACGTTCCATTTCGATGCTTATTTCGGAGGGTATAACAGCTTCCGTTCCATAAGTAAGGCTAAAAGGAGTCTCCCCATGGCTTGACTTGGGGTGCGTCCTATGTGCCCACAGAACTTGGGGTAGTTCGTCTACCCACCCATGATGGCTTCGTCCTAACCTCTTCTCAATTCCACTAATAATATCCCTGTTTGTGACTTCTACTTGTCCATTACCTTGGGGATGATAAACGGAAGTGAATGACTGTTTGATCTTTAGGCCTTCGCAGAAGGTTGCGAACACCCCTTCAGCGAACTGCTTTCCATTGTCGGAGATGATAATGTGAGGGACACCAAAATGACAGATTATGTGTTCCCACATGAATTTTTCCATATGCCTTCCTGTCACTGACGCCAAGGGCTTTGCTTCGACCCACTTGGTGAAGTAATCTATGGCTACGACCAAGAACTTTACCCCTCTCGGAGCTACTGGTAGGGGTCTGACTATATCGATTCCCCATTGGCAGAAGGGCCTTGCTGAGGTGACAGATGTCATGTCTTGCTTAGGCATTCTTGGAACTTTGGAGTGGATCTGACAAGCTTCGCATTTGTGTATTATCTCTATTGCATCTCTATGCATAGATGGCTAATAATACCCTAGCTTCATTACTTTTGAAACAACGGAGCGAGGGCCTGCATGCAACCCGCAAGATCCTTCGTGAACCTCATAGATGATGTTCGAAGCCTGTTTTGGTCCCACACAATGAAGCCATGGAGATAGGAAGGATCTCCTATAAAGGTTATCCCCAATGAGCCTATATTGGGGAGCTTTGATCCTCACCTTTCGAACAAGCTTAGGATCTTCTGGCAGAATACCACTGATCAAATACTCCCTAATCGGAGTCATCCAATTGGTGCCTTCCTCGAGTATGATGTCAGAAACTTCGCCTCATTTAATTAACCTATCAGTCAATACTTCTACCAAAACTTCCTTCGTTAAATGAGCAAATGCCATTGAAGCCAACTTGCTTAAGGCATCTGCTTTCTTGTTTTGATTTCTACGAACATGTGCTATATCATATGTTTCGAAGCCTTAAAGGAGTTCTTTAGCTTTTTCCAAATATTGCTTGATGGTGGGCTGCCTTGCTTCGTAGGAGCCTTTAATTTGGTTGGCGACTAACTGCGAATCTACAAAAATAGAGAGGTTACGAACCTCCATGTCCTTTGCAAGTCGAAGACCGGCTAACAAAGCTTCATACTCGGCTTCATTGTTGGTAGCTTCGAACTCAAAACGCAATGCGTAAGTGTATTCCTTTCCTTCCGGACTAACTAACATTAAACCTGCTCCTGAACCATCAGAACTTGAGGCTCCGTCTGTGTACAATTTCCACCCCTCCTTCGTCTTTTGGGGCTTCTCCCTAGGAATTTCTTTATCTTGGCTAGGTCCAGAGGGTGTTTCAGCGAGAAAGTCTGCAAGTATCTGACCTTTGACGGAGTTTCGATCCTTGTACTCTATCTCATGTTCTCCCAATTCGATAGCCCATTTAGCTACCCTTCTTGATTTCTCAGGCTTCAACAGTATCTGCCTAATAGGCTTGTCAGTCAATACCATGATGGGATGAGCTTGAAAGTATCTTCGAAGGCGTCTTGCAGCATAAACCAAGGCTAGGATTAGCTTTTCCAACTCCGGATAGTTTAATTCAGCTCCTTGCAGAACCCTGCTAACGAAGTATATAGGGACTTGTTTCTTCTCCCTTTCGGCTAGGAGCACCGCACTGATGCTTTCGACTGATGCCGCAATATACATGAACAACACTTTGCCTTTGATTGGGGCTGTAAGTGTTGGTAAGATTTCCATGAATTCCTTTAGCTTTTCGAAAGCTGCTTCCGCCTCACAACTCCATTGGAAAGTCTTTTTATCTGTACACCCCTTGAGTGTTTTGAAGAATGGTAGAGACCGATCTGCCCCTTTCGACAGGAACCTGCTAAGTGCCGCAAGCTTCCCATTGAGGCTTTGAACTTCTTTTAGTGACTTTGGAGCTTGATGGTCAGTGATGGATTTTACCTTTGAAGGGTTGGCTTTAATCCCTTGTTTAGTGATTAGGTGCCCCAAGAATTGTCCTTCCTCCATGCCAAAGGAACACTTCTAAGGGTTAAGCTTCATATTGATTGCCCGTAATTGATCGAAGGTCTCTTGGATGTCGAAGAGGAGGTCCTCTTCGGTTCTTCTTTTTATTACCATGTCATCAACGTAGGCTTCCATGTTCCCCTAATTTTCTTGTGGAAGGCTTTATCTACTAGCCGTTGGTAAGTTGCCGCTGCGTTCTTCAGACCGAAGGGCATTTTCTTGTAGCAATAGACACCCTTTCTTGTGTAGAAGGCTGTCTTTTCTTCATCTTCCTACGCCATTTTTATTTGGTGATACCCTTTGTAGGCGTCCAGAAAACATTTCAGACGGAACCCTGAGAGAGATTCGACCTTCCAATCGATTTCTGGTAGAGGGTAGCAGTCCTTCGGGCAAGCTTTATTGATGTCGGTGAAGTCAACGCACATGCGCCACCCTCCGTCACTTTTCTTTACCATGACTGGGTTGGCAACCCAAGTTTGGTATTTCACTTCCCTGAGAATTCCTACTCGCACAAGCTCATCCACCTCTTTGCAAGCAGCTGCATTTCTTTCTGGTGCCAGGCTTCGTCGCTTCTGCTTAATTGGTTCAATGTGCTTGAACTCGTTAAGCTTATGTTCTGTGCCGAAGGGCTTACCATCGATCATAAGAGTCCTGAGAACTCCTGTCATGTCCGAATATGTCCATGTGAACACATCTTTGTTGGCTTTGAGTAGCTTCTCCAGGTCTGCTTTGAAGTTAGCAGGGAGTTGCTTTCCAATTACCACCGTTTGCTCTGGATAGAGCTCATTTATCACAATACATTCTTCGGCATCCGTACAACTTAGGATAGCCTTCGGAGGCTCCTCCAGACTTTCTCTAATCTTTTTGCCACTGTCTCCCACTTGCCCTTGACTGTAACTGGAGAACACGGTTCCTATCCCATAAGGTGTATGGAACTTTATCGCTGCATGTATAGTGGAAACTACGATACCCATCTTTTGCATGGTGGTCCTTCCTATCAGCAAGTTGTAAGGAGAGTTGGACCTTACGATAGCGAACATGAGGGTTTCTGTCCTTGCGAGCTTGCCTTCTCCAATTGTTATTTCCAACGGAACTTCTCCCAGAGGCCACGAATGCTCACCAGAAAATCCCACCAAAGGTATTTTCGAATCAACCCGCTGCGACCTGATCGAAGGCTTGAGCTTAAGAAAACAATGCTCATAAATGATTTCGCAGGAGCTTCCACAGTCCATATAGGCTCTATTTACTTCTCGATTAGAAATGAGGACTTTGATGACTACCGGATCATTTGAAGGGACTTGGCCCGCAAGAGGAGGAAAAGTTACTTCCCCTACTGCATTACCCTCCTGCTCCGTTACCTTTCTTTTCAAGCTGGCTTCGCCCCAATGAACCATGAGTATTGGGGCTTCGAGAGGAGTAGTATCTTATGCCAATTGAGTGTCGGTCATCTTTTCCTTTCCCTTCTTTATACCCTTCACCAAGTGTGCCAATTTCCTGGACTTCACAGCTTCTTCTATCTGTTTCTTTAGCTCTCTACAACTATTCGTATCATGACCATAATCTTCGTGAAAGTGACAATACTTGCGGGTATCCCTGTTTTTGCCCTTACTTGTCATACGAGGGGGTGCTTCGAAGGTCTTAGCAGCCCTCTCCATAGCAAGTATTTCCTTTGGAGACTTGGTTAGACTTCTTAACAAACCGTGGTTGGGGCCTTTGTTGTACGGAGAAAACCTATCTCTGTTCTTGTTTTTTGACCCTTCCCACGAAGAATGCTTCGAAAACTTGTTGTTGCTGTCTCTGTCTATCGGAGCCCTATTAGTGGATACCTCTTTCGCTTCGATCCAAGTATACGTCTTTTCCATTAACCCTTTGTAAGTTGTCGGAAGGTTAGTGGACAAGAATTCCACCAAACTCCGATTTCGAAGACCATGTACGAAACCCGAAATACGCTGATCTTCATGAAGACCCAAAATCTGCAAAGTCTCATCGGTGTACCTAGTAACGAAGGGTGTAGCTGAACCCATAGGGTCTGAGTATAGACAATTGTAAGGTGGTGCATACATGGGAACAGTATTATAGGGATTGTTGTTTGGGGGCATTCCCATAGGAGTTTGACTTGGGTAGGACTGATAAGGTGTATTCATGGCAAACGGATAACCGTTTCCCATGGCATACGGAGGGTACGCCATAGGATGCCCGAAGGGTATGCTCCCATAAGTTTGAGTGAGGCTTGGGTTATTAGGTGATGCGTGGTTTTGCGACCTTACAACAGGTTTTACCTCTCGAGGGATCTCAAGAGGCTTACAACCCCACCAGGCAGTGTACCTGACCGATGTAGTATAGTGTAGTGGTAAGTACGGGGGATTGATCATTCTCCACAGGGAATAGTGTCGTTCGGATTGAAAAACTACTCTAATAGGTCTAAGGGTGAGGGAAGATTCTTTTTGTATTTTTATATTTTTATGAAAGCAAGTAAAATCTCGAGTTTTGAAAGAGTGGGCGGAATTAGTTGCTAATCAACTAACCCAAATAACTACAAATGCAAATAAAATAAAATAACTGAAAATGAAAAGGTTGTGAGACTTATGTGGAGAGAAATGTGTTTACTTAGATTTCCTTACTCCCTAACTATCTTTTACCGATTGATTAGTGTGTATTAATTGCGTGGATGATGGGTGTATTCCTTAATACCAATCGTGGGGTGGCGTACGTACTTCCCCAACTCTACAAGCTCCTACTTCACTCCTATGTTGAGCCGGCTAAGAAGCTCCTAACATGGGATCACTAGAATTCGCTCATGCATTAAATACAACCATATAAACCTAGTACGCATTGGTTCATGTTTCTTAAGACGTTCAAGCAAGTTACCGTATAGGAAGTTAGCCAGTTTTCTTAAGCCTAACATCGATAAACAATCATCCAATACAATTAATAACACACTAATAACCAATAATCAATAGTTAGGTTTCATTAGATCTAAGCAAACACAAGATAGATCTAGCCTAGCATGTTAATTAAAAGACAAGAACGAGATATAATCAAACAACACATAGACATATTGATTGATTAAATGATTACTTATCTTCAATTAAACATGGGAGATCCAAGGGTATGAAAACCCTTAAAAATGGCAGAAATTCATCTTAGGGTTTCTCCTCACAAAGTTGCACACTAATGACAAAAAATTGCAAAACTATATATAGAACTTAGTGGCTGACGGCGTCACGTTGTAGATCTTGACGCCGTCACCTCGCCGTGTCTAGGGTTCCCGGATGGCCTTCTTGACGCCGTCCCTCTTTAGTGCTCTAAAATCCGCTCTGGCTTATCAAAGGTTGACGCCGTCAGAAATGGGCTTGACGCCGTCTCTCTTTAACTTAAACCGTGATGGCCTTGATCACCTTAAAGGGTGACGCCGTTAGACTTCCTTTGTAAAACTCCCTGGCTTATCATGTGTATTTTTCATATCCACCTTTTTTGCCAAGCCATGACGCCGTCAAGAGCAATCCCTGACGCCGTCAAAGGTACTTTTCCAGCCAATTTTGAGACTTTGTCGTTTTCTTCACTTTTATGCTCCAAAAACGTCCAAAATGCTTCCTTTTCCAGATTTCTTCTCCAAAGTACCTAAAATGACAAAAGGAACGATTTAGGGCAATATTTGATCAAATAAATATGATTTAGGGCTTAAATGACCCCCTAAAAGCTATACACTTTTCGCTTCATCAAATACCCTTACACTTGAGATTTGCTTGTCCTCAAGCAAATGCGCTTTTATTCTAATCAAAATACAAGTTAGGGGTCATTTAATGCTAATATAAAAGTAATTACAACAAATAGTCGTTCCATTTTAATCATAATAAGCACGGAGATTACAAACTAGCACCACACAAGTAGTGTTTAGATACTCACATCTCTCAGGTGTCATCAAAATAAATCTCATAAATGAAAACGGATAATATCTCTCACTACCTGTCATAGCAAATAGATTACCATAGGCTTGGGAAAGGATCAAAAACCTCCTCCACTAGGCGTAAGCACCTAAGATAAACTCTCAAAGAGGGCTTTTAAATGGGTTATAACGTGAGGTGTAGGGATATGATAAACACGGATTTGTTGGATAAGGGATATTTTACTGGTGGCGAGTTAAAGATCTTGATTAATTACATGCACAATATGGCGTTGCTAAGCCAAGACTAGACTCGACTTAAGCTAAAAACAAAATAACAAAAACATAAAATAAACATAAAATGAAACGGGATGGTAGTCCGTATGTTTTTTCTATTTTTCTTTTTCTCATTTTTTTGTATTTTTCTTGATTTTTTTTTCCATACACTTTTGCCCTACCATCCAAAATAATACATCATAGGGGCGTTGCATCCCCTTACACTTGAACTTTTACATAACTTTACAAATAACTATTCTAATGACTCGAATTAAGATAATCGAAACACTTGGAGTACTTTTAAAATATTTAGCACATATGGGGGTAATAATGTTGTTCTTCCCCATTACTCCATTACACTAGTACTTTACCCATGAGTCCCAATCATCCCAAAACAATATGTACAAGGATATGACTCGACTTAGCAACCATGTAATCAATTAGATAATTAACTTGGGGTTTAAACAATTGTTGTCACAATAATGCACTAAAGATGAGTGCATACAAGGTAGGCTAAGGCGATTTGGGTGTACATTTAAGTGGGGTGTAAACAAATTCTTCCTTTAAGTAAAATGCTTAAAGGTCGAAACGAAAAGATAGGCTCTGAGGGGTGTACTAGGGGTATCGTGTACTAAAAATGAGTACAATGCAAAGGGTGTGGGAGAATTACTTGACCAATGTAGCCAATGTAATTATAACAAAAACACAGGTGTAAAACAATGGGTTAATCCTAATGCCTCTTATCATGTAGTAAATCTAACTACACGAATGTAGTCTCACTTGTGGCCTCGGAATGGTCCTAACGCAAGTTCTAGAATCTAAGTGCTACCGGTACACACATCATAGCATAAATGCTTTTCCTACCAATCCTAGGGGCGAACCTCACATATTTGGGGGTGGAAAAATTTTTTAGTGGTACGGTTTTGTGCTAGTCATATAACTTCCTATCCATGAGACGCTCATTAAAACCAAAGTTTCACTCCTATATGTCGTAAAAAATTTTAAATTTGGCACTAAAATTGCCCTAACAGGTATTTATCTCAGTTTTATTACACATCTACCATCAAACAAACAAAAATCAAGTGCAATTGTATTCACTAAAGTATCGTATTTTTACCCCCCCTTACACTTAAGATGAACATTGTCCCCAATGTTCAAATAACAAGATGTAAAAGAAAATAAGGTAAACGAATGAAATCAAATACTCCCCTGATTCGTTTGGTGGATAAAGAGGTAACATGGTTAGATCTTCTTCCAAGAGAATGTAGAAGCTCCAAGACTAATGCATCGCCAAAAGCTTGATTCCACAAACATCTCTTTGTCCAAAATAACCTGTTAAACCTGAGAAAACAAACACGAAAACCTGCATAACATCGGCGGGATAAATTCTATATATGGATATAATGCTTGTGGAATTATTATTTTGCAGATTCCTGGAGTTTATAAGTTAGAGATTTAATAAAAACTTTTTATGAAAACAAAACTTTCAAAAATTTCAGAAAATTAAAACCTGACGCCGTCAGGTTGTAAATCCTGACGCCGTCAGAAATGATCTGACAGAATTCTCATGTTAAGTTTCCGGAAAATTTTTGGAAAAACCTATACCTTACTTCCTGGAAATCCTGCAAAACATCATTATGACTCGATACAAGCATTTGACTCAAACAAATACTAATATGTATGTTAATTTATTATTATTACGATTCATGTTCATTTGTTCTTGTAAACCGATTTGGATTTCCCTTACACTTAACTTTTGCAAAATACCTTTATATGTAGTTAAGACGAAGTTGAAAACAAGATAAAGCATTTTCACAATTTAGTTTTGAACATGAATCAATAATAATAAAAATTAAACATGCATACGGAAACAAATAAAATCAAACAAACAAATAAATAAACACACAAAGCAAATAAAGCTTGGGTTGCCTCCCAAGAAGCGCTTTTCTTTATTAACGAGTCTTGTAGCTAGACTCAAAGTCACGTACATTACGTGATTCCATCATTGGTCACGGTTCCTAGGCCATTCTCATTTCCGATTTTATATTCCGATCCTAATTTCAAACAATCCTTGTAGAAACCGGATATCCTTTCCATAACATAGTCTACTCCTTTATTTCTATCCTCATCATTCCTATAGTAGACCGCTTGCTTAAGCTCCTTCTCAACATTTGACAAGTGTTGGAATTGCTCTATCTTAAATGGCATTTGGTAGTTTACCTCATCGGTCTCATCCTTAAATCTAACTATCCCTAAGGAAGGTTCATAAGTCATTCTAGAGACCTCAACAAATGGTTTTCCAAAAACTACTTGAGTTAAGGATGCATCGACTATTGGGCGGATATCTTCTACAGTTACAAAGTCGGTGATATAGGTGAAGTTTCCTACATAAACCGGTAATCCCTTAACTCTTCCCGTGAAGTTACTCATCCAACACCTATCAGGGAATATCCTATACCTAAGTTGATTTTTCATTATTAAGTTGTAGTGGACTCTAGTCATGATGTTTATGGGCG
This sequence comes from Artemisia tridentata subsp. tridentata, assembly GCA_021014915.2. Classification (NCBI taxonomy): domain Eukaryota; kingdom Viridiplantae; phylum Streptophyta; class Magnoliopsida; order Asterales; family Asteraceae; genus Artemisia; species Artemisia tridentata. Next base: position 114,577,560 of record CP139508.1, on the reverse strand, counting down.
ATCTAAGGTTGATGTAAGCTTTCCACACATGCAAATGTCCGATGTTGCATGGTATGTTGAGGTTAGAAGGATCGCCTATTTTTATAATTGGTCTACCTAGGAAGTATGGTGTCTCGGGGTCATCGAATAAGTCTGTATGATATGCGCGCTCTTCCTTAGTGGGTAGCCTCTTGAAGCAGTCCTCATCATCATCTACTTCTTCAATCTCACTTCTCCTAACTTCTTTATCAACCTCGACTTTCTTAACCTCATCCTCAGGTTCACTATTATCCTCATTTCTATCAATTGGTTTGATAGTGACAATATTGACGAAGTGGACGTGTTTGGATGAAGAGGGGTCTTTTACTTGGGGTCCGCTATTTGTGTTCCTAGCGTCCTTATGTGGAGGTGATAGCACTTGGTTATTGAGGGCTTTCAATAAGTTGTCAATTTTATTGGTCATCTCCGTTTGTTGTTGATTGAATTCGGATTCAAACTTGGCCAAACGAGCTTCTTGAGATGCCATAAATTGAGACATCAATCCTTCAAAGTTATTGGTACTACCATTGCTGGAAGGATTTTTGTTGAAAGTACGGTTCGAGTTGGAACCGCTTGATTGGAAACGATTAGGTGGGTTGGAAGAATTGGTTTGTTGTGTGTTTTGGTTTTGTTTCCACCTAAGGTTTGGGTGATTTTTCCATGAGGGGTTGTATGAATCACCGTAGGGGTTTGGCTCAGGTTTGAAAGTGTACCACTTGTCTCCCGCTCCGTCGGTACGCGAGGATGCGTAGTCCGCAAAAGCTTGTTCGGGGAGTTCCATGCAATCACGAGTGTCGTGGGGACCACTACATAATTCACATGAAGAAGTGATTTTGTTCACTTGGCTTGAAGGTTTAGGAGCCTCGTAGGATTTCATAAGAAACTTGACTTGGTCTTCAAGTTCTATGATCCTACGGTCGGAAGTGCTTGAATTGTTCGAAGGCAAAGATATTGCCTTGACCGTTTTATTCAAATCACGGGGATCACTCCAACTTTCGTTGTCATAAAGAGCAAGATCTTCTAGGAGAGCCCATGATTGTTCCGCACTTAGATCACGTAGCTTACCACCGGCCGATTGGTCAATGGTTTGCCTCGTGGAGAGATTGATATGGTCATAGAAGATTTGGACTTGGAGCAAAAGTTCTATGCCATGGTAAGGGACTTTTTGGAGTAAGTCCTTGAATCGAGTCCATGCCTCGTAGAGGGTTTCGCCTTGACGTTGTTGGAACATCAAGATATTATTCCTTAGCTCGGTAGTTCTTCCTGGTGGGAAAAACTGAGCAAGGAAACGAGTGGTGAGATCATCCCAAGAGGTAATGGATCCTGCGGGTAGACGCTCTAGCCATTGACTAGCTTGGTCCCGCAGAGAGAATTGAAAGAGACGCAGTCGGGTCGTCTCTCGAGTGGCAACATCAAGGTCTATAGAATCAACGATTTTGAGAAAGTCCTTGAGATGTTGATTAGGATCTTCGGAACGAAGTCCATGGAATGCGCATCCGCTTTGCACCAACCGGATGGTGTCGGATCGCAAGGGAGTGACATTGGCTCCTTGAGTGAGCTCAATGGTGTTTCGATAGCCATGGTGGCTAGGACGAGAGTAGTCTCCTAGGGTACGGGCTCTAGGAGGTGGGTGTTGTTGTGGTGGTGGGTTGTTGGGATCAAGGATATTACCACCTTCCATGATGTCGGATGGTAATGGTTACGATCAAAGAAACGAAGAAAAAAGATAGACTAAAGAAAATCTAGAAAAAAATAAAAATAAAAATCTCACTAGAAAGGAATCTAGTGAGTAGACCTAATAAAATAAAAATTCAACCTAAACAATCACTATTCCCCGGCAGCGGCGCCAAAAACTTGATGCGTGGTTTTGCGACCTTACAACAGGTTTTACCTCTCGAGGGATCTCAAGAGGCTTACAACCCCACCAGGCAGTGTACCTGACCGATGTAGTATAGTGTAGTGGTAAGTACGGGGGATTGATCGTTCTCCACAGGGAATACTGTCGTTAGGATTGAAAAACTACTCTAATAGGTCTAAGGGTGAGGGAAGATTCTTTTTGTATTTTTATATTTTTATGAAAGCAAGTAAAATCTCGGGTTTTGAAAGAGTGGGCGGAATTAGTTGCTAATCAACTAACCCAAATAACTACAAATGCAAATAAAATAAAATAACTGAAAATGAAAAGGTTGTGAAACTTATGTGGAGAGAAATGTGTTTACTTAGATTTCCTTACTCCCTAACTATCTTTTACCGGTTGATTAGTGTGTATTAATTGCGTGGATGACGGGTGTATTCCTTAATACCAATCGTGGGGTGGCGTACGTACTTCCCCAACTCTACAAGCTCCTACTTCACTCCTATGTCGATCTTGACGCCGTCACCTCGCCGTGTCTAGGGTTCCCGGATGGCCTTCTTGACGCCGTCCCTCTTTAGTGCTCCAAAATCCGCTCTGGCTTATCAAAGGTTGACGCCGTCAGAAATGGGCTTGACGCCGTCTCTCTTTAACTTAAACCGTGATGGCCTTGATCACCTTAAAGGGTGACGCCGTCAGACTTCCTTTGTAAAACTCCCTGGCTTATCATGTGTATTTTTCATATCCACCTTTTTTGCCAAGCCATGACGCCGTCAAGAGCAATCCCTGACGCCGTCAAAGGTACTTTTCCAGCCAATTTTGAGACTTTGTCGTTTTCTTCACTTTTATGCTCCAAAAACGTCCAAAATGCTTCCTTTTCCAGATTTCTTCTCCAAAGTACCTAAAATGACAAAAGGAACAATTTAGGGCAATATTTGATCAAATAAATACAATTTAGGGCTTAAATGACCCCCTAAAAGCGGTACACTTTTCGCTTCATCATTAGGCTGTCCATTTACTGGAGGATATAAATTTTGAGGATAAGACTGAGTTTGGAACGAGGGGTACATACCATTGGGAGGAAGGTTTCCTCCCATATTAATTGTAGGCGGATTGCCTTCTACGCCTGATGCGTGAAAAGGCTGCAATGAAACCCCAGCTTCAGTCCTTCCAAGATGAGCTGCTAGCAATGGAGGCAAAGTCACCCCTACTTCTTCCCTTCGTTGGCTCCTACCGTTAGAGCCTTCGGTAACCGTCCCTTCTCTCCTTGTCGGAGCCCTCTCGGGAACTCCTTCGAAACCAACGGACCTTCTGCTTAGCCTTCGACTGACTGGAGACCCAAGCCTTAAGGCCGATAGAGTTGCTCCTCGGGTTGGAGGCCTAGGTTCCATCTCCATTTCTTCATCATACTCATCACTTGAGTATTCCAACTCCCTTCGCATCTCAGCATTCCTGACTTGCCTCTTACGAGCCCTTAGGAGGGATTCCAACACTTCGTGGTTGGCTTCGACAAAGGCTGTGCTAATAATGGGCTCCGGATTGGCTGATGTCGAAGCATGATGGTTGGGTGTTGTTTCTGGGTGAGAACGTGTGGTGAACGTGGAGGCGGTTATTGGGGGAAGGTTGTTAAAGTCATTGACTGGTATTGGCGCCAAGGTCGAGAAATCCGGTTAGGGAGTATCTTCTCTCCCTTGATCCATGCCGGAATAATAGTGAAAGTAGTTGGTTGGTTATGAGCTTTGAAATAACGGGACCAATTGTAGCGGTCCCACGGATGGCGCCACTGGTTGTACAAATAATTGCACGACCAGGCCTTCGATGATGATCAAAGGATTTATGGGGTGTTGGGATTGCGCCAAGCTTGTTCTTAACCTGCAATAAGAAATACCAAGACACTACGTTAAGTGATTGCGCAGGGGTTGGACCCTGCGAACCACCTCCGGTGTGTGAGTAAGTGTGTGTGATAATAAGTAGGTCGTAAATTGAGAGAGTGAAGTTAACTTACATTGTTTTGGCCTGACTAAGCTATTTATAGGAGAGAAATATGACTTAGTGGGCGGTTGCACTTTGTTCGGAGATCATGGGGGCGTCCCATGATTTTGTGGTAACCGCTAGGACTTTGTAGCCCACGATCTCTATTTTGGCGGGAAGGCCTAAAGGAAGATGAGACGTGGGTATGACCAGGTCAAGAGGGTTCTCCATTGTAGTCCCTTCGAGAGGGATACCCCGAAGGGCTTAAGGCTTCGATTGGCGGGTTCCCACATGGTAACCATTTCGTAGACGAATGGTTTTACGCCAATGAAACGTGTTAGGAGATTAACTTGGGCCTCCGAAGGGAGGGCTTTCTACAGGCTCGAAGGGGAGTCCTTCGACCCGTTCGGTGGGTACATCATCACCTGCTCCTCAAGGCTCTACTGGCATATACAAGTCAGTGGGGTCAGGAACCATTCAACCTTTATTTCCCGATGAAGGCATTCGTCAATCACCACCTTTGCCTGTGGGAGAACAGGGTCCTATATCCTCAGTAGAGCCGCACCACTCTGTTGAGAAGGGGACCCACACCCAATCACATCCTGTTTATGGCTTTGACAAATCACAGTCAGAGTCTCAGGGAGGACTGACCCCTAAATCTTCATCAAGGCCACACAACCTTGGTGGAAAGGGGGGCCTCAACATACAACTTCTCGTTTACGGTTCTGAGCAATCACACTCAGGGTCTCAGGGAGAAACGGTCCCTATATCTTCGTCAGGGTAGTATAACCCTGATGGAAAGGGGGACCTCAATAAATCATTACCTAGTGATGGTACTGGAGAACACCCACCAGTCCCTGAAGGCACCCAAGGGGACAAAGACTCAGGGGGCATACGACCACCCACTGATATGGAACCTACAACCCCCATGGCGAATCCAGTCTCTTGGGAACTGACCCTGTGGTCCAGGTAGAGAAAACCCACTCTGTTCACCTGGAGGGGTCAGGACCTAGCCACAACGAAGGCGAGCCCTCTTTTAAGGGGGAGTCGGATTCCCACCAGGTTCCAACTCTTGCAGATCTCCAGACATTGATCAATTTAGAGTCAGACGAGGAGATGGTTGATTTTGGAGATGAAGAACTTTTTGGTGCTGGGGATGATCTGGAGACTAAAACTTACAACTCTCCTCACCACACTGAGCAACCATCATCATCTCCTCCTACTGAGGAACAAGATGATCATGCCCTTCTTAACAAGCTGTCTGAGTTCATGGATACTCAGAAGACCACCTCCTCCAACATTGCTGAGCTTCTCAAGCTTCTCCAGGAGGTGGATCTTAAACCGCTCAGGTCTCAGCAAGATGCCATTCAACAGTCAGTATCTGATACCCAGAAGTGCCTGACAAAAATTTCCTCAGCCTTTGATCAGCTCTCCACCAAACATAATGAGCTGATCACTTACTACACCACCAAGGTTACTGAACTCACCAATGCTCAAGTTACCATAACAGAAGACATCTCCGTCCTAAAGAATGAGACCACTGATGTAAAGAACATGGTCTCCACCATACTGACTATTCTTTAGACTTCTCCAGTTCCCCAAGCTCCTCAGTCAACAGATGCTTATACTGAAGCTCCAACATCTGTTGAGGGGGAGAAACCTGATGAATCCATTCCTGAACCTGCAACTGAAGTTGTTCCTCTACAAAGCTACATGCCAACAACTAAAGCAACAACAACAACTGAGTTCCTAGAAGCCTCCTTCAGTACACCCACTCCCATTGACAAAGGGAAGGGAATAATGGAAACTGAAAACTCTCCTCCAAAGTTGGTAAAGGCACCAACAGAGAGGCGTCCTGAACTAGATGAACCTTTTAAAATCGTCTTAGATGACGGGAGAAGCTTCGTGGGAACTAGTGAGGAAGTGGCCGCAGTCTTGGATGAACAGGATAAAGCCAGGGCCGAAAGACTCAGTAGGCCAGTGATTGCTGAAGTGGCCAAGGAGGTCATCAAGGAAACTGATCAAGTTATCAAGGGGGAACAATTCAACAAACTTCAGGCTGACCGAATCAAAGAACACAATCTTAAGGTCAAGCTCAATAATGAAAGGTAGATGAAAACTTATGAGAAGTATCTGTGGTACATAACGAAGACAAAGGGTGAAGGAACCATAACTGACATGACCATTCACAACACTAAGCCCATAAGCATTACTGTTCACAGAGGGCCAAAGAAGTCTGAGAAGAACACACCCTTCAAATTCTCAGATTATGGGCTAAAGGAATGGGACATGATGGGGCCCATCCTGAGGAAGAAGCAAAATAGGATCGTTCCTGACCTTCTAACTACCCTGAGCAACAAATATGAGGAACTGGAAAGGGTGGCCAAGAGCTTGGAAATAGATCATGAGAAGGCACTTGCTTCTCAGGGACTTGCAATCCCTGAACCTACTCAGAAGACTGGGAAGAAGAGGAAAGCTGTAGGACAGGAACCTGAACAATTCATAGCAGCTCTTCATTGCAACAGAACTCCTCCTCAGGGGGTCAAGTTTGTTCCCAACAAAGTTATCAAGCTTCCTGAGTATGGCATCTTCTTCGTCGATGAGTTTGGCCAACAGGCCTTTCAAAGAGTAAGTGACATAAACCTAGTGGAAACAACAACTCTTCTTGCTTACAAGCTGATGGCACTTCACGTGAAGAGCCCTAAAGATGAAGAGTTTATAAGGCTGATGGACAGGATGATGAATGAAAGACCCGACAGGGAGAAGTTGGTGTCAAAGAAGGCTAAGTTGGAGCTCATAGGAATCTTGGAAGGCTGAGTACAGATCCCTGAGCATCATGTTTAGATTATAGGAACTGATGTAATGAAATGAATAAAATGATGGCCCACATTTTGTTATATCATTGTTCTTTATTAGCTTTCTAGTATACTTAGTGTAAGAAGAAGCCCATCTGCTCACTCACACTAATCAAAACACTTAGGCATAATTTATATCCAAATAGGGGGAGATTGTTGGGTCCATTCAGTACCCAAGCGGCCTGACAACAAAGAATTGAATACAAATTATCCCAAGTGTTAAACAACCGTGGACGCTCTCAAGTCATTGAGTGAACAGTCACTCAGTGAGTTATCTTCAGGATGCTTAGGACGAGTCTAAGAAGAAAGATTCATCATTCAGGAAGGTGGAACTCCCTGAGTGTTACTTAAGCCAAAGAAGAAGATAATGGGTTCAGTGAGTGATGACAATAACTCAATAAACCCCAGTCTCCTCAACAACTAAAGAATGAAGATGAAGACTGAAGACCAAGACTGAAGAATCTGAAGTCTGAAAGAAAGGTGGGACAAGGCGGGAAGAGTTTGAAAAGATAAGGAGAAGTCCTTATCAGGCCAAAGTCAAACTTTCCTTGAAAGGCTTGAGAACAAGAGCAATGTCATCACTGTCATTCGGAAAGCAGTATTAACCTATTCCCAATATAGATTCTTGTAACTGTGACAAAATACTGTTGTATTTTGTCCAGACTAGCTAGGTCATTCTGTTTGTCTTTTTAGTCATGGGTGCTCTTTTATACTAGTGTATAAATAGGATCATAAGGGAGAAAAGTGGACAAGTTTTGTGCATTAAAAGCTTAGACTTTCACAAAACCACTTTTCTCCCCCAAAGAGCAACCTAGTCCCTGAGATAGCTCAGTGGTTCATTCATAGTTGCCACTCAAGCATAGCTTGAGTTTAGTGAGGAGAACATACCATACCTTGTCGTTTCAATCCCAAGTGTTAAATCCGCTAACACTTGGGTATAGATTCTTTTGATTAATTTCTAATAAGAATTTAAATGTTGAAAAACTTGTGTTTTTATCTTTACGTTTTACTTATTTGTTTAAATTAATCAATACATTATCTCAGTCATGGAACATGATTAGAGACAGGAGTAGTTACATTTTACAATAGCGGTGAAATTTATCTCAAGGAATTCCCAGATTTTTATATCGCAGTGATGGATTGTTTACAGGTTAGACTATATATTCATGTATCAAGTATGTTGTAGTATCTCAAAACAATTGCTGACCATATGATCCCTTTAATGGGTTCAACCTTTTGTATGTCTACTCTTGTTCCATGTATCGAGTATGTTGTAGTATATTTGATGTCTTTTGTGATATACTCGGACAACTTAACTTTCTGTATTTTTTGTAAATTGCAAATCATTAGGAGTAAATTTTTATTGCTGTCTTAATTAGTATACACATAAGAAATAAGACACGCTCAAACATATTAATAGGCATAAATTATGTAAAGTTTTATGTGTTAATATCCTCCTAAACACCTAGTTAAAAAGATAAGCAATAAGGCACACACCAACATAAGCATACACAAAAAAAACCATGCATGCTAGTTTCTATGCACTGTCCTCCATGTAATAGCACTAGATCTATTGTCTTATAGGTAAGAGAGATAAAAACACTAGATTTGTTGTCCAACATGTAAGTATTTTTACTACATAATAGCTTCCCATGCATTTTATCTTGGGAACTATCAACTGGTATCATAAAAATAGAAATAACCACTTTGTTTTCTTTGTATTTTCAGTTTTTACCAAAGGGATGGCATCTACTGATTCAGAATCAACAACCTGTGATAATATTGTGTTTCACCAATGGGTGTAAGTTTGTCTATTATTTTTTCTATTCTTTTTAAAGATTTATTGTTTGTGTAATAATATATGTTTGTTTTAATTCTTTCAATTGTTACACAGAAACTCTCATAACGCTGCTGAGCTCATGTTTGAGGTACATCATGGTAGTGCTTTTATGTATCTTCCCTTAAGGTACGCTGCTGGAGAACTTATAGACTTGAAGTTATCTAGGTCAAGTAGGTTATCTTATTCTGAAATGTGTGACCTTTTGTTGAAAAACATAAAAGAGGATATATAGGCGTGGTTTTATTGTAAACTAAGGTGTAGCTTAGAAGAAGGTTTGACCATTGTCAAAACTGATAATGATGTGAACAAAATGTATGAATTTGCTGAGATTCATGGTCTCATTGAGGTCTTTGTCAGTGAAATTCCGCAAGAAGAATTAGTTAACCACTATCATAAGAACTTTCCTTCTGATGACTCTGATGATGAGGTGACATCTAAAGTCAGAATTCATGAAAAAAAAAGAAAGATATTGAAAACATGTCATTGGAAGAAATAATTGCCCGAGAACAAGCAGAACAAAATTCACGAGGTATCCTTAGGACACCTTATGTTAAGCCTTTAGTTGAAGCAAGTCTTTTTAGAGGGAGGGGAGAGATTGAATATAATGATGACTTCTTACTTTGTCCGGCTTTTTTAAGGTCTATTAATAGCCCGTATGTGCCAAAGGACTGTGACTGTGGCTGTAGGTCTCCGACTTTTTTAAGGTCTCTTGAGCCTGTGGAGGGTCAACAGAAAGTGGTATTGAATCTAGTCCTTTAAAGGTTAAGAGGCTTGTTAATGACTTTGACGATGTTCCTACAGTTGGAGGGTCTACTATTATCCAAAATGTGTCAAAGGAAATTGGTTTCAAAGCTAGTCCTTTCAAAGGTAAGAATCTTTTGCCTGACTTTGAAGTTGCTGTGGATGATCACCTTTAGGATGTAGCGGCTGTGTCAACTGTGGGAGGGTCTAATTCCATCCCGTATGTGTCAACTGAGAAGAAATTTTCTGAATCTAGTCCTTTAAATGGTAAGAGGCTTTTTAAGAAGCTTGATGAAGTTCCAACAGTTGGAGGGTCACACTGTTATCAAATATGTGTCAAAGGAAAGTCGTTTTCAAGTTAGAACTTTAAAAGGTAGGAAACTTTTTAATGACTTTGAATCCGTTGGTAATGATGAGTCTGTTGCTGTGTGTTATGATGTTGAGTATGAGGGTGGTGGTAAGGATGCAGTTGCATGTCAGGCTATAGGAGGTACAATTGTCAAGAATGTATCTAACAACAATGGTTCCCAATCTTGAAGCTCTAAAATTCAGTAACTTCTGCAAGTGTATGTGCACTTCCTTTCTTTTGTTGTATTATGGTGGACGGTAACAATGTCTCTAATTAGTTGTTGTACTAGTTATGTTGGGAACAATTTCTCTTAATATGTTAAGTTTTATGAACTGTTTAACTATTGTTGTAATATGTTAAGTTGTATGAACTCTTAAGCGCCTTTTTAAGGGGTATATAAGCGACTTTCTGAAATCCAACTCTTTGTGTTCCCCTAGTAAATGGCATTGAATTGATATGACCTGCTAGGGTGCAAGTGGCATGTAATGATGACTTCATTGCTGCCATGGTAAACAAGTCAGTCATAATTGTACTTAGATTCAAGTGACTTTTTTTAAGCGACATTTTATTATTTATTTATTAAAGTGACTTCTTACCCAAACACCAAAATATTTTGTAGTGTAATTATTTTCTAAAAGAATGTTGTGTAATTATTTTTAATTTCATAGTTGTTGTTTTGGTAATTGTTTGAAGGTTTTTAAATTTTTTTATGTTTTGTGCTTTTTGTTATGTTAGTTTAATAGGGTCTTGTACTTAATAAAAGATTGTTGTGCATGTAGTATGTTTGTCATTTGTTTGTGCAGCTCGGTTCCATATCAGTATTTAGGTAACATTTGTTCTATGCAGTTAGTCTATCAAAAGCTACTAGAAGAAAGGCTTTATCAAGTTTGAAATTGAAATTGTTACTTAAAAAAGTTTAACACATACAAGAAATACCAAGAATAGCCTAATCAGATAGTTCATTACTAAAACATAGAAAAGCTACTAATACAGTATAAACATACGAAATAAAAGCCTAAACGTAATACAGCCTAAACATACAGAATTTCATAAAAACATTGATAATTAAAAAGCCTAAACGTAATAAAAAACCTACAACATCATTCAAGCTTTAGAGTGCTCTTAAATTGCGGATGAATTCTTGCTTCTTGGCAATGCTCCTCAACACCTCCTCGCGAGCTGCACGCAAGTGGGTTGTAACTCGCATATCCGATTCAGTTATCATTAGAAGTGTGTGCAACCCGTAGCTATTGATGGGCACATTTAGGGGCAACGAATGCACCCTAGTCATTTCTGGATCACATGTTTGAAATTCATCGAGATACCTGTTTAGCTCGGTGAGCAAATTGTTCGCCAGATCAACCACTGCTACAAGTTCTCTCCCAAGTCATGTAAGGATCATTTTACGCACCTCATTTGGTTCGTTCGACATAGTAATGTTTTTGTGATAATTTATAGAGAAGTTGTTTTAGAAAATTATTTTGTAAGGTGTTATTTATAGAGTGAATTAGGTGATAGGAATTAAATGTGTGGTTGGTGTAAAGTAACTGCGTATTTAAGTGGTTAAAGAAATTTAAACCACATATATCTCCGGAAGTATTAGATATTCCCGGGTCGTTTACGTCCCAACGAAGTGTGAATGGAATCTCGAATTCGGTTCGTGATCGGGCGATTTGAATAGGGAAAGATATTTTGGATTTATGCTACTACGAATAGAATACGTAAATAAGAAAGCAAATAATAAGCATGTAAAGCAAGCAAACAAAGCACAATAAGAACAATTAAATCCTAAACCAATTTAAACTAAAACGGGCTCTAAACGGGAACTTAACGGGCGTTAGAAACCTAAAACTCAAAATTTAACCCTAGAAGTTCAAATTTAATTTCTAAAAGTCCTAAATGATTAAAAATAATTTTAGAAAAAAGAATTATAATTTTTTGTTTATTTTATTTATTATGAATTAAAAACACTTTTAATCTAAAAATATTATTAAAAATACTAAACTAATTGAGAAAAATCTGAAAATTTTAATAAAAGTAATTTAAGCTATTTAGAATTTAGGAAAAATAAAAAGAACCCACCAGCTTGTTAGATCTCGATTTCACAAGTTACTAGGAGGATTTAGAGAGAAAGAATTGTAGGTTAAACACAAGAATAATAAACTTTGATAATGCAATTAACCAACAACTCTTCCCTTACAATAGGAAGAGTATTTATAGTACATAGAGGTGAAATGGGCCAAGCCTTAAAATGAAATAATAAGGAATGGGGCGCAGCCCATTATTTGAAAAGAAATAAACATTGGGGCGCAGCCCAATTTATAAATAAACAAAAGCATACAGCCCATGGGCCTTCTACACAGGCTGTAAACTAAAACTAACATAAAGAACAAAGCAACCTAATACAAAACATGATCGATACTTCAATAAGCTGAGACGTGTTCCCAACAATCTCCCCCTAAGTATTGATCATCAAGGTTGCTTGATGTCGTCTTTGCTTCTTTGGCTTCTGACGTCATCAGTATCTTTGTTCTGCTTTCTTGACTAAGTGATGTGGGATGGTAACGATCTGCCTAACTCCAACGTCTTCTCTTCTTTTCCACCATGTTCATATGTCTTTGGACTCTCGTTCTTCAGCTGGTTCTCATTCAATCTTTGACTTGTGAAAGGTTATAGTGTTTGAACTTATCTTCAGGATATGAACATAATGGAGTCTTGATGGTGATGGAACTCCAGGTCTTCATGATCCTCCGCAGGTACATCACGAACAATCCGGCACTTACAGATTTGGACTTCGAGATCATCAACAGCATAATGTGAAGACTTTCTCTAATCTAAACCCAGGCAGTTCTGAATCGGATACCCTCGAAAGGGCTTACACGGACACATCGAAGTTCACCCACGATTTAGTGAGTCTGTGGAGATCACCCCACGACTGTAGATCATTTTGGAGCTAACACTAAGCGTAACCCACAAGGGATTACCGAAGTGACCTCCTGTCAGGGTTGTTTGATGATACCCTGGCAGGATTTCCATTCTATCACTGAGAATCACAATTGTGTATTCTCTCAAGAATGTTCTCGGCAGATTGCTAAGATCTGCGTAGGACACTTCCTAATTTCACAACTGGCGCCCATTAATGTAGAATGATCAGCGTAATGCTAAGTGTTCCTATGAGATCTTTTGATGTATCTCGTGGCTCTAGACTCGATTGGTGCTTATTTGTTTGGTCATCGGAGGCGTGGAGCAGAATGCCTCCTTTTCAATATCAACACATCCCGGAGTGAGAGGTTGATAGATTATGTAGGGATCTCCGTGTGAAATGAAACAAGTGTCTTTTGAGAGACACCTAAGTGGCTAGAAGGTTTAGTGCAGTGTGTCACTGGGTCCATGATGTCTTAATCTTCAATACCGGTGTTACCTTGGCAACAACCAGTAGCATATGTATTGAACCCGGTTTCTGCCTTAAGGTTGAACAATCTGGAGGGCTATTTCTTTTCACCCTTTTCTTTACTTTTCTTTTTAATTCTTCAACCCCTTCTTTCTCCTTTCATTTCATTATTTCTTTTTTCTTAATACCTAGGACTTTCTAGTTCTAAACTATTGGGATTGTCCTTGGGTAGATCCCTCCGGTTCTGGCGGATCATAGGACGGTTATTCCTAACCTTAGTCACCTTATTACACCATGACTAACCTATTATCGCCATAGACCAAAACCATTTGAAAAAATCTCTCAAAGTGTTTGTAAAACCATAATGTGTTAACACTTTGAGTGTTTTGGTATTTTCAGAAAAACCCGAAAATCTAAAACATACAAAAATTACCAAAATGCCCCTGAAAATTTTAAAATTTAATTAAAGCTTAATTAAAGTTCCGAATCGATCCCAAACTTCTGGAAATGAACAAGATATGATACGAAATAATTTTGACGACTTCGATTAATATTTATACAAGTTGTGAGATGACCAAAATACCCTTGTGCATACCAAAAATTTAAATACATAATTATTATTAATTAAAAACCTTATAACATAAAAGTAATTAAGGAAAAAAATAAATAAAATTGGGAATTGATCCTTGGCCCATTTAAGGCCGTTTCTTAGCATTTATCCTTCCCCAAAAATTCGTTCAATCACCATTTATATTTATACCAATCCCATAATTTATTTCACCTCTAAACCCTAAAAAACAAAGAAGCCGCCACCCTCAAAAATCCCACACACCACCTCCAAATTTTATGAGGCAAGGAGGTAATTTTATGGAGTTCTTCATAGTGCCAAGAAGGTGGGAAAAATATCCACAAGGTTCTAGGGTCAATCGTTTGGCTGTGGTGATTTAATTGGGTCAAAAACCTTGAACCGAACCAAAGAAATTCAAAGCGTGTGAATCCCTTGATCTATAATTCTTCTGGTATTTTTCTAACCCTCTCTTAATCATATATAACATGGGAAAAATATTGAAATCGAACCATGCTTCATGTATTGATCGAATGAAAAATAAATAGCTTAAAACCCTAATTTTGAATAATCGAATCTAATAAAGCCATGCGATTTTTTTGAGGTGTTTACTTATTTTTCCTGGGTTCTATATGCTTCATATAACATGAGAAAAATAGTCATTCGAATTGTTTGAGTCGAAATCGTGATTTATGGATTTATGTTAAAACCGGATTTAAGAAATAAAAAGGGAAAATCGTGGAACAAATATGAAACAAATCGACCTAGGGTTTTTAGTGATGAAATCTGGAAATAAAAGTGATATAATGATGATACAATGATTTCTTAATGATTGGGGTTACTAGGGTTTGATTTTTGATAATTATTTTGCAAATCGATTTGAAAATAATAAGTTAAGGGGGTGTTTTGTAATTATTAAAACTTGTGGGATATTTTTGTAATATTGTATGGACCTGGTAGAATGTGTAAAAATTATAACATGAGGGTCTTATTTGTAATTTTGGCAAGATATGGATTTAATGGTAATAATTGTGTCGAATTAAAAATAAATAAAAATGAGGGACTAAATATGTAATTTCTGGAAACTTGGTGCTGTTTTGAGTAATAAATTATATTCAGTGGGTTATGTGTAATTTTGGTAATTTAATGGCTTAATATGTAATTGTTAATAATTAAAGGTTGAAATTGTAAATTAAAGGACTAAATATGTAACTTTGATAACTAGAGGGACTTGATGTGTAAATTGTGAATGTTTAAGGGTGTGTTCGTATAACATGTTAAAATAAGTGTTCATTGTGTAAAATTGAGAAATTAAGGGCTTAATATGTAATTATGGTTAATTATTTAAATCGATTTGTAATGTAATAAAGTACAAGGACTAAAGATGTAATTTACCGAAACTTTGAGGGCTGTTTGTAACATAATTATATTGAGGGTTATTTTCTGTAATTTGAAGGAATAAAAGGACTTGATGTGTGATATGAATATTGTAAAGGTTAAATTGTAAATTATGTAAGTATAAGATTAATTTGTAAATTAATAAAGTAAAGGGGTGTAATTTGTAAATATTGGAAACTTGGAGGTTAAGTGTGTAATTCTGGAAAGTATAAGTGTTTGAATGGTAAAATGATGATAATTTTAATGTGGACCTTTAACTTTGGTAAATTTACACTTATAACCCTGAACTATGAAAACTTGTCATAATTAACCCTGAACTTGTGTAACTTGTTAAAATGAATGTTACTTCCAGAATAAGCTAATTAAAGACTTGACTTGAATAATATTACTTGAATCTTGCTAAGTATGGAAACCTACTAATTATGGAAACCTGCTAAAAATAGAAAGTTACTAAAAATAGAAGTTACTTATAATGGGAAGATAACTGAACCCCTTTCGTATTTCTGTCTTCTACTCCTTTAGGTTCAAGAAGGGAGTGATCTTGATCCCTGTCAGCTACTCTTGTGTTTGTGCTTGCTATTTGAATAAGGTACAGATATTCTGCTCTTCTTGTAAAGAGCCTTCGTCTCATTTTTGATTCCTGATTCATTGTTATGTTTTCCCTTGTATTGTGAACCATAGTTTGACCTTTGCTTTAACCTTTGTCTTGAACCTTGTCATGAACCTGAACTTGAACCTTGATACACTTGATATGAACCATTTGACTTGAACCTTCGACTTGAACCCTGCTATGACTCTTGACATGACTTATTGAACCCTGATAACCTGAATAATTAAGACCTTGAGTACTTGAAGGTTCATAGGATTTTACAACTACTTTTTAGATATATATGAAGAGGTTTTTGAAATATTTCTTTAAAGGACTTTTATTATGAAACTGTTCTAAGAACCATATTATTAAAATCATGTAAAAAGGATTTTCTTATAATAAACTATTATGAACCTTCCAGTATTTGACCTTTCTGATATGGACCTCCTGGTAATGAACTCCTGCATTTATCTCCTGTCTTGAACCCTGATATGAACCCTGATATGAACCCTGATATGATACCTGACATTGGATACCTGGACTTGAACCTTGATACACCTGATAGTATAACTGGATTGAGAAAACCTTTTTGATAAATCATGAAAATGTTTTAAGAAATTATTGGTAAGATTATCTTTATAGAAACCATTTTCAAATAACCTCTTTTATGAAACCTTTTAAAGAATACTTTTATGGAAAACGGTATTTAAGGATTTTGACACTTATGATATGAATCCTGATATGAACCCTGATATGAACCCTGTTATGACACCTGATACATGATACCGAGACTTGATACTTGACCCTCACCCACAGTTTGAGACTACGAGCCATCTACTAGGCATGAGGGTTTCATGTCCATGTCGGTGATGCACCGCCGGCATGACTAGTGTGTAGCCCTAGTGATTTGGTTACGCCGTCCCCGATTTGACTTGATTTATTACGTAGAGGAAGAACCCTGTGGCCTGCGGGGGCGTATGGATGCATCCTAGACTTGTCTTGTTCTTGTTACTTGTATTACTTGGTGACTGGCGAGTGTGTGCGATACACGCCTTTCACACCCCTAGGAGCTAGCTACTCCACCCCTGGAGGTATCCCCTCACCCTGTACTTGGTATGCTGAGGTCACCCCTCCATACACCCTGATATGTGACTTGATATGGTTTGACTTTGAGTTTTGGGCTCGTAGTGGATTTCTGTTTCCCTGAAACCTTGTAACCTTATGACCTGACACTTGACCCGATATTTGACCTGACTTGATTTAACTTGGGATTTTGGTGGGTTCTGGCTTCATTTACATCTCCTATTGTAACCATTCTTAATTCCTGGTATGTCTGCATAACTCTTGTATTCCTTTTCCCGACTCTTGTTACTCTTGGTAGTATTTCTTTTACTTTATATTTCCGTTACTACTGCTTTGTTTCCGTTATATCTGTTCACTGGGCTTTTTAAGCTCAGCCGCACGTTTTCTTTTCGTGTGCGGCAGGTTATAAGCAGGACGACGGGTTTGGGTATGAGTGAAGAGACTTTTGGACTTAGAAGACCTTGATAGTTATTCTGAAGTAGAAGTCATTAGAAGGATTGCATTTGCAGACTTAGTATTTAGTTTTGTTTCATTCTTAACCTTAGAATGTTAGTATTTCATTTGTAACCTTTGACACTTTATTGTATTACTGTTGAAGTATGCTTTGTTTGATCTGATATGAAACCATTAACGTGACATCGTTACCCTTGCTGGGTTGGGGTGTTACAATTATGGTATCAGAGACAGGTTGCGATTTCGTAATACATTTACCCTTGACCTGTGTAAGTTTGGACCACTAAGTTTCCACTGTAGGCGCTCATAAGATGACCTGTAAGAATTGCTCTAGGATTTCCCTATAGGAGCTTAAGTTCTGACCGGTGAGGAATGGATAGACTATAAGGCATTTGTTTAAGTATCTTTGCTTCCGCAATACTCTGATTCGTGCCTTACTTTTGGTTTAAGCCTGTTGAATCCCTCTTGAAGATTGAAAGCTTATGCATTACACCTAAGATTTGAAACCTAATTAAGTTTTGGAAACATTGAAACTTGCATAGAAAATTCCTGGCACTATTTAATCCTTACCTTCAGATTCCGACTCTAACCTCTGATCTTTGTTAATCATTTCGATGCCTCTTGGGCATTTTGAGAATCTCCATGGCGAGTAGTTTGGCTTTCCCTCTTGATTATGACATTTGTTTTTGTTGACCTCTGAGACTGTAGAAGTACTAGGTGGATGAAGGTAGATTGTTTTGCTTACGACTCGAGATAAAGTATGATCATCATGAAGGCATATTTATGTGGTGCTGGTATTATTAACGTGATAATACTTACACCATATAACGTGCCCTCATTGTGGCCATAGGATGTCTTGGGAAGTACCTAAGAAGTTTAGAACTTGATTCCCGATGGATTATCTGTGATTAGTGAGACCTTAGGTTCATTCTACCTATGCGTATACTCTGCCTTCGTTCGTCAAATATCTGGATTAGTTTGGACTCTTGTGTTGCATTCTGTTGACCTCAGTTATGAACCTTAAACTCCTTGAAGAGCTCTCTACTGTAGATACAATTAATTCGATTTGAAATTCTTGTTCGCATTCCGTATGAGTATTCCGTTCTCTTTCTCCCTGCTTCCTGCAAATTTCGAGGACGAAATTTTTCTGTTAGAGGGGAAGAGTTGTAAAACCCGAAAATCTAAAACATGCAAAAATTACCAAAATGCCCCTGAAAATTTTAAAATTTAATTAAAGCTTAATTAAAGTTCCGAATCGATCCCAAACTTCTGGAAACGAACAAGATATGATACGAAATAATTTTGACGACTTCGATTAATATTTATACAAGTTGTGAGATGACCAAAATACCCTTGTGCATACCAAAAATTTAAATACATAATTATTATTAATTAAAAACCTTATAACATAAAAGTAATTAAGGAAAAAAATAAATAAAATTGGGAATTGATCCTTGGGCCATTTAAGGCCGGTTCTTAGCATTTATCCCTCCCCAAAAATTCGGTCAATCACCATTTATACCAATCCCATAATTTATTTCACCTCTAAACCCTAAAAAACAAAGAAGCCGCCACCCTCAAAAATCCCACACACCACCTCCAAATTTTATGAGGCAAGGAGGTAATTTTATGGAGTTCTTCATAGTGCCAAGAAGGTGGGAAAAATAGCCACAAGGTTCTAGGGTCAATCGTTTGGCTGTGGTGATTTAATTGGGTCGAAAACCTTGAACCGAACCAAAGAAATTCAAAGCGTGTGAATCCCTTGATCTATAATTCTTCTGGTATTTTTCTAACCCTCTCTTAATCATATATAACATGGGAAAAATATTGAAATCGAACCATGCTTCATGTATTGATCGAATGAAAAATAAATAGCTTAAAACCCTAATTTTCAATAATCGAATCTAATAAAGCCATGCGATTTTTCTGAGGTGTTTACTTATTTTTCCTGGGTTCTATATGCTTCATATAACATGAGAAAAATAGTCATTCGAATTGTTTGAGTCGAAATCGTGATTTATGGATTTATGTTAAAACCGGATTTAAGAAATAAAAAGGGAAAATCGTGGAACAAATATGAAACAAATTGACCTAGGGTTTTTAGTGATGAAATCTGGAAATAAAAGTGATATAATGATGATACAATGATTTCTTAATGATTGGGGTTACTAGGGTTTGATTTTTGATAATTATTTTGCAAACTGATTTGAAAATAATAAGTTAAGGGGGTGTTTTGTAATTATTAAAACTTGTGGGATATTTTTTTAATATTTTATGGACCTGGGAGAATGTGTAAAAATTATAACATGAGGGTCTTATTTGTAATTTTGGCAAGATATGGATTTAATGGTAATAATTGTGTCGAATTAAAAATAAATAAAAATGAGGGACTAAATATGTAATTTTTGGAAACTTGGTGCTGTTTTGAGTAATAAATTATATTCAGGGGGTTATGGGTAATTTTGGTAATTTAATGGCTTAATATGTAATTGTTAATAATTAAAGGTTGAAATTGTAAATTAAAGGACTAAATATGTAACTTTGATAACTAGAGGGACTTGATGTGAAAATTGTGAATGTTTAAGGGTGTGTTCGTATAACATGTTAAAATAAGTGTTCATTGTGTAAAATTGAGAAATTAAGGGCTTAATATGTAATTATGGTTAATTATTTAAATCGATTTGTAATGTAATAAAGTACAAGGACTAAAGATGTAATTTACCGAAACTTTGAGGGCTGTTTGTAACATAATTATATTGAGGGTTATTTTCTGTAATTTGAAGGAATAAAAGGACTTGATGTGTGATATGAATATTGTAAAGGTTAAATTGTAAATTATGTAAGTATAAGATTAATTTGTAAATTAATAAAGTAAAGGGGTGTAATTTGTAAATATTGGAAACTTGGAGGTTAAGTGTGTAATTCTGGAAAGTATAAGTGTTTGAATGGTAAAATGATGATAATTTTAATGTGGACCTTTAACTTTGGTAAATTTACACTTATAACCCTGAACTATGAAAACTTGTCATAATTAACCCTGAACTTGTGTAACTTGTTAAAATGAATGTTACTTCCAGAATAAGCTAATTAAAGACTTGACTTGAATAATATTACTTGAATCTTGCTAAGTATGGAAACTTACTAATTATGGAAACCTGCTAAAAATAGAAAGTTACTAAAAATAGAAGTTACTTATAATGGGAAGATAACTGAACCCCTTTCGTATTTCTGTCTTCTACTCCTTTAGGTTCAAGAAGGGAGTGATCTTGATCCCTGTCAGCTACTCTTTTGTTTGTGCTTGCTATTTGAATAAGGTACAGATATTCTGCTCTTCTTGTAAAGAGCCTTCGTCTCATTTCTGATTCCTGATTCATTGTTATGTTTTCCCTTGTATTGTGAACCATAGTTTGACCTTTGCTTTAACCTTTGTCTTGAACCTTGTCATGAACCTGAACTTGAACCTTGATACACTTGATATGAACCATTTGACTTGAACCTTCGACTTGAACCCTGCTATGACTCTTGACATGACTTATTGAACCCTGATAACCTGAATAATTAAGACCTTGAGTACTTGAAGGTTCATAGGATTTTACAACTACTTTTTAGATATATATGAAGAGGTTTTTGAAATATTTCTTTAAAGGACTTTTATTATGAAACTGTTCTAAGAACCATATTATTAAAATCATGTAAAAAGGATTTTCTTATAATAAACTATTTTGAACCTTCCAGTATTTGACCTTTCTGATATGGACCTCCTGGTAATGAACTCCTGCATTTATCTCCTGTCTTGAACCCTGATATGAATCCTGATATGAACCCTGATATGATACCTGACATTGGATACCTGGACTTGAACCTTGATACACCTGATAGTATAACTGGATTGAGAAAACCTTTTTGATAAATCATGAAAATGTTTTAAGAAATTATTGGTAAGATTATCTTTATAGAAACCATTTTCAAATAACCTCTTTTATGAAACCTTTTAAAGAATACTTTTATGGAAAACGGTATTTAAGGATTTTGACACTTATGATATGAATCCTGATATGAACCCTGATATGAACCCTGTTATGACACCTGATACATGATACCGAGACTTGATACTTGACCCTCACCCACAGTTTGAGACTACGAGCCATCTACTAGGCATGAGGGTTTCATGTCCATGTCGGTGATGCACCGCCGGCATGACTAGTGTGTAGCCCTAGTGATTTGGTTACGCCGTCCCCGATCTTGACTTGATTTATTACGTAGAGGAAGAACCCTGTGGCCTGCGGGGGCGTATGGATGCATCCTAGACTTGTCTTGTTCTTGTTACTTGTATTACTTGGTGACTGGCGAGTGTGTGCGATACACGCCTTTCACACCCCTAGGAGCTAGCTACTCCACCCCTGGAGGTATCCCCTCACCCTGTACTTGGTATGCTGAGGTCACCCCTCCATACACCCTGATATGTGACTTGATATGGTTTGACTTTGAGTTTTGGGCTCGTAGTGGATTTCTGTTTCCCTGAAACCTTGTAACCTTATGACCTGACACTTGACCCGATATTTGACCTGACTTGATTTAACTTGGGATTTTGGTGGGTTCTGGCTTCATTTACATCTCCTATTGTAACCATTCTTAATTCCTGGTATGTCTGCATAACTCTTGTATTCCTTTTCCCGACTCTTGTTACTCTTGGTAGTATTTCTTTTACTTTATATTTCCGTTACTACTACTTTGTTTCCGTTATATCTGTTCACTGGGCTTTTTAAGCTCAGCCGCACGTTTTCTTTTCGTGTGCGGCAGGTTATAAGCAGGACGACGGGTTTGGGTATGAGTGAAGAGACTTTTGGACTTAGAAGACCTTGATAGTTATTCTGAAGTAGAAGTCATTAGAAGGATTGCATTTGCAGACTTAGTATTTAGTTTTGTTTCATTCTTAACCTTAGAATGTTAGTATTTCATTT
This sequence comes from Artemisia tridentata subsp. tridentata, assembly GCA_021014915.2. Taxonomy (NCBI): domain Eukaryota; kingdom Viridiplantae; phylum Streptophyta; class Magnoliopsida; order Asterales; family Asteraceae; genus Artemisia; species Artemisia tridentata. The sequence goes on along the minus strand of CP139508.1, from coordinate 114,555,494 downwards.
GTAACCTTTGACACTTTATTGTATTACTGTTGAAGTATGCTTTGTTTGATCTGATATGAAACCATTAACGTGACATCGTTACCCTTGCTGGGTTGGGGTGTTACACTTTGAGAGTTTTGGTATTTTCAGAAATACTCCCCCTTAACATGTGCTCATAAATGTTTAAAGTAAATTTGCACATGTCGGGTAGAGTTAGCTCTTTTGAATTGATTGATTTTCAATGAACCTGATCGTTGTGAGACACGCTTACATCACTAGTTAGACTAGCTTGAAATTATTACCCGTCCAGATCAGATTCAAAGAAAATCGCTCAAAATCGATACATTCTACTCAGACACGTCCTTTGCGAGACACGCTTACATCACCAGATAAACTGGCTTGAAATTATTACCCGTCCCGGACATGTCTTTTCGACTACTGACTTAAGCTATCGTCAATTCGAGGGTCAATTTTGAGTCGAGCTCTTGCGAGATGACAACTTTGCATTTGCCATATTTTAATCCTCACTAATTCTCCCCCTCAAAAATAGCATAATTATGTTGTTTTTGTAAAAGGTTGATTAAAATATGCTCTTTTTGAGGTTTAAGGGGAAAATTCCAAGAACTTTGGTATTCAGAACAAAGATTAAGTTTTCAAATACTCCCCCTTAATGAGGGAATACTTGTCCTTATGAGCAGAATTTTTTGAAAACTTAGAAAAAATTCTGGTTTAATTCTACTCATAAGTAAGAAGCTTTCGCTCCTTATTTTAGGATTGAGGCACTGAAGCGTACCTCAGGGTCCTTTCTGTACAAGTACGGGTTGTGCACTGTTATGTGTGCACAAGCCATACTGAAATCTAAACAAATGATGAATTTTCAAAATGAATGTAAACCAAGGATACCAGTAGTTTATGCAGGTCGTCGGAATGTAAGAATGTTCGGCATCTTTGGACGTCCACCTACATAACTCTCGAGTCGCCTCATCTGCTCACGAAACTTGAGCTTTCTATCGATGCGGTCGATGAACTTCCTTGCTTGTCTCACATCTCTTCTAGACCACCACATATGCCGCAACCATCCGACTTCCAAACCTTCTTGATGATTCTGCATAATCTCTTCAAGTTCTCCTTTAACCCGAATCAATGTTTCGTCACCGAACTTAGGAATATCTAGAAAACCCATGAACCTCATTCGCTTTAGATCCCGTACATATACCAACCCAAATGGTCTATCCCGGAACGTATAAGGAGTCCATTCGCTGACCCCCGGTGGTTGGAAATCCGGCTTGACCAAGTTCAACTGCCTTTGATAGCTTTCCACCCCAAGATGAACATCCTCAACTCGCTGTCTGATTACAATACTGCGGATGAAAATCAGAAGAGAATTGATGATGTCATACTGAAGACGACCCGTCATACTGAAGACGACCCGGTAAATGCTCCAACTTGCCTTGAATCTTAAGAAGATACATATCTTCAATGTCGTTCAGATTCAAGTACGGATAATCAGATTCCTTGAAGCTGTATTCCTTTCCATCCTGTCTGCGAACAGTGATCTTTGTCAGGAAGTTATACCCATAGTTGAATTCGGTTTCAGCGCTGACGATGGAAAGTATCCGACTTTGGTGATACACAGGAGTTTTAGTCGGTTTTGCTAGCTTCCACTTGTAGAACCATTTACGCATATCAGGCCAGTGATAGATACCTAGAAGTGCATCATCGTTGTATTCTTCGACTTCTTTGAGGAATAATTCGTTAATTTGTTCCTCAAATCCATCTATCACGTAGGAAGCTGCCGGACACTTTGTCTGGGATGTAGCATAACGCTTTTCCGGATCGATATTACCATAGAGTAGATACTCCAAGTCTCGATTGAAGAAAAACTTCTTGGGTATCTAAAGGTTGTTAGGGGGTCCGATGAGAGGTAGTGGTTTCGAATAGTCACGAAGATTTAAAGATTCTTGAGGATCCCAAGTCACGTTCTCGGTCATTGCCCTTGCAACCTGTTCCAAATTATATTCGAACTCTAAATGGGAGGTTGTGACTGTCTTGAATTTAGTGTATCCAGCTTCTCGAACCTTGACAATGTCGGAAAGTTCTAATTGTTGAACCCGCATAACCTTCTTGAGACACTTTGTGAAATCCACAACAGAGTCGGTAGTAGGAACATCAGCAGGAGAATCAGGGTTCGCATCTACCATCTGTTCAAACCATGTTTGCTTCTCTGTATCAGGGTTGACCCATTCCGGTGCAGGTAACAAAGCTGCATCCGGCGGTGGTGCTGTAACAAAGGTGAACCTGGGAGGAGCAATGTCAGTATGATGCTGCTCCAATGGGATATCGTGATGTGGTTCAGGGTCATCGAAAGCACCCGAATCTTGAGGAACAAACCCCTCAGAGTCAGCGGAGTGAGGACGTTTGCTAGGTTGAGCTCTAGAAGAACCCTCCTTTTTCTGTCTTTTCCCTTTTCCCTTGGCTTGGTCGTCCTTGTCCAGATCATCGCGACGACGTTTGCTGGGTTTGTCTTGCTTGCAGCCCTCTTTGTCTTTCTTTTTCTCGTCTCTATTAATTGAATTGATCAGAGCACGACGAAGTTCCTTTTCAGCTGGATTATCGGCGACACCTTCAAGCAACTTTTCCTTGTAGTATGAAAGTGGTGTATCGGCCGGTAGAGTGTGTAGGGTTACTGGCGTGGTTTTAAGACGATGAGCTACAACACGATCTAGCTTCTTCTTCACATACGTCTTCATGAGACCGGGAATAACTTCAGTAAGTTCATCGGTGATCTATTGAGGCAGCGTGTTACTGATGTAGTGATCACACGCTGTCTCAATGTTGTACCCTTTAAACTCATTCATGTCTCGTTGAAGTGCTTCTAACTGTTGTTGTTGAGTTGCAAGCTTTTCCTCTAACTCACTCAGCTTGTCAATATTTGCGGGTAATGGTGCGGTTGGTGTGGTTTGATTAACTGGTGATGGTGTTCTTGTTTTAGAGGTTTCACCCTCTGGGTTCACAGGTGGGGTAGAGATACGTTCGTCACCCCTATTATCCGTTTCATCATCATTTGATTCATCATTCTCCACATCAGACGCGTCACTACTCTCAGCATTATCTGTATCCTTAGCTTTCTCAGTCTGACTTTCATCTTCAATCATTTCATCATCTGATACATTCTCATCATCTTTATCAGTCTCATTATGCCATTCATCTTCATCATTCTTATCCTTGTCACTTTCTGTTTCCGAGTCTAAAGCATTTTCATTGCCGTCGTCAGAGTGAGACTCATCGTCAGACTTTGTATCCGAACTACCAACAGTCTGACTATGTGTAGACTCTGAGTCCTCTTCTGAACCCGATTCATCCCTTGGGTGTGAAGTTGATCCTTCACCTAGTTCCTTTCCTCTGTGTTTCTTCTTATCTGCTTTATACTTGGCAATACTCTCTTCCTTGGCCTTTCTTAACTGTTCTTCTTCCTCATCTCTAGTAGATGGTGGTTCAAGCTGCTCATATGATGTGTTAGTGATCTTAATGTTTTTACCCTTTCCTTCTCCCAAATTTTTATCACCTTTAGCCAGGGCGGATTTGAGCTTGATGATCGATTTTCGATGTTCCTCCCTTAGATCTATGGTTTCTTCTCCTTCTTGCTCTTCTGAAGATTCATCGCGAAGTGTCACTTTCTTCTTTGTTTCACGGGTAATATTTTTGGTACGTGAAGAGGAAGAGATAACAGTTTTACCCCGTTCGCGACCTCTGCCTCTTGTCGCCTTAGACCTCTTAGGTGTGACACCAACCATGCCAGCTTTCTCAGCATCATCGTACCAGTCAAATGCTTCAGTTTCCTTGATAGGTTCAGACAATAGTTTGGGAGGAATCCTTGCCCCGCGTTTGGTTGTGATGGAAGCATGGATCCTGAGAGTAGAGAGGACGTGATCCATGCTTTCCATGTGGTACTCTTCACTTGGGTGGCTATCAATTTCAGGATGTTGTGCCATGAAGTAGGCGATGATTAACTTGGTGAAGTGAGGAAACGGAACTTTGTATTTCGGTTTCTTAGCAAACTGTTCGTACTGATATATCATGTCGGTCCAGATATATTGAGCAAAGTCCATATGATGCAGGTTAATTACACCGTGAAAGAACTTGAGGTGTTCAAGTCTGGGGTGTTCTAAACTTGTTTCCTTCCCAGTGATGCAATGACTTAAGATTGTGAAGAGTATCAACCATGGTTGTGAAATATACTTGCGGTCGACTTTAGAACTGGAGATGAGGTCCTCAATGTCGTCATCATTGCCAATAGCGTTCAGGTTATCAACAATCTGCTGGAAAGTGGGATCTTTGCGAAAAACTCCAGTGGAGTGGTTTCTGGTTGAGGAAGATCCAGGATAGTCCTGAGAGTACCGACATCGAACCTGATTCGCTTGTCATTAACGGTAATTTCCATAGATTTCTTATCGTTGCTTACGAACATCTTGTGCCAGAACTGATGCATGTAGACCTCTGGTACACTCACCGTCTTGGTCAGGACAGGGCTGATGAAATGGCGCTTCAGTATTTCAACCATTATCTGACAAGACTTGTGGCATTTCAGGACATCGAAATCTGCTCTGGAATTAGACTTGCTGATCTCGCGCTCATCGTCTTCTGGTATCATAACCGACCTTGCAATGGAAGTTTGAGACATGACTTTCCTGTAAACACAAACACAAACAACCACACAGCAGAGGGTGTTGAATAATGTTAGTGTTAGTGATTTATGTCAGGTTCTCAATACGGCCAAAGTGATGTTTAAGGTAGAAAATATCAATCACATATACACATACATGACATAAACAGACGATGATCAGCACTGAGCAGCACATATCAGCAAATAGCAGCAAACAGACTTAAGCACAGAAAGTATGCAAAATATAAGTTACTCGGACGTAACCATTTACTCGGAGAAAAGAACCTTGCTCGGAGGATTTTGTCAAAAATTGGAAATATCCGGTCTAAGTAGGAGACTACAAGTTTCCTAACTCGGAGACTTTCCAAAATCCTCCTAACTCGGAGTGTGGTTTACTCGGAAACATGGTTTACGTATTTACTCGGAAAGGTTAAGATGAAACATTTACTCGGAAAGTCTGAGTAACATTAGTTACTCGGAGATATTGAATAAACCTTACTCGGAAAGCTTAGTTAACACTTTACTCGGAGACAATTAAGCTCCTTGCTCGGAGATAAAGAAGCTTACTCGGAAAGGTTTATAAACAATTTCCAAGAACCAAAGTTACTCTCCTAACTCGGAGGAATTATGATTTGCTCGGCAAACATACAGACTTTACTCGGAAACATGCAAGGAATGCACATATACATACAGGACATGTTTATCAACAAGTAACTAGTTACAAACATCTTAAACACAATCCAAAACACAAACAGATACTCAGAAACTCATAACAAGCCATAAACCAAGCATTCCACAGCACATGTATGGCCAATAATTAATCGACTTATAACATACGGTCAATTCATGTTATGAACTTCGTAGCGCATGCTCACAATACACAATCATACATATCCCACCAATAATCTCACAAAAATACGAACACATAAGTTCCCAGTCATGTAATCGACCTATTTAAGCCACATAATCTCAATACGCATCTAATGTTGTTAAACAATGCAATTAAACATTGAAAGATCACTCTAAAACGTATTGCTATGATCAGGGAAACAACCAATTAAACTGAATCATAACCAAGAAGAAATCCCTAAATTATGGCTAAGAACCCTAATTCGTGAACTAGCCAATTTAACCATAGAGATGTGAGGATATTTCAACATAGTGATTACAATGCATAATTAACCATGATTAACACTTACAAATTTGTTTTCCGGAAAATCAAAATCGTGCTTATGAACAGATAGGATTTTGGCGGGAGTTGTGTTATGTGTGTGTGTTAACTGTGAGGTTTGGGAAAAAGTAATAAAAATTAAGACATGGCTTATATAGGCAAATAAGATGTTTGCACGTGTGTCACTTTTAACCCTTTAACTTTCTACCCTAGTTGAAGGTGTAAAAAAAAACAATTAGCAAACTTGACACACTAAGCCCTTATGTTATGAAGGGTGAACACATTTAACCTAAGTGATGAGAAAAACATTTTAACCATTTTTTTTTGTTACAGAAGATATTTACGTAGTTGCCAGGATGTGTGACTCGTTTAACTTTGTTTGAGAAAGTTATCCAAATCTTCCGGAGTCAAACATCGCATACCAATCTGATGAACCAATCCAACAAATCTTGCATGAGGCAAGGCTTTGGTGAATAAGTCAGCCAGTTGGTATTCAGTACCCACGAAGTAAAGCTCAATGGTACCCTGTTCCACATGCTCTTTGATGAAGTGATATCGAAGAGCGATATGTTTGGACTTGGAATGCTGCATGGTGTTACACGAAATAGCAATGGCACTCTTGGAGTCGCAATATAACGGAATCTTGTTGAACAAGTATCCGTAATCCATTAGCTGTGACCACATCCAAATGACCTGAGCACAACATGCCGACATGGCTACGTATTTGGATTCTGTTGACGACAGTAATGTACAATCCTGTTTCTTCGACTGCCAAGATACGAGTTTGTCACCTAAAAATTGCACTCCCCCTGAAGTACTTTTCCTTGTATCTAAGCGTCTTGCATGATCAGCGTTTGAAAAAGCAACGAGTTCAAATCCAGAATCCTTCGGATACTAGATTCCCAAGTTAATGGTTCCCTTTATGTATTGAAGGATTCGTTTAACCTCAGAGAGGTGTCGTTCAGTTGGTCTAGACTGGTAGCGGGAGCATAAATATGTGGCAAAGACTATGTCTGGTCTGCTGGCTGTTAGATACATGAGTGACCCAATTATACTATGGTATTTGGTAGGGTCAGTTAGTGTCCCATGTAAATCAGCATCCAGCTTGGGGGATGATGAGGACATCGGTGTATTATAGGTATCACTACTTGACATGCCATGCTTTTTCAAAATTTCTTGTGCATATTTGGCCTGGTTTAGAAAAATACCACGGGGTGATTGATGAACTTGTAGTCCTAAGAAGAACTTTAGTTCACCCATCATGGACATCTCAAAGTTATGTTTCATTAATTTTGAGAAAGCATTTGAGTATTTCTTATGTGTAGAACCAAAAATGATATCGTCCACATAGATTTGAACAATTAAGATGTCCTCCCCGTGTTTTTGTTTAAACAGCGTTGGATCAACAGAACCTTTAGTGAAATGATTAGCAATCAAGAATGCTGACAGTTTATCGTACCATGACCTCGGGGCTTGTTTAAGGCCATAGAGGGCTTTCTTGAGCCTGTAAACATGTTTCGGATGTTCTGGGTCGACAAACCTGTTGGGAATAAAATGTTCAAGTCAAAGAGCCTGCCAAAGAAGTCAAAGAGCCTGCTAGTTGATTTTGAAGAGTATGAAGATGTACTAACAGTACCTTCTGGGTAGAAGGTACTGCTAGTTGATGAAGAGCCTGCCAAGCTTATGTCAAGTTGATTAGATATTTTGTAATAGATATTTAGTTGAATTATTAGTCTTTGTACATTGTTATACGTTATGTAGAAGTAGTTTAGTCTTCTGTGGTGTACAGAAGAATATTACAGAGTTGTACATTGGTAGTTGTATTTAATTGTAGGCTAGAATAGTCAAAGTAAAGTATTATATTCGACCACTTGACAACTTGTAATAAGGTGTCCTTATCTTATAAAAGGATACCTTAGTCACACTTCATGCATGCATCTCTTCAACTATTAACCAAAACCGAACCATCTCTCAAGTAACTTAGTTACTAAATTCACAAATCCTTTTACAATCTTAGATTCAAGATTACTTTGTAATCCCGGTGATATTTAGATCATCCGTATTATTTCATCAATAATATTGAATCGTTTTGTGTTAACCAAAGTTGTGTTCCTTGTTCATTGCATTCTCACGTTTACATAACTCACCACCTTGTGTTCTTTTAAGTGTGTTGTAGTAGATTCCGCATGCTAAACACATTCATACATAAATATCTCTCAAACACGTTACTAAGATACACATCCCAAGTGTTTGCAATCCTTTCCACAAGTGGTATCAGAGCTAGGCTTGATATTTACTAATTTAAAAGAACAATGGATGTTGAACATATTCAAACAAATGTTGCAGCTAAACTTCCATTACTCAAGCAAAATGAGTTTGAAATGTGGCGGCTAAGGGTAGAACAATACTTTCAAGTGCAAGACTATGCACTTTGGGAGATCATTGAAGAAGGCAACTCATTTAAACCCTCAATCACCACTACAACAGTAAACGATGCACTTGTCACACAAATACAAACACAACCAGGAAGTGCAGAAGAAAAAATTCAGAAGCGAAATGATCTAAAAGCAAGGAGTATGTTACTGATGACTATTCCAAATGATCAGCTTTTGATCTTTAACAAATACAAAGATGCCAAAACCCTTTTTGAAGCTATTGTGGCTAGATTTGGTGGTAATGATGCTACCAAGAAAACACAGAAAACACTTCTCAAACAGCAATTTGAGAACTTTACAGCCACAACCAATGAGTCTTTGGACAGTATGTTCAATAGACTTCAGAAGCTTTCAAGCCAGTTAGCCATCCATGAGGTGATGATAACTCAAGAAGATCTAAACTCCAAATTTCTTAGGAGTTTACCCACAGAATGGTCCATGCATGTTATTGTCTGGAAAAACAAGCCAGATATTGATCAGATGAGTCTTAATGATCTCTACAACAATTTCAAAATAGTAGAGCATGAAGTAAAGAAGACTACTGGGTCAAGCTCAGGAAATATGGCGTTTGTTTCATCACCAAGCATCTCAAAGGTTGATAATGAAGAAAAAGGTGGCAGAGAAGAAGGTACTGCCAACACAAACATTGGTACTGCCAGTACTTCTAGTAGTACCAAAACCATTTTAGATGAAACAATTGGGTGTGCTTTTCTTACATCTCAACACAATGGGTCCATATTAACTTTTGAAGATCTTCAAGAGATTCATGAAGATGATCTTGAAGAAATGGACATTAAGTGGCAACTTTCAGTTCTGAGCATCAGGGCTAAGAAGTTGTTGATGAGGACTGGTAAGAAGATAATGATAAATGGAAATGAGCCTGCTGGGTATGATAAGTCTAAAGTGGAGTGTTACAACTGCCACATGAAGGGTCACTACTCTAGAGAGTGTAGAAGACCTAAGAAGCAGGATGACAAGGGTAGAGGGTTTGAGCAGAGGAATAAAGGAAGCTTTGAGAAGAGAGGAAGCTTTGAAAGCAAGAGTAAGGCAGTAGTAGTTGCTGAGCCAAAAGCAATGGTTGCTATTGATGGCATGGGTTTTGATTGGAGTTTCATGGGTGAAGATGAATCAACTTCAGATGAATTGGCTTTGATGGCATTCTCCACTACTGAGGTACAAATTACAAAATGTTCTACTACTTATAAAGCTTTTGATGAATTAAAATCTTATATAAAACTTTATGATGAGCTGAAAGTAGAAGAAAGAAAAACCAATCAAAAATTAGTTGATCATAAGTGTGGTATGGCCAAACTTGAAAAACAAATCATTCACTTTAGAGAAAATGAACTCACCTTTACTGATGCTAAAGCTGCTCTTAATAGACAAATATTTTTGAAAGACTCAGAAATAGAAATGTTAAGGACTGAGTGTACTAAAGTGACATTGGCTAGAGATAATATTCAACTGACTGTTACCAAATTGGAAATTGCTTCTCAATGTACTACAAGCATAGTTGAGAATCAGATGAATAAAAGAATAAAATCAGGGATAGGATACAATACATGTCCACCTCCTTATATAGGAATTCCTTGTCCCCCAGGATCAGATCTTGCTGAATCAGGTTTGCATGAAATCATTAATAAATCATTAGCTAAACCTGTAGAGAAAAGTGAACCTTCTGAGAGTGCTAAGATTGCCTCACTCTCCAAGGTGCTCACTGATAAGAGACCAGATGTCCTAATTATTGAAGATTGGGTATCTGATGATGATGAAGATGAGACTGTTCCTATCAAAGGAATCAAAGTAGGACCAATCAGTCCTAAGAAAGTAGAAATTAAGGCTAAACCTAAAGCTGTTTTGAAAACAGTTGAAAGTTGTGAAAAATGTAATAACAAACCTAGGGGAAGCCAAAGAAATTGGAACAACCTTAAGTCACAACAACTAGGTGATGACTTTGTCATGTACAATAAGGCTTGGTATTATTGTGGTAGCTTTAATCATCTTCATGCATATTGTAATAAATGGGTTTCTGGGAGTAAAACAAAGTCTAAAACAAATGTTACTCACCCCAGAAAAAGTTTTGTTAAGTCTAACACCACAAAAGTTAAAGATACTGTTAGACAAAATAAGCCTGTTATTACAAAACCAACTGATAAGGGTACAAGAAACACTTACAAATATGTACCAAAAGTTGTGAATAGTCCTATTAAAAAGAAATCTGTGGTCAAAACACAAATTTGGAAACCAAAAACCAAAGGTCCTGCTAGACCAAAAGGTCCTGCTAGACCAAATGGTACTGCCAAAATTGGTATTGCCAAAATTGGTACAAATAGACCAAAGACCACACAATGGATTAAAAGGGAAAGTGCTGTTAAGTCCTCAGCATGTTGGATTTGGAAACCAGTCCAATCAAAAGGTGCATCAACAACCCTGAAAAGGTTTGATTTCATTGATGCAAGAGGCAAACCCAAGTCTGTCATGGCTTGGGTACCCAAGGAAACTAATATGTTTATTCATGTGCAGGAACATTCATCTGATATTGGAGATCAAGGATATGTTGATAGTAGATGTTCAAGGCACATGACAGGCAACATGTCATTCCTCTCAGACTTCAAAACATTTGATGGAGGATATGTTACCTTTGGGGGAGGAATAAAAGGAAAGATCACTGGTAAAGGTACTATCAAAACCAGTAAACTAGATTTTGAAAATGTGTATTTTGTGAAAGAACTTCAGTTTAATCTCCTTAGTGTCTCACAAATGTGTGACAAAAAGAACAATGTTCTATTTACTGACAATGAATGTATGGTTCTTTCTTCTGATTTTAAAATGCCTGATGAGAGTCAGATCCTTCTTAAAATCCCAAAAAGGAACAATATGTATAGTGTTAATTTAAAGAACATTGATCCTAAGGAGAGTCTAACTTGTTTGGTAGCAAAAGCCTCATTGGATGAATCTATGCTGTGGCATAGAAGGCTTGGTCATGTAAACTTTAAAACAATCAACACTATTGCAAAATATGATTTGGTAAGAGGTTTACCCAAAAAGATTTTCCAAAACGACCAATCCTGTGTTGATTGTCTAAAAGGCAAACAACATAGAGCTTCTTGTAAGCCCAAGACCCAAAACTCTATTTCTCAGGCTTTACATATGCTTCATATGGATCTCTTTGGTCCTACTAATGTGTGTAGCTTGAATGGTAAAAGATATTGTCTGGTTGTCACTGATGATTATAGCAGATTTTCTTGGGTTTTCTTTTTAAGATCTAAACATGAGACTAGTGAGATTCTTAAAACTTATATCACTGAGGTAGAAAACCAATCTGATAAGAAAGTCAAAGTCATCAGATGTGACAATGGGACAGAGTTCAAGAATAGGGTTATGGATGACTTTTGCAAGGAAAAAGGCATAAAAAGGGAATTTAGTGTAGCTAGAACCCCACAGCAAAATGGAGTAGCAGAAAGAAAGAATAGAACACTTATAGAGGCTGCTAGAACTATGTTAGTAGACTCTAAGTTTCCTATTTCATTTTGGGCTGAAGCAGTTGGTACTGCCTGTTATGTACAAAACAGGGTTCTTGTGACAAAGCCACATAGAAAGACACCTTATGAACTTTTCTTTGGTAGAACACCATCTTTAAGTTTTATGAGACCTTTTGGTTGTCATGTCACTATTCTAAATACCAAAGATCATTTAGGCAAGTTTGATGGAAAAGCAGATGTAGGCTATTTGATAGGGTATTCTTTGCAGAGTAAGGCCTATAGAGTGTTTAACACTTGCACTAGGCTAGTGGAAGAGAATCTTCACATAGAGTTTCAAGAGAAACTAACAAATGTGAAAGGAATTGGACCAGATTGGATGTTTGATATTGATAGGCTTTCAAAATCTATGAATTATGTGCCTATTTCAGGTACAAATACTAATGATGATGCAGGTTTTGAAGATAATGTTGAAACTCCTAAAGATCAAGATTACATCTGGATGCCAATTTGGAAAAGTATGGATCTATCTTCAAGTCAAGAAGGACCTTCAAACACAACAAATGAAGGCAATGAAGATGATCAAGGAACTCAGAATCAAGAGAATCAAGAAAGTGGTGCTAATGACAATGGTACTGCTAGTTCAACAGATGGTCCTGCTAGTTCAAGTATTGATACTGCTGAGCCATTGAATGTTCAAATATATGATTCTTTACCAGAAGAGGTGGGGATTAGTAATCTTCCATCTACCTATGAAGTTCCTAAAACACCCAACACTAGAATTCTCAAAGATCACTCAACTAATGATGTGATTGGTAGCATAAATTCTGGTGTTAGAACAAGATCTCAAGTTGGTTTATCTCAAGTCTTGTCTTCAGATGAAGAAGGGTTTATCTCCTCTATTTATGAAGAAAAGAATCATGATATTTCCAATATATGCCTGTTTTCATGTTTTCTATCTCAGGCTGAACCCAAAAACATAAACAAAGCTTTAGATGATGCAAGTTGGGTGGAAGCAATGCAAGAAGAGCTTCTCCAATTCAAGATTCAGAAGGTTTGGATATTGGTTGATTTGCCCAAAGGTCATAGGGCAATTGGAACCAAATGGGTGTTCAGAAACAAGAAAGATGAAAGGGGTATAGTGATCAGAAACAAAGCTAGATTGGTAGCTCAAGGATATACTCAAGAAGAAGGGGTAGATTATGAAGAAGTGTTTGCTCTAGTTGCAAGACTTGAAGCAATTAGGCTTTTCTTGGCCTATGCTTCATTCATAGGCTTCACTGTCTATCAAATAGATGTGAAGAGTGCATTTTTATATGGTGAAATTGAAGAACCAGTATATGTGTCTCAACCTCCAGGCTTCATTGATGCAGAGTATCCAGACAAGGTTTATAAGGTTACCAAGGCTCTATATGGTCTACACCAAGCTCCTAGGGCATGGTATGAAACATTGGCTTGTTTTCTACTAGAAAGTGGATTCCAAAGAGGCAGGATTGATCCCACTTTGTTCATCAAAAGAACAAAGAAAGACATCTTGCTAGTGCAGATTTATGTTGATGACATAATCTTTGGATCAACAAACCAAGACTTGTGTGTAGAATTTGAAAAACTTATGCATAGTAAGTTTGAAATGAGTTCCATGGGGGAACTTACTTTCTTTTTGGGTCTCCAAGTGAAACAATCCAAAGAAGGCATATTTATCAGCCAAGATAAGTATGTAGCAGAGATCCTAAGGAAATTTAATTTTGCTGATTCTAAGGTTGCAAGTACACCAATGGATCCAGACAAAGGGCTACTCAAGGATGCTGAAGGAGAAGATATGGATTTGCACAATTATAGATCAATGATTGGGTCTTTGATGTACCTTACATCATCAAGACCAGATATCATGTTCTCAGTATGTGTATGTGCAAGGTTTCAAATACATCCCAAAATCTCTCATCTCACAGCAGTCAAAAGAATCTTTAGATATCTTAAGGGTCAACCTAGGTTGGGTCTTTGGTATCCAAGGGAATCATCTTTTGAATTGATGGCTTATTCGGATAGTGACTATGCTGGTGCAACTCTAGACAGAAAATCCACAACTGGTGGATGTCAATTTCTTGGTTGCAGACTCATCTCTTGGCAATGCAAGAAACAAACAATGGTGGCCAACTCTACAACTGAAGCAGAATATGTTGCTGGTGCAAGTTGTTGTGGGCAAGTTCTTTGGATCCAAAATCAAATGCTTGACTATGGGTACAATTTTCTTAACACCATTATTTATATTGACAATAGCAGTACTATATGTATCATTAAAAACCCAGTTCAACACTCAAAAACAAAACACATTGAAATCAGACACCATTTCATAAGGGATTGCAATGAGAAAAGGTTAATTCAAGTTGTTAAAATTGATTCTGAAAAGAATTATGCAGACCTTCTCACCAAAGCTTTTGATTTAGGTAGATTCAACTATCTTGTAGGAGGTATTGGAATGATAAATCTTTGAAAAACATGTGTTTTTGTATATAAAATTAACTGGCATTAGCTCTTAAACATGGTACTGCTAGTTAGTCAATTGGTACTGTCAGTTCATAATTGGTCCTGCTAGTATAAAATTTGCTATGTTTTGTTCATATTGATGCTTAAATGTTTAAAATGTTATAGATCAAAGTGCTTTGCACTATGTTCTTTTGGTTTGCAACTAACACATTTCAGGTTGATAACAAAGCAAGAGTTCTTCCAAACATAAAGGGGCAACAAAAGTTATATTAATCTCAGGGGAGATAACAATCTCAGGGGAGGATATGATAGCTCAGAAAGGAAGAAAAACCAATTTATGAAAGAAAAAGACAAGAGCATACAAGATGATGCAGAGGTTGAAAAAGATAGAGTTAGATCACATATCTAGAAGGGATGAAGCATTTCTAAAGGAGAAAGTTCTATCTAGATCAAACTAAGAAAAGTTTCAACTCAAAGGCATGCTATTAGATGATTTCACTTGTTGAACCAATCATCCAAGATACACAGCATCATTGCCTTTTTAATTTCCTCCATCCAAGGAAATTGCACCATCTTTAGGCCAATATGGCTTTTGGTATTCAGTTCACCAAGTTTTTACAAACTTAAGAGCTGGCTAGTCCATAAGCAAACGGCTTTTGGTAAAGACACATCAAATCCGTTGATGGTTGATAGTTTACCAAAAACTATATGGTTGTTAACTAACCATACTTAATTGTAAATAGTTAGCTAGTCCTTAAGCAAATGGCTTTTGGTAAAGACAACTCAAATCCGTTGATAGCTGGTAGTTTGCTAAAAACTATAAGGGATTTTTACAAAACTTTCTAAGGTACTGCTAGTTCAAAATTGGTATTGCTAGAGTAAAATGGTACTGCTAGATAGCCGTTGAGCCTGTCAGAAAAATTTTTAACCGTTGGGCCTGGTAGTTAAAATTAGCCATTGGGGTAGTTA
Organism: Artemisia tridentata subsp. tridentata; assembly: GCA_021014915.2. Classification (NCBI taxonomy): domain Eukaryota; kingdom Viridiplantae; phylum Streptophyta; class Magnoliopsida; order Asterales; family Asteraceae; genus Artemisia; species Artemisia tridentata. The sequence goes on along the minus strand of CP139508.1, from coordinate 114,540,314 downwards.
TGTAAATTACTGATGATTATATTATATTATATTTCACATATAAAAGATCTTTTTAATCGCCTTTACATTTACTTTTAATAATCTTTCTTATTGTCGGTTAAAAGTAATTCTCTCATACCTTCTTTCATCAGTCCTTATCATAATTCACATACACCTTTCATCTTCTACCAGTACCACCAACAAATCCCACCAACATATTCAAAATTTTCATTATGGATTCCACAGTTGTTCTAAACTTTGTCCAACGTCACAATCAATTAGCATTTTTGGAGAAGTCAGAGGATAATGCCTCATTTCATCAAGTAGTGGACTTTTTAAATAACTCCTATATCAGGTTTGCTTTACTAGTCAATCCCACTATTTATGAATCTCAAATTTTACAATTTTGGCAAACTGCTAAAATTAAAACTTCTGAAAATGGGGAACAAAGGATTAAGGCCAAAGTGGATGGCAAACTTTTGACTCTTACTGAGTCATCCATAAGAAGACATCTTCATTTGGATGATTCTGATGGTATTAGTCAGTTACCAGATACTGAAATTTTTGAAAATTTACAAAGAATGGGGTATCATGCTGAGTCTAACAAACTCACTTTTCTGAAAAAGCATCTTACTCCACAATGGAGATTTTTGATTCACACAATCCTTCATTGTTTGAGCCAGAAGAAAACCTCTTGGGAGCAATTTAGTGGAAACATGGCTTCTGCTCTCATCTGCTTGGCTACAAACAGAAAATACAATTTTTCAAAACATATTTTTGAAGGATTGATTAAAAATGTGAAAAGTGAAACAAAGTTTTTGATGTATCCAAGATTTATTGGATGGATCATTGCAAAATTAAAACATTTGTTACTTCCCACAGACTCAATTTATGAAACACCAAAACTTTCTCACAAAGTATTTTCAAATATGAGAATTGGTTTTAGAGGGGAAGAAATACCACTATTTGATGAAATGTTACCACAACATCCAGAAGAACCAACACCATCAGCTGAATCACCATCATCTAGTTCTTCACATGGTTACATTTCACCAACACATCAAACATCACCAATACCATCTCCAGTACCATCAGCAACACCACCAACATCATCACATCATGTATCACAAACCCAATCACCTCAGACAATGCAAGAACTAAAAGACAAGGTGAAGTTCTTAGAAGCTGCTCTTAAAAGTCAAAGCAAGAAGTTTTCTGAGATCAACATCAAATTAGTCAAGAGGGTAAAGAAATTGGAGGGTGAAGTGAAGAAGCTAAAAGGTAAAAGATCTGCAAAGGTTGTTTTATCTAGTTCTTCAAAATCAGATGCTGATAGGATAGGTCACTCTTCCAAAAAGGGGAGGAAGGATAGTTCTGAAGATGAGGAGGAGGCTCAATTTGAATTCCATGAAGGAACTCAAGTTTATGATGAAGAGCCTGCTGGAGCAGGGCAAGAGCCTGCTAGGATAGAGAGGCTATTGGCAATGAAGTACAAAGGGTCTGCTGAGAAAGTGTACAAAAGAAAGAGGGACTTAGAACCTCAAGGAGATTTGTTTGTTCAAGGGAGGTTATTTATTGCTGATGAGCAATCCACTGCTCCATCCCAAGAACCAACTCCAAAGGATAAGGGCAAGAGCATTATGGTTGAAGATGAGCCAAAGCCCAAAAAGTTAAAGAAATCAGAGCAAGCACAGATAGCTAGAGATGAAGAAGAGGCCAAAAGAATTCATGAAGAAGAACTGAAAGCACTTGAAGCTTCAAGACTGCTAACAGAGATGAAAGAGCAAAAAGATGCTCAGTCTCTTCTTGATACTCAAATTGCTCAAGAAACCTTTGATGCACAAATGCAATGGATTATTGCTAATGATCCGATTGTGAAAGGCCAAGCTTCAATGATAGTAAATGACAAGAATCTCAATTCTGATGAGAAGACAGCAGCACTTGAATCTTTTATCAACAAGAAATATAAAGAAGCAGCTCTGGCTGACATTTTTGAAAAGATGAAAGAAAGTGAGAAAAGAGGTTTTAAGGTGGGCAAATCATGGAAAGATCAAGTGACTTTCATGAAGAGATTTCTAAAAGGTCAAGCAAATTGGACTGATTATCAACTAAAGAAGAAATCTAATGATGAAATCTACTACTTGTATCTTCAAGCCTACAAAAGTCTTTACTACAAAGTTCCATCTGATGCAAAGCCCTCAATGAAGAAGAAGGATGCTCAGAAGAAAGAAGTAGCAAAATTGGACACAGAGCAAGTAAGTAAGATGTTAATTACTTTGCCAACTATCATACATGCTGATCCAATTAGCTGTAGACGACCTATTATTGATTGGGAGATCAACCATGATAGATTAGGAAAGTCATGGAAAATAATAAGGGTTGGGGGTCAGTTTGCTATCTTTAAGAATTTTGAAAATTTAGTTAGAGCAAGTGGCAGAGCAGACTTGGAAGAATTATGGAATCTAGTGCAGATTAGGCTAGACACAACTTCTAGTACTGATGCTAAGGAACAGGAACTATGGGTAGAATTCAATAGGATGTTTGATCCTGATCCCAAAGATGTTCATTGGAAATTTCCCTATTATGATCCTTCAACAACATGGGAATTTCTAAGCCTTAGCAGTATTCATCATCTTTACACATCAAGTGGGATTGAACTCTTCATGTTGGCTGAGAAAGAGTATCCACTTAGTTATGAAGTGCTTAAAACTATGATCTCCAAGAGATTAAGATGTGACAAGGATGAAGAGAAATTAGAAATTGTTCAAAGTTTGCTGAGGAGCATATTTGAGCAATGTGAAAGAAAAAGGAAGAACAGAGAGTGAAGGTTTTTGGAAGAGTTCCCTCAAATCCTCAAGGTATGTATTTTATTCATCAGAAACTTGTGTATTTTAATGGAAATAACAAGTTTAGGGGAGGATTGTTGGGAATAAAATGTTCAAGTCAAAGAGCCTGCCAAAGAAGTCAAAGAGCCTGCTAGTTGATTTTGAAGAGTATGAAGATGTACTAACAGTACCTTCTGGGTAGAAGGTACTGCTAGTTGATGAAGAGCCTGCCAAGCTTATGTCAAGTTGATTAGATATTTTGTAATAGATATTTAGTTGAATTATTAGTCTTTGTACATTGTTATACGTTATGTAGAAGTAGTTTAGTCTTCTGTGGTGTACAGAAGAATATTACAGAGTTGTACATTGGTAGTTGTATTTAATTGTAGGCTAGAATAGTCAAAGTAAAGTATTATATTCGACCACTTGACAACTTGTAATAAGGTGTCCTTATCTTATAAAAGGATACCTTAGTCACACTTCATGCATGCATCTCTTCAACTATTAACCAAAATCGAACCATCTCTCAAGTAACTTAGTTACTAAATTCACAAATCCTTTTACAATCTTAGATTCAAGATTACTTTGTAATCCCGGTGATATTTAGATCATCCGTATTATTTCATCAATAATATTGAATCGTTTTGTGTTAACCAAAGTTGTGTTCCTTGTTCATTGCATTCTCACGTTTACATAACTCACCACCTTGTGTTCTTTTAAGTGTGTTGTAGTAGATTCCGCATGCATCTCTTAAACTATTAACCAAAACCGAACCATCTCTCAAGTAACTTAGTTACTAAATTCACAAATCCTTTTACAATCTTAGATTCAAGATTACTTTGTAATCCTGGTGATATTTAGATCATCCGTATTATTTCATCAATAATATTGAATCGTTTTGTGTTAACCAAAGTTGTGTTCCTTGTTCATTGCATTCTCACGTTTACATAACTCACCACCTTGTGTTCTTTTAAGTGTGTTGTAGTAGATTCCGCATGCTAAACACATTCATACATAAATATCTCTCAAACACGTTACTAAGATACACATCCCAAGTGTTTGCAATCCTTTCCACAAAAGCCGTCTGGTTGTGTGACGTACACTTCTTCCCGGAGCTGTCCATTCAGAAACGCCATCTTCACATCCATTTGATAAACAGTAATGTTCTTGTGAGCTGCATATGCCAGAAACATACGAATGGCTTCAATTCTTGCCACTAGTGCGAAAAATTCCTCGAAGTCGATTCCCTCTTCTTGGCTGTATCCTTTAGCTACCAGGCGAGATTTATTATGAATAATTGTCCCATCTGCATCCAACTTGTTCTTCCAGATCCATTTCAGGCTGACAACATAAACTCCATCGGGTCTTTCTACCAATTCCCACACTTCTAGACACTTGAACTGATCGAGTTCTTCTTGCATTGACTCAATCCAATTGTCGTAAGTGAGAGCTTCCTTAATGTTTTTAGGTTCGGTTTGACAAACGGTGAGTGCATAGATACAGTGTTCACCGTCCGTTTGGAGTTTCTTGCGTGTCATGACTGGATTATCTGGATTACCAATCACATTCACTAACGGATGATCCTTCGTCCACTTGTGGGTAGAAGGGTAGTGTTGAAAGTTTTGGTGCATTTTTTACGGATCCAAATTGCTCGTTGATGACTCGGCAGACTTTGGAATGGTGGGAGCCAGAGCAAATGGATTAAACAGTGCGTCTCCATCAAAGTCTGGTGGTGTGGGTACTACAGAAGGTGAGGTTGGATCTTCAGCGGCAGTCTTGGTAGTAGAGGCTGATTGATCGACTGATGATGATGGTTCCGTAGGTGGTGCATTGTCAGTAACTATGGTAGATGTTACTGGTGTAACAGGTGCTTGTACTTGAACAGGTATTGCAGCGGAACTGGTGGTATCGGTAGGAGCACGACCAATGAACGAATCATCAAACAGTGGAGCAAACAGATCTTCTAAGTCCTTACGGTTAAAGGACAGTGGTGCAGCTGAATGATCAGGAAAGTTTAGACGGTTAGAGTCGGGTCCTAAGCTGTTTTGCTCAGAAGCCAAATCCGTGAGTTCATTGAAATGAGCGTGTATCGTTTCTTGAATTTGTCGAGTTCGACGGTTCCAGATGCGAAATCCCTTAGAATTCTCACAGTAACCAACAAAAATTCCAATGTCCGCTTTGGCTTTCAACTTACCAAGGTCATCACGATCATTGTTTGGGTAACAGAGGGCCCCAAATACATGAAAGTAATTTATGTTCGGTTTTTGTTTGTAGACGAGTTCATACGGGGTTTTGTTATGTCTTTTGGTGATCATACAACGGTTTTGGGTGTTGCATGCAGTGGAGACAGCTTCAGCCCAAAGATAATCAGGTAATTGAGCATTGATCAACATCGTCCTTGCAGCTTCGACTAACGTTCTGTTACGTCTTTCGACGACTCCATTCTGTTCAGGGCTGCGAGGAATAGATGTTTGTTGTTCAATACCGACTTTCTCAAAGTACTCTCGGAGAGTGTGGTTCTTGAATTCGGTTCCGTTGTCTATTCTGACTTTGCGAACTGTGTTGCGGATCTGAACCTGAATTTTTGTGAGAAAGGTGATGATCATCGAAGGAGCTTGATCTTTGCTGCGTAGAAAGTAGACCCAAGTCCATCGAGAGAAGTCATCTACGATTACCAGAATGTAACGTTTACCGTTGATGGTTTGCACTCTCATTGGTCCACACAAATCCATATGAAGCAGTTGAAGTACATGATCTGTACTGTGCTCAGTTTTTGGAGGAAAACAAGCACGAGTGCTCTTGCCTTGTTCACATGCCGGACAAAGGTGATCTTTGGCATACCGAAATCTAGGAAGACCGTCGACTAACTTATGACGTGCAAGTTCCGTCATTGTTTTGAAATTCAAGTGAGACATACGCTTATGCCATAACCATGCTTTTGTGGGTAGTGCCTTAGAGAGTAAGCATATTGGAGAAGAGGCGGTCATATCTGATAATGAAATGGTGTACAGATTCGTACCACATTTTCCTTTCATGAGATCATGGCCGTGTAGATCTCGAACAAAGCATGTTTTCTCCCTGAATGCGACTTCCAAGTCACCATCACAAAATTGGCCAACTGAGAAGAGGTTATGACCAAGGCCTTCGACGTAATACACACGACTGATTTCGATGTTTCCGCTGACGTAATCCCCATAGCCCATAATAGCGGCAAACTGATCATTCCCGAATCTGACAGTTCCTATGAACTTTTCAACAAAGTTTACTAGAAGATTTAAGTTGCCTGTCATATGTCGGGAACACCCGCTATCAATAATCCATAGTACGATTTGTATCACCTGCATTACAAGAAAACAATGCAGATGGAGAGACAATAACGGTAGAACCCGTTGGGTTAGTAGCACTAGAATTAAGCTTCTTGGGTAACCAATTAAAACTAGATTTATTCTGAAGCCAACGTTGCCAATTCCAACTAGATTCCTCTTTCTTCCTAGTAAACGCACTAGGTGTTTGGATTTTTCTTTTGGAGCCTATGGTCTTGGACTTGTCTACGGGATTCTTAGAAACTACTATTGGCGGTTTCCCTAAGATTGACTTGGCAGTGGTAGGGGGCCTAGAGGGAATGCCAGTAGTACGTTTCTGCTTACGAGACAAAAGGGTTTTTGTAACACAACGTTTATGATTACCAGACAAAACACTCATACGACAAAACACACAATAAGCATCAATACGACCATTATTCAAAACATCCAAAGTATCAGCATTCGTTACATCAGAATTAGAATTACATGTTTTAGAACTTGATTCTACTCTAGATATAACTTGCTTTTTATTCAAAGTCCTAGTGTGAACTTCTACTTCTTGGTCCTTAGGGGAGCTGCTCTTAGGTTTCCAAACACTATTCTTCACGAGAGCCTTGGATCTGTTAACCTTAGAGGTGCCTTGTCCTGTAGAAGTGGAAGTATTCACATTAGTGGTCTGGTTAGATGCTTTCTTAGGTATCTTGTCTACTTTATACATGCCTGGCTTAATCACATTCTTGTTTCCCATTTTCCCTTTTTCACGTACATTAACTTTCTCTCGCAATTCAATGATGATGTGTTTCTGTTGTTGAATTTTAGAATCCAATTCACGATTTAATCGAAGAAGGTTATTTCGGTTTTCACAAACTTCATTGATGTCCTTTTCATATTTTGAAATTTCTTGTTTTAAAACAATATTTTCTTTCTCAGTCAGATTATCAGAAGCATGACTGTTTTGTAAAAACAACGATGTGTTTTGGTGTTGAAATTTTAACTCAAAGGCGAGGCTCTGAGTTTGACACCAATGCAACCTCTTGTTGAATTTGTGAACTTCTTTTGAAAAATCGTTTTTCATATCATCATTGAGTTGTTTGAGTCTCTCATTTTCATGTCTCAAATTATCTATGTCTAATCTCAACAACTTAATATCATCAGAATGAGCATCAACAATCATATCATTACAATCCACATAAATAGAATTCATAATCACAGAAACAACATCATAACATAGAACATTTTCCAAAAGTCGATCAACTTCTTTTTCCAAATTTTTCTTTTGAAATTTTTGTTTCAAGATTTTATCGTCTTTTGCTTTGAAAATGCTCATCATTGATACAATATCCGATTGCAGTTCCTGTTCCCAATGCGTGGCACAAAGTCTCAGGTGGTGAACGTGTGGTAAACATTGTTGTTGAAAAACCTCTCTCTTTTCCTTTTCAAGAGGAGAAAGAAAAGTAGAGACTGTTATTTCTGAGTTTCGTTCAATTGCATCTTCTAAAAGTTTTATGTCCTCCAAAAAGGTTTGAAAATATCGGAGGACACGATGTGGTTTTGGCGTAGAAGAAATGACACCTGGATTTTGTGAAGATTTATTTATTTGTGCCTCATTGGTTACAGGGACTACTTCAGGAAATGTATCTGGTTCAATAAACCATGATGGTTGTGATTTTTGTGGGACGAAGGTTTCACTAATATGAGGTACTTGAAAATAATCATATGGTTTATGATAAGGGTTTTGTCTCATTTTAGATAAAGTTTCCTCCACCTGTTCAATTTCCTCCTCACTAGTATAAACAACAACACGCACAACAGAATCATCAAACAAATGATCAGCACTATATAACTTTGGATCTTCTTTGAGTGCTTTATGTAGAAAACTTGGTTTATCACTGCCAATAGCAAACCCATATCCTTTTGGATTTGGTTTTACCGTTAGCTTTTGAATTGTGGTTATTGATTTGCCAGTTTTATACACAACGTTCTGAAATTCTTTAAGTTTGTATTCCAAGTCAAGAATTTCCTCAACATATGAATGGACTCGTTTCCTTGATTTTTTACGATGTTCAGAAAAATTATTTTGACAAGTGGACAACTCTGTTTTTGTTTGATTAAGTTCAGAGTGAAGAATGTCAACTTGTTTTTGAAAGTCTAATTTTTCTTGTTCTTTGTGTAATAGTATCTCATTCTTGGAAGCGGTCAATTCACGAACTTGATGTTCTAAATTTTGTACTTGCACATATGAATATTGGAATGCAGACTCAAAGCTTTTCTCACGTTTTGCTTGGTTTTCATAGTTTGAAAGTTGTAGCTTGTGGCACTCATTATCCTTAGTTAACAATGCGACTTTTGCTTTTAGATTACTGTTTATTTCATTACACTTATCAATTTGGGATTTATGGGCATCTAACTGAGTCTTGGTGGTCAGCAGTAAGGTCATGAGCTCTGAGTCAGGCAAGAGACTTTCTTGTTCAAATTGGTCATTATCATCATCGGACAGAGGATCATCAAATGAAACACCGGGGCTAATTTGATCATCATCAAATGTAACAACGGCGTTTATTTGATCATCGACTTCAGAGGATATGGATGAGTCAATTTGTCCAAGATTGTCTTCGGCTGACGCAGATTCAAAGGGTGACACAATTTCATCAATTAGACATTTTGAATTTGGTACCTGAGACAAGCCATCGGTATCATAGACCGGGCCTGTTTCACCCATGTTCACTTCCTGCATATTAGCCATCAACATAACAGCTGCTTCCAGGTCCTCCATGTCATCATCTGAATAAGCATTCGCCATGAAGCTTTGCTCCTTTTCAGTGAGAGTGCTTCCACGTTCATCTTTGAGGGCCAGAAAAAGAGCTTCCTTGTGATATGCTGCTCCCCTAGTTCTTGGCTTTGGGGCATGCATTGGCTACATGACCTTTTCCCCCGCAGTTATAGCACTTAATCCCTGTGTTACCAATACCAGAACTTCCAGTCTCAACACCTTGTGCCCTGTTACTTCTAGTAGAATTGGCCCTCTGTCCACCTGTATTACCCATGTAGCTACCCGATCCTGATCTCCCTGAAGCTCGGTTTTGTATCTCAACTCGGCCATCCTAAACAACTGCCTGATTTCTTGTGTTAGAAGAAGACCTCAAACGGTTGTTGGATTTGTTTGAGAATTTGCTGAAAACTTTGGCAATCAAAACAAATCCTTCGTTCAATGATTTGAACGCGTCGTCGTCATCACTGTTAGCCTCGGTATTTTCATATGGAACCATTTGTTGTGATGACCCTCCGTATGGAACGAGTTGATTAGATGTGGTTTGTGAGGCTGGATTTGTCGGATATTGTGGTTGGGGTAAACTTTGACCAGGTGGTGGTTGGACAATACTCTGTGGTGGTTGTGGTATAAACTGTGACTGAGCCATCAATGCGAGTGAGTTTGGAATGGGTGCTGGTGAAAAACCTCCACGTGCTGCTCTATCCTTGTCAACTTCAGATTGGTGCTGTTTAAGGAAATCATATAGCAATCCATAAGACACGTCGTTTATCCTTTTAGCTTGACGGACGAACGTCACGTACTTCTGCCAATCTGGTCCGAGACATCCCAGAAACTTGGAGTTAATGGCAATCTTTGGTAGTATGATGTTGTGACGGTCCAAGTCGTTGACAATATTTGTAAACCTGTGGTAGTATGATTCCAACGATTCCCCTTGTTCAATCATAAAGTTGGTATACTCCATGTATAATTTAGACTCCATGTCCTCTTGATTTAAGGTAGTGTCTTCCATAAGAAGATGTACATGTTCCCACATGTCCTTGGCTGTCTTTTGCGCATCAATGCTGCGAAAGATAGGATTTGGAATCCCATGAAGTATATAAGACATTGCCAGTTCATTAGATTCTTGCTGTTGGACCTGTTTAGTGGTGAGTTGAGCAAGAGGGATACGGGTAGAGGTTGCCGCTCTTGGTGGAATGATAGTGTTATCACCTAGAACAGTGGTTGAAGGATATGGGTATGGTCCATCCAGGATGACCTTTTTCATGAACTTTCCATGGGGTTTTTTCTGCTCGATAAATCGAAGGAAATGACTCGACCATTGCACATAGTTGCCTGGTGTAAGCATAGGTAGGGTGTCAAGAGATCCGGCCTCGTGTCGGGACTGTTGACTGCTAATAGCCTCGCACATTTTGTCAAACCAGTGAGGCTGCTTTTGAGGTAGTTGCTGGTAATTCTACATCTACTGTTGTGGAATTTGTTGAGGAACTGGTTGTTAGGGGAAAAACTGGTGCTGTTGTGTGAAAGCTTGTTGTTGTTGGTACTGTGGTTGAGGATAATTCGGTTGAGGATATTGTTGTTGTTGTGGTTGTTGCTGTTGATACTGTTGTTGCTGATTTTGAAAGTAGTAGTTGTATGGTGGTTGAGACATCGTTGTAACCTGTGGATGTTGGATCGTTCCAAGGAAATAAGATTAGCATTCGATTGTTCACAAAGTGTTTCCTAACTCGGAAATAATTTTAAGAATTTGCTCGGTAACTGCCTTACTCGGAATAAACAAAATAACTTAAGTAAGATAAAACTTTTCCTTACTAGGAAATCTAAGAAAATGTTCCTTGCTCGAAAATTTTAAAAAAGTCTTACTCGGAGGATTTATAAAATTCCTTACTCGGAAGTTATATAAATTTCCTAACTCGGAGTTTTTCAAATTTTCAGAACTTGGAAGATTCACGACTTTCCTAACTCGGAAAAATTAAGTCTCACTAAGAAATAACGTTTCTTCCAAACTTGGAAATTACATGGCAAACTAAAAAATTCTTTCCTAACTCGGAAAAATGTACTTGCTCGATAATTCAGAAACTCGATACTTCCTTGCTTTCTTAGGAAGGGACAACGCTGTTAGGCTTGCTGGTGGGAACTCTTTAATAGAGAGCTGAACGAAAAATTGAGTTAGAATTTTTTTTTACTCGGGACAATTTCCTATCTCGGAAATATTATCACTGTTCGGGACTTGGTGGAAAATATTCCTAACTCGGAAAATTTCCTTTTGTTTCCTAACTCGGAAAATGGCAAGTAACGGGACTTAGTGTAATTTTTCCTAACTCGGAAGAAATTACACTTACTCGGGACTTAGGAAAATTTTCCTTACTCGGAAAATTTTCAACCTTTCCTAGCTCGGAAAATAACGAATTACTCGGGTCTTATGAAAAATTTTCCTTACTCGAAAAATTTACAATTCTCTTAACTCGGAGAAATACGTGAACAGTAACCGAACAAGAAAAAATTCTTAAATCCTTGTTTGTCTCTGATGCCACTTGTTAGATCTCGATTTCACAAGTTACTAGGAGGATTTAGAAAGAAAGAATTGTAGGTTAAACACAAGAATAATAAACTTTGATAATGCAATTAACCAACAACTCTTCCCTTACAATAGGAAGAGTATTTATAGTACATAGAGGTGAAATGGGCCAAGCCCTAAAATGAAATAATAAGGAATGGGGCGCAGCCCATTATTGGAAAAGAAATAAACATTGGGGCGCAGCCCAATTTATAAATAAACAAAAGCATACAGCCCATGGGACTTCTACACAGGCTGTAAACTAAAACTAACATAAAGACCAAAGCAACCTAATACAAAACATGATCGATACTTCAATAAGCTGAGACGTGTTCCCAACACAGCTTATTTGCATAAGCTAGAAATAAGCTAAAACAATTTAATAAGCACAATAAGAAAAAGCTGGTTATGTAAATTTGGTATGCAATCTTAAACGAAAAAGACCCAAGGGCACGTACGGTTGTGGTGTGGTGAGTTAAAGGTGTTGGTTGCGAGGGTTGAGGTCTCGGGTTCGAGCCTGAGACTTCCCCTTTCCCAATACTTTTTATTTTGCAAAAGTTTTCTTTGAAACTTATTAACAACTTAATATTAAACACTTGTTTGTGAAAACAAAATTTTTAAAACATTAAAAATAAGATGGAAAGGGCAAAATAAACAAGCTGTTAACTAAGAAACTTAAAAGCAAAAAAGAACCTAACTGATTTGTACACACAAGCTTCTATAAGCTTGTGTGTAATTCTAATAAGCTTCTAAGACCTAAAATCTAACCTAATAAGCAGTTCTAAACTAAATTAAGCAATCCTAATAAGCCAAAAAGCTCAGAAACTAAATTAAGCATATAAGTCAAAATTGATATGCAAAAAGACTGAACAGGCACTTTTAAGCTACTTAGAAAGCTATTAAAGCAATAAGAAAGAATTTGAAACCTAAAAGCAGATTAAGATTAACAACCAAAGAACTTGTAAAACCAATTTTTAAACATATTGGACTTAATTAGACCATAAAAATAAGCTAATGAAAAGTGACAGTTCAAACAATATTTTTGGTTTTTAATGAACACTTGCAGACCTGAGACCTACTTTTTAACACTAACAATAAGCTACTAAAAGCTAAAGGCATAAGCTAGAAACTACAAAACAGCATAGATTACCAACTAAAGGACACTTAAACCAAATTTCAAACAATTTGGATTAAAAATAAGCTCAAAATTAAGCTGATAAGAACCTTTACTTAGCACTCAGCATAGAAATTTCTATGCTGAGTCGATTTTGCAAAAAAACTGAAAATGCTACTTTATTAGACTAAAAATAAGCTACTATACCAATAAGGTCAACTTTAAATCCTTGAAACAGATTAAGGCCTATCACTAATGAACTCAGAAAACCATTTTTCAGACAAATTGAACTTAAAAATAAGCTGAAACAGATCTGATAAAAACCTATGCTGATTGACTTAGTATAGAAATTTTAGCACTGATTTGGGTTCTTTTTTCTTTTCTTTTTTTTAAAAAAAAAACTGAAAATTACTACTTAACTTGACTCAAACCTTTGACACACAACTAAAAGTTGTGTTGGGAATTAAATATTCAAGAAGATTAATATCGGGTTCTGCTCAAGAAATACTCTTAAGTATCATTCTACTGCTAGAGCATTTGATTCTACTGCTAGCATCAAACATTCTACTGCTGAATGATTCTGTTGCTGGTGAAGAACTTTCTACTGCTAAGTGGATAACTATCGAAGTATTCTGCTGCTGAGTAGATAAGTATTCAAAGATATTATGTGTATTAAAGTCAACAATACACGGTAGATAATATCTTTAGACAAAGTGTTCAGTAACAAGTTGTAAACATAGATACATGTTGTATCTTAATGACTGACACTCTCAAGCAAGTGTTCGATTAGACTTGACAATATTGTAAAGATCACTCTTGGACTATAAAAGAGAAATCTTAGAGTAGTGATATACATAGAGTGCTTAGATCAAAACTGTTAAGAATATAGAACAAACACAACAATATCATTAGTGATAGAAACATAAGATTCAAGGTTTTGTAACCCTAGTGATAGTGAAGATCACTTGTATTATTGTGAATAATATTGAATCGTTTGGTGATAAACTTTCTTTGTTCATTGTTCTATAAACAAACATAATTGTTCCATTTTCATATCCAAATAACCTTCTAAGTGTGGTTAAGTAGATTCCGCATACTTAATCATATTAACTCAATATATCACATACACAAAGCAACAAAAGTTTAACCACCTTATAGTGTATCGAATCCCTATCCTCAATTGGTATCAGAGCAAGGCTGATATAGTTGATTTAGAAGAAGAAGAAGAAGAAATGGATGTTGAATCTATTTAAACCAATGTTGCTGCAAAACTACCCATGCTCAAACAGAATGAGTTTGAGATGTGGAGGCTGAGGATAGAGCAATATTTCCAAGTGCAAGACTATGCACTTTGGGAAATCATTGAAGATGGAAACTCTTACCAGCCTACAACCACTACATCAACAGTGGGAGGCAAAGTGGTGACAACTCTGCAACAACACCCAACATCTGCAGAAGACAGAATAAAAGAAGAAAAATGACTTAAAGGCAAGAAGCATGCTGATGATGACCATTCCCAATGATCAACTTTTAAACTTCAGCAAGTTTAAAGATGCTAAGTCATTATTTGAAGCTGTTGTTGCCAGATATGGTGGAAATGAAGCCACCAAGAAATCCCACAAGACACTGCTCAAGCAGCAGTTTGAAAACTTCTCCTCTACCAACAATGAATCTCTTGACCATATGTTTAATAGGCTTCAGAATATTATGAGCCAACTTGCTATTCTTGGGGTTGAAATACCTCAAGAAGATTTGAACTCAAAATTTCTGAGAAGCTTACCAGAAGAGTGGGCTATACATGTTGTAGTCTGGAAGAATAAGCCAGACCTTGATACAATGGAACTGATAGATTTGTATAGCAACTTTAAGATAGTGGAGCAAGATTTGAAGAAAAATGGAGGTACTAGTTCTAATACTGGGAACATGGCATTTATGTCAACTCCTAGTACCTCAAAATCAAGTGAAGATGTGAAAGTTGTTGATGGTGTTGGTGCTGCTAGTTCATCAAGCAGTACCATGGGTATTTTGGATGAGAAGACTTGTTGTGCATTTCTCAAAAGTCGAAATGATGGGTCCATGCTCACTTATGAAGACCTCCAAGAGATCAATGATGATGATCTAGAGGAAATGGACCTAAAATGGCAAATTTCTCTTCTTAGCATGAGAGCCAAGAAGTTCTATCAAAGGACGGGGAAGAAACTCTTAATCAGCAACACTGATACTGCTGGTTTTGACAAGTCAAAGATAGAGTGCTATAACTGCCACATGATGGGGCACTTCTCAAGAGAATATAGAAGGCCAAGGCAGCAAGATAGCAAGAACAAAGGTTTTGGAAGCACATCCAAAACAAGAGAGGTTTCTGAGCCAAACTCAAAAGCTATGGTAGCTATTGATGGGCTAGGTTTTGATTGGAGTTTCATGGCTGATGAAGAAGAAGATTCTTCACAGATGGCACTCATGGCTTTCTCTACTGAGGTACAAAATCATAAAGTTTGTTCTAATACTTGCACAGCTCTTTCAGAAATACAAACTTTAATCAAACATTATGATGACCAAAAGAAAGTCCTAAGCAGAACTCAACAAGACTTAGTAGACTATAAATGTGGTTTAGAATCCCTAGAGAAGCAGATCATTCATTACAAACAAAATGAATTTGCTTTCTCTGATGACAAAGCTCTTCTTAGACAAGAGATATTCTTTAGAGATGCTGAAATTAAGCTTTTGAGAGAGGCTTTTGATAGGGTCAAAAAGGAAAATGGAAACATTCACTTGACTACACAAACACTAGAACATGCTTCTAGAGGTGTGACCAACATGATAGAATGTCAAGTGATTAATAGAGCCAAGTCAGGGTTAGGATATAATGCTGTCCCACCCCCTTATAGAGGAATCCCTAAACCCCCAGGGATTGACCTAGAAAATTAAGGTGTCCCTGAATTTCAACAACCTGAGCTACAATATGGTGTACGGCAAAAAACAAAGCTAGTTGTTGATGAACCTAAGAAAGTAAGTGAAAGTTTAAGTAAAACTTCACTTTCTGAGGACAAGGTGTCCTCTAATAGAAGATCAGATAGAGTAGTATTTGAAGACTGGGTATCTGATGATGATGAAGATGAACAGGTTATGTCTAAACCTGAAGTGGTTAAGAAAGCAGGAACAAGTGTTCCTAAGATAGTCAAACAAAATGCTGTTAGGCCTAAAACCAACATTAAACATGTTAGGTAACCAGTTAGATATTGTGAACAATACAGAACCACAAACAAGCCTAGAGGCAACCAAAGGAATTGGAATGGCCTTAAGTCTCACCAACTAGGTGATGACTTTGACTTTTATAACAAAGCTTGTTTTGTATGTGGAGATTTTGACCATCTTGCAGCTTTCTGCAACCAAAGGGTATCTGGGTATACAAACAATAGGGTGAATTACAAAAGGTAAACTCCTCAATTTCACTTTCACTCTAATTCTAAGAGAACAAAACCCAGAGCAGTTACAAAAGCAGTTTCTATTGCTAGACCATTCATGACTGTTAACCCAAGACCAACAGTTAAAAATGCAAAATCAACTTACAAAAATGCATCAAAAACTATTCAAAGGCCCATTCAAACAAAAGCAATGGTCCAAAAAAAAGTTTGGAAACCAAAGGGAACAACTACAAAGCTAGCAGTTTCTACTGCTAAGCATGTGGCTCATACTACTGCTTGGGAAAACAGGGAAAATGCTATTAAGGCCTCAGCATGTTAGGTTCTTAAATCCAATGTTGCATCAACTGTTCTCAAGAGATTAAATTGCATTGATGCAAGAGGCAGATCCAAGTCAGTAATGGCTTGGGTCTCCAAAGGAAACTAATACTCCTTATTTTTGTGCAGGAACATTCAACTGATAAACAAGAGGATCAAGGATACTCAGATAGTGGATGTTCAAGGCACATGACAGGAAACAAGTCCTATCTTTCTGATTTTCAAATATTAGATGGTAGCTATGTTACCTTTGGAGGAGGTATTGGTGGCAAAATTTCTAGTAAAAGTACAATTAAAACTGGAAATTTAGATTTTGAAGATGTGTACTATGTACAAGAGCTTAAGTATAATCTTTTTAGTGTCTCACAAATGTGTGATAAAAAGTACAAAGTTCTTTTCTGTGACATTGAATGTCTTGTTCTTTCTCCTGATTTTAAGATGCCTGATGAAAGTCAAGTACTTCTTAAAATTCCTAGAAAGGGCAATATGTACAGTGTTGATATGAAGAACATTGTTCCTAAAAAGGCTTTAACTTGTCTTGTTGCAAAGGCCACATTGGATGAATCAATGTTATGGCATAGGAGGCTTGGTCACATTAATTTCAAAACCATAAATCAGATTGTTAAGAATGGTTTGGTAAGAGGTTTACCTCAAAAATGATTTGAAAATGACCAAACGTGCATTGCTTGTCTTAAAGGCAAACAACACAAAGCCACTTGTAAGCCCAAGATTTTTAACTCTATCAATCAATCATTGTTTATGCTTCATATGGATTTATTTGGACCTACTTCTGTTAGGAGCCTGATGCATAAAAGATATTGTCTAGTTATTACTGATGACTATAGTAGATTTACATGGGTTTTCTTTATAGGTTCTAAGGATGAGACTTCTAGCATTTTTAAAACATTCATTACAGAGTTAGAAAACCTAGTAAGGAAAAGAGTAAAAGTCATTAGATGTGATAATGGGACAGAGTTTAAGAATAGAGTTATGGATGATTTCTGTAAAGAAAAAGGTATTAGGAGAGAATTTAGTGTTGCTAGAACTCCACAACAGAATGGTGTTGCTGAAAGGAGAAATAGAACACTCATAGAAGCTGCTAGAACCATGTTAGCCGACTCTAAGTTGCCTATCACTTTTTGGGCAGAAGCAGTCAACACTGCTTGCTATGTTCAAAATAGGGTTTTGGTTGTCAAATCTCACAATAAGACATCATATGAGCTTTTTAGAGGTAGAACTCCTTCAATAGGATTTCTTAGACCTTTTGGATGTCATGTGACAATTCTAAATACCTTAGACCATCTTGGAAAGTTTGATGGCAAAGCAGATGAAGGATTCTTAGCTGGATATTCTCTCAATAGCAAAGCTTTTAGAGTATACAACTTGAGAACTAGAAGAGTAGATGAGAACCTGCATGTGAAATTTTTAGAGAATAAATCCAATGTAACAGGTCAAGGTCCTAATTGGCTATTTGATCTTGAGTCACTAACCCATTCTATGAATTATGTGCCTGTTGTTGCAGAAACTAATGATTTTTCAGGTTCACAAACAACAAATGAGGCAGGGTTAGACAAGGAGACAAATCAAGATCATGTATGGATGCCAATAAGTACCAATGAGGCTTCAACTTCAACAAATGATGAATCTTCTTCTGGTAAAGCTAAAGAAGATGTTGAAGATGAACACAAGGAAGATGGAACAAAGGAACAAAAAAATGTTTCTACTGATGATAGTACTGCTGAGACAGAGCATTCTACTGCCAGGCTTAATTTTTTAGCTGCTAGGCCAAATGATTCTACTGCTGGCCCTTTAGACTCAAATGAAGCAGATTTCTCAGATAAAGAGGTGGATTTGAGCAATATCACACCTAACTATCAAGTTCCTTCAACCCCACACACCAGGATTCACAAAGTCCACTCCCTAGAAAATGTGATTGGAGATGTACAATCAGGTGTGAAGACAAGACAACAACTGATGTCTTCAGACCAACAAGGGCTTCTTGATGCCCTTTATGCTTCAAAACAGCATGACTTTTCAAACTCTTGCTTGTTTGTATGTTTTCTCTCACAAGATGAACCAAAGAACATTCTTAAAGCCCTAGATGATTCATGCTAGGTAGAGGCTATGCAAGAGGAACTTCTTCAGTTCAAGATTCAGAAGGTATGGGTGCTAGTTGATTTACCTAAGGATGAAAAGGTAATTGGCACTAGATGGGTTTTCAAGAATAAAAGGGATGAAAGGGGAATAGTGATTAGGAATAAGGCTAGATTAGTAGCCCAAGGGTACACACAAGAAGAAGGTATAGACTATGATGAGGTTTTTGCTCCAGTAGCAAGACTTGAGGCAATTAGGCTTTTCTTAGCTTATGCTTCATTTTTAGGCTTCACAGTTTATCAAATGGATGTCAAGAGTGCATTTTTATATTGTACTATTGAAGAAGAGGTGTATGTCTCACAACCTCCAGGTTTCATTGATCCTGAGCATCCAGAAAAAGTTTTAGAGTAGTTAAGGCTCTTTATGGCCTTCATCAGGCACCTAGAGCATGGTATGAAACACTAGCTTCCTACTTAATAGAGAATGGATTTCAAAGAGGGAAGATTGATCAGACACTTTTCATCAAACAGCACAAGAAGGATCTTTTGTTAGTACAGGTGTATGTGGATGACATTATCTTTGGGTCTATAAGGAAGGAGATGTGTTTGGAGTTTGAGAAGCTTATGCATGATAAGTTTCAGATGAGTTCCATGGGGGAACTTACATTCTTTTTAGGTCTGCAAGTTAAACAATCAAGAGAAGGAATCTTTATCTCTCAAGATAAATATGTTGCTGAGATACTTAGAAAATTTCAATTTGCTGATTCAAGACTAGCAAGCACACCAATGGACTCTGAGAAGCCACTTCTTAAAGATTTAGATGGAGACAATGTAGATGTACACACATACAGATCTATGATAGGCTCTTTGATGTATCTCACATCATCAAGACCTGACATCATGTTCTTTGTTTGTGGTTGTGCAAGATTTCAAGTAACTCCAAAGGTTTCTCATTTAACAGCAGTCAAGAGGATTTTTAGATATCTCAAGGGTCAACCTAGGTTGGGACTATGGTATTCTAGAGAGTCACCTTTTGACTTGGTAGCATTTTCAGATAGTGATTATGCTGGTGCTAGCTTGGACAGAAAGTCAACAACTGGAGGATGTCAATTCCTTGGGTGTAGACTTATCTCATGGCAGTGTAAGAAGCAAACAATTGTGGCTACTTCAACAACTGAAGCTGAATATGTAGCTGCTGCAAGTTGCTGTGCTCTAGTCCTATGGCTTCAAAACCAACTTCTTGACTATGGGTACAATTTTATGAACACTGTTATTCATATTGATAATAGTAGTACAATTTGCATTATTAAAAATCCAGTACAACATTCTAAAACAAAAAACATTGAAATTAGACATCACTTTATAAGAGACTGCAATGAGAAAAGATTAATTCAAGTTCTTAAAATTGCTTCAGAACACAACTTTGCAGATCTGCTAACAAAAGCTTTTGATGTTGGAAGGTTTCAGTACTTGGTAGCAACTATTGGAATGCTTAATCCTTAATGATTTAAAACTTTGTGTCTTTGTATATATGAAATGGATTTCTACTACTAGTATTATCAATTAGTACAAATTTGAATTGTGTTATTCATACAGTTAGTCATATGTTTATTCTAATATAAGACAAGTGCTTTGTACATTGTTCTTTTGGTTTTAGACTAACAATTTCAGGTATGAACATGTGAACACAAAGGATGTTTCAAGTGAAATGTGTGAGCAGCAGAATGATAATACAGTTGCTGACATAATAGGTTTATGATGGACTGAGTTTGGGAATTTATTAACAAAGGTTTACTCCTAAGTTAATTGATCCCTTAGAACTTATTTCTTGAAATCTGATTATGATATTTCACATTGAATTGATGGTTCAGTTGGTCAGATAGTAACTGACTCAACTCACTTTCTATCATTTTATACTTTTAATGTATAATGAGCAAGTCTAAGGACATCTGATAGAAAGAACAGCTAGTAAAAGTGAATCTAACACTTGTGTTAGAGGCAACAATTGCTATGAGCTGGAAACCCTGTCAAGAAAGCCTTTTGAATAGGTTTATCTTTACACAGGCAGTTATTTATAACTGAAAATCATTGGTTCTCACACAACCAAAGGTTGCTTTAAACCAAATTCTAGATTAAGTGTCTGTTATACACTTAATCCCTTCAAAATAGTTGAAAGTAGTGTGATTTTTCAATAATAAAATCATGAACATACTGCTTAGTCAAAAGTTTCTTAAAAAGGATTTTCAAAGAGACACACAAAAACCATCAAATGATGGACCATGAGTCAAATGTCCCATGAATCACCTCTCATAGGAGTTAAAACACCTAGAAGTGATGAGGGCAGCAAATTAAACTCTTAAGGAATTGATGGCTACATGTACAACATTGTCTGATAACAAGTTCTAATTGATAGATCAGATGATGGGGAGAGAAATATTTTGGTACATTGTGAGAGATCTTCCAAACAGGGGAGGAAATATCTCAGGGGAGGAAGTAAACCCAAAGAATGAAGATTAACCAATGAAAGGGAGAAAAAGACAAGAGCATACAATATGATGACATAGAGGTTGAAAATGACAAGAATAGAGCTGATAATCTCTTCTTCATGAACAAGATTCTGGAGTATTATGTATATTCAGAAGGGATGAAGCATTCGAAAGGAGAAAGTTCTATCTAGGTCAAACGGAGAAAAGTTTCAATTTCAGTTCACTACGTTTGTTCATCACTTGCAAAGGCATGCTGATAGATAATTTCACTTGTTGAAACAAGCATCCAAGATACACAGCATCATTGCCTCTTATAATTCCTCCATCCAAGGAAATTGCACCATCTTTTAAGCTTTGTTTAAAGCTTGAAGATAGGTTCTAATATTGTCGAAGTCAAAAGAATATGGCAGATGAGTTACTGAGAAAGATATTTAATCTTGAAGAACAGAAGATAGCTCAGATCAAGAATCTGACTACAGAAGTGTTTGAAAGATTCTCACAATCATAATTTAACTCAGAAAACATGTTGAAGAGGATTCACATGTTTAGGGGAGGATTGTTGGGAATTAAATATTCAAGAAGATTAATATTGGGTTCTGCTCAAGAAATACTCTTAAGTATCATTCTACTGCTAGAGCATTTGATTCTACTGCTAGCGTTAAACATTCTACTGGTGAATGATTCTGCTGCTGGTGAAGAACTTTCTACTGCTAAGTGGATAACTATCAAAGTATTCTGCTGCTGAGTAGATAAGTATTCAAAGATATTATGTGTATTAAAGTCAACAATACACGGTAGATAATATCTTTAGACAAAGTGTTCAGTAACAAGTTGTAAACATAGATACATGTTGTATCTTAATGACTGACACTCTTAAGCAAGTGTTCGATTAGACTTGAAAATATTGTAAAGATCTCTCTTGGACTATAAAAGGGAAATCTTAGACTAGTGATATACATAGAGTGCTTAGATCATAACTGTTAAGAACATAAAACTAACACAACAATATCATTAGTGATAGAAACATAAGATTCAAGGTTTTGTAACCCTAGTGATAGTGAAGATCACTCGTATTATTGTGAATAATATTGAATCGTTTGGTGATAAACTTTCTTTGTTCATTGTTCTATAAACAAACATAATTGTTCCATTTCCATATCCAAATAACCTTCTAAGTGTGGTTAAGTAGATTCCGCATACTTAATCATATTAACTCAGTATATCACATACACAAAGCAACAAAGGTTTAACCACCTTATAGTGTATCGAATCCCTATCCTCAAGTTGCAACATGCATTTTAGACTGAATTTGAGTCAAATAACAACACCTAAAAGACCTTAATATGAACTTATCAAAAATAAGCTGACATAACAGTTTTAACCTATGAAACTTTGAAAATTGACTCAAAACTATGAAACTTTGCAAAATTGCTTTAAACTACTTAAAAAACTACTTATTAAACTGAATTTAAGCTAAACAAAACTGACTTATAAGCCAAAACAAGCACTAGCAGTACTAACTTCTAGTTAGTACTGCTATCCCAAACACCCCTTTAAAAACTGAGTAAGCTTTTTAAAACTGATTAAGGCTATGAAACTTATGAAGTTTTAATCACGTCACTCTTTCATCCATGTGGTCTTCTAGAAGAGAAATTTTAATCACGTCACTCTTTCATCCACGTGGTCTTCTAGAAGAGGGAAGTATCCAAGGATTTAACCCGTACAAGCTAACAAGAGGTGAAGGGGTGAGGAAGGTAAACAGTGAAAACGGGTTTTCCCGCTCTTATTTTTGACTGGGGTGAAAGGGGGTTGACCGGTTTTAATATGTTTTGACTTGGGTATGGGTAGCGGGTTGGTCGGGTTAAGGGATTGGACTGGGTTTGGGCTTTTATAATTGGATTTGGGTTTAGTATATATAAAGGGTTAACGGATGGTTAGATTTAGGGACTAAGTTTGTAATAGCTTAGGACTATAGGTGAAAAAGTTTTTAGGGACTTAGGGTGAAATGTTTCAGGGACTAATGGTGAAATGGGTTTTAGGTTTAGGGTTAAAGCATGATCCAAAATGTAGAAACACATCCCCGGCTCTGGCTTTTTCACGCTCTTTCCAATCCCGTGCTCGTTTTTATCTGTTTTGTCTTTCTTTTTGTCCTTTTCTCATATTCGTTACCCGCACATACATAAACACAAAAACAAACATATATTTGGCATTTATGGTCAGTTTTTGGTCTTTTGAGCCCGTTTTTTTTAAAGAAAAGGTATGTGATTTAACACATACCAGTATTCATTTTCGATGTTTAGACTACGAAACATATTTTTAAATATTTTAGTTTGTAAGTCTAGTTGTACACTGTTATTGTTACCAAAATTTCCATTGATATTTTTTCATGACAACCATTACATTCATATGATCCACAAGAACAAAAGTACAAGATTAAAAACAAAACAAAAATTAAAACATAGATCAACCATAACACAACGTTTTTCATTGATATTTCTTCAATGCCTTTTGCTTGAACCACAACTTTTTTTTGTTTTTTTTGCTTTTCTTTCCTTTAGTTGTTGAAAAATATATTCAAGATTTTTAATCCTGTTTTCCAAGGCATAAACCTCTTCTAAGCCGGGATCATCATTCTGTTGATTCTCCTCCTCATTAACTCCCAAAAGCTCATCATAGTAGAATTATTTTTCCCTCAACCAATTGTGAATCTTGACCCTCGTCCGATTATCTACTTGCCTATATGAACCATATTTAGAAATTGGTTCGGCACCAAAACCTGCGAGGACTAGGTCAAAGAGAAAAAGGGTGTCTAACACTTTCTCATAATCCTCTTTATCAGTCGCAAATGGGTACACAGCCATTGTTAGTTGATTTGTTGGTTTGGGATTTGTTTGTGTTTCTAAGCAATTTGTTCGAGTATTAAATGGACTTTTTTCCCACACTTTAGACCTTTGGTTGATCATATTTATTTGATAATACAAAATTCTTTGCATGGGAAAAGGGAAGAGGCGCTTGTTCAGTTTTTGTGTGTCTCGATGTTACAGATATTTTTTGTTTCATCATTACTTTTCTATATAAACATCTACTCATTCATTTGATCACCCACCACAGTTTCTTTTACCAAATTAGTTCAAAACTAAAATCACAATCTCTATTAAAAAAAATGGATACCACCCTACCAATTTGCGATCAATCAGAAAAAGTTGCCAAATCCAGGCTAGTTAAAGACATGATGCTTGTACATTACTGGGAAGAACTTAAAGACACTGTTCGTGATGAATCAAATGTTAGGTCCAAAGCTTCTGATATCAGTGCTCGTGTTGATTGTAGGGGTAAAACTATTGAGGAACTTCTCCTTCTTTGTGGGTCAGACTCGTCTCTGAAAAGTATTGACGACATGATGCAAATGAATACTGAAGATCTGTGTGACGTTGATAGGCTGCTCCTTGTTGCTTCACAAAAGCGTGTGCGCATTCGTGATTTGGTTGCCTTCATTGACAGGCTGGAGATGATGGAACTTTGATGTGTTGCATTTGTGGTTTTTGGGGTTTCTTTTGTTGGTCATTCATTTATGCTTTGTAGATGTTAATTTGGGGTTTCAGGTTATGTTAGGGTTTGGTTAGGAGCGGTGCATATCTTTTGGGAAAGTTATGTAATTTAATGGTTATCTTTTTGATGCGCGTGTGCGTATGCTCTAATTTATACCCACGGTATGTCGTTGTGGTTTTAGCAGTATTCAAGTTTTAAATTTATATTTAGCCGACTTATCAATAACACACACATTTTAACGAGCAGTGTACCCGGTTAGTATGAATATAATGGTAAGTAGAGTGTCGATCACTAAGAGTGGAACGTATTATCTAGTTTTCCTAATCAGTATTTTAATATCTTAAGTTAGCAATACAACCTAATCTAACGCAAGGGGGTTCAGCCTGAGAGACTGGCACGGTTTGGTTGCAATTAAATAATAAACTAACCTAATAGGCACGAATCAGCGAGTAGCACACACGTACACAGATAAATACTCGAGACAATAAGAAGACCTGTCCTGATAGTTAAGTAGCTTGTCACTTGTTTTATTGCTAGTTTTATATGAAGTGTATAGTTCGATGCAACGCACCGAGATTAAGTCCTTTCTCGTTGGTTCTAATCTTATCGGCGAGTAAACCCTTAATGATTACTTATGACTATCCTATTTATCTTTTTTCCTACTTTTCTACAGACGATAGAATGCATAGGCGATCTAATAAATAGGCGAGGGCAGAGGCATGGCGACCCGATCAATGCTCAGCTAGACACAGAGGTTATCAATGCACTAATAAAAGTCACCAAAGACATCAACATATAAACTTTAATTAATGGGAAAGCAGTTTTAAGGGAGTGCAACCTTTCCGTTGTCACATTACACAAGCCACCAATCCTGATGAATTAAAGTTTACTAACACAATAAAACAAAACTACTTAATGAATTAAATACATGTAGGACCTTCTTACAGCTCTTGTATCTTCGTTCAAGGTGTGTCTTGTGCTGCTACTTCGACTGAATTCGTCCTAGGGTTTCTTCTGTTTCGTCCTTCGTATATATTATATGCTCTCGAAATTCGTCTGGTCTTGGGGTATTTATAGTTTCTGTCTGAGGGTAAGATGCGGCGCATTGACTTAACTTCGCGTGGGGTCCAAGATTAATATATTCAGGAATATTCGTACACCGCCAGAAGATGCGGCGTAACTCCATTTATAGATGCGGCGCATGTCCTCTTGTATCTTGGATCGTATCTTGTGAAATCTTGATAGTGATGCGCCGTATGTAATAAGCAAGATGCGGCGTATCTGGAGCAGAATAGTCTTGATCTTGTACATTTCGGTAGACTCTTAACTTCATGCTTGTTTTGCTCCATAATTAGTCCAAAATCGCTCAGTTTCACCAAATGCTTGTTTTTACCTGAGAATTACAAAAGTAAACAATTAAGTATCAATTCTCACAGATAATATAATAAAACAAGTCAAATAAATAGGATAAATGATGGTAATAAAATGTACTTATTTGAGTTCATCAAATATCCCCCCACTTGAACTTTACTTGTCCCCAAGTAAACCTTAGAATTAATCTTATGAAAATGTATCCTAAAAGATATTAGGATTTATTTTTATATTTAAGCATGTATTCATTTTTGTCATAATCACACAACCAAACACTTAACGAATTAGAAGTAAAATAAAATATTTTGATAAAAGCAAATCTAATCGTTTAACTGTCCAGTCGTGACGAATATTCTATCATAAGCTTGGCAAGTATACACATCTCCCCCACTAAAGCCAAGGAATAACAAGTCTAAAGCGGTAAAAAGGGTTTTTAGGTTTAAGGGTTAATTATTCTCCTTAATCTCTATCGATCTCAAATTCCAGAAAAGGCGACAAAATCACAAATACATGATCGAATCCACGAACACGATACTTGCAATTGCTCAAATCCTTAACTCGAATAGGCTAAAGATAGGACCAAGTAATCTTCACCAATAATATTATATCAAAAAGGGCGACAAAATCATAAATACATAGCCGAATCCACGACTACGATACTTAAGATTGCTCAAATCCCTAATCTCAATAAATCAAAAGTTTGGATAAAGAATAATATAGGGTATGGATAATATTTGGGATACAAATTGGTGTAAAATGAAAAATAAACAAAACAGATAAATTAAAATCCTAAGTGTGGTTAATCACTATCCCAACCATCCCATGAATAAGACTCATATCATAGAATAACTCACGCTTTAACACTTGAAACACACGCTTTAGGTAGACACGAATTATACTCAACAAGATCTTAATCAAAGAATATCCTTTAGTTGGCGTTCCCATAACGTTCAACTCCCATTCAATCCATAAATATAATATACAACAACTAGTGGTGATATCGACCACTTAATACAAAACTTTACTAAAAACAAACTTCCAACTTTTCATTTTTCTTTTTCTTTTCTTTTTTTTTTTTTTTTTTTTTTTTTTTTTTTTTTTTTTTTTTTTAAACTTGAAACATAAACATAGATGTGTAAAATTTCACCACATCACTATAACGATAACTCTGGATAATTTTTCCATACTTTTCATGACTTCAGAAATAACGGTAATAGTGAAAGTAGTAAACACACAAAAAATAAACTCAAAGATGTACAATATTTACTTTCACTCCAATTGCATTGTGCAATTTCCCGACCTAACCAAAGATAATGAATTACGCACGCGAACACAGGTAATGTAAGGAAACACACTTTGCCTAAAGCAATTAACCAACCATGGATTTTAATCTACAGGGTAGGCTAAGGTGTAAGGGTGTAGCGAAACATTATAACAAAGGTGTAAGAAACGAAAGGAATGGCTCTGAGTGTTTTTCTAGGGGTATCTTACTCTAAAAGTGAGAGTAGAAAAAGGATTTATACGGGGGTTAACTAACCAGTGTAGTTAGCTAATATCAAATAACATAAAATAGGTTTTTTGGGTATAATCCTAGAAATTTACCAATTTAGACAAGTCATTCCAATTATATAAAATAATACTTATTATGGTGGTCTCGAATAGTATACAAGCCAAGTTCTAAAGTTTACAAGTCACCGGCACACTCATAGATTTGTGAATTTTGAAAAATCACAATTTTTGAAAATAACGTCATGTGTGCAGCTATGCAACTTAGACTTTAAACAAAAACATGCTAAAAATTTTAAATTTTGATATATTAAGCACATTTTAAGCATATTTTGAAAAGTTTAGGACAAGTAAGTGTTCTAATTCTCCAATCCCCCCACTTAAGCTAAACAACGTCCTCGTTGTTTGTATCAAAGGTTAAAAACTGGAAAATAAAAGAATTAGAACAGAAAAACTCCCCTGAGATTTGCTCGGTATGATCCTCCATTAGTATAAGAGCAAAAATCATCTTTCTTGTGGATGAGAACGTTTAAGCTTCATATTTGATGTATCCACAGGAAATGCAGGAATCTATAATACCACCAAGGCTTTAACACACCTAAGTTAAGAAGGTTCAAGCTTGCATAATACATTAGTAGTTAGCAAAAATAAAACATAAAAATTAAAATTGAAAATCATCAGGTCAGTCGATGCGCCGTATATTATGGAAGAAGATACGCCGTATCGAGCCTGGAATAAATACGAATCAGAATAGAAGATGCGTCGCATCCTTAACCAGGGATGCGCCGCATTAAAATAAACTGATAAAAAGTTTTAAAGTCGAAAATAAAAACTGCAAAAAATAAAGTAAGATATGACCAGTGCAGGAGATGCGTCGCATCTAAGGATTGAGATGCGCCGTATCCTCTGCGGGCCTGACTGACTCGACACAGAACAGAATAGTAAAAATTTTCCGGGTTGTCTCCCGGTCAGCACTTGTCTTTATTCCAGTGTCTTCAAGTTAGACTCACGTTCAGCTCTTTAATATCGATCACTGAAGGAGTCGGAAACATCGCGCTCCCTCATTGCCAATTCAGTAATATTGAACACTCCTTGCTCGTCCTTAATTTCCACGCCGTTCTTCTTTAATATCTGTATAAATAAAGTTCTGTCCCTTTCGGGCAGAGATGACAAAATGATAGACGGGAAATTCTTATTATCATATAGGCATAAATAAGCAAGGTGGGGTGGTAGTTCAATAAACACATCATTATTCAAATTTGTTTTCTCAACTATTCTCCTACGTTTGTTAATTACTACGCAATCATACCACTCATCATCAGAATCATTAACAATATTGCGTCTAAGTTCGGTGGGTACATTAAGGTCAATAAATTCCTCGAAGTTCTCATGATTAGGATTAGTTGAGTTGTTTTGAATCAATGTTTCTCCCATGAGCCTAGCTTCAAGATCGAGGTCCATACGCTCTCTTAATCCTAGCACATAGACGCCTCTAATTATGCTTTTAACAGGATCTTGGCACTTATAGACTAGTTTATTATTCCCTACCCTTAATGAGATTTTTCTTTTAAACACATCAATCTTAGCATGGGCAGTAGACAAGAAAGGTCTTCCAAGGATTAAAGGAATCTTAACATCCTCGGGCATATCTAATATAACAAAGTCTACAGGGAAAATAAACTTCTCAATCTTAACTAGCACATTAATAGCAATCCCTTCAGGTCGTTTTACCGTTTTATCAGCCAATTCAATAAGTAACTTAGTTGGTGCTAATTTTCCTAGTCCTAGGCAAGGTTGTAAATATCGCTTTTCGGTATCGTCTCGGTCGACCCCCGATAAGCGATATATCGGATATATCGGGGATATATCTGGGATATATCGGAGGACCTAAATTGTAAAGGAATTTATTTAAAAAATATATATATATATATATATATATATATATATATTGTAAAGGAATATATATATATAATATATATATATATATATACTAACAATATATACAACGGTAGTCAAAAAAGTGTCATTTACTTGTTTCAGCCAAAAAATAAACGCGCATGCTAAAACCTCAGCCCAAGGACAACGGTAGTCAAGGCCCAACAAGTGACATATAATCTGGGCCCAAAGCAAATAACAATCCGATCCAACATTACAACAGTTATAACTCAGCAAACCTAATAAAGTTCACACTTATCAAACCCTAATCATATTTATCAACATTTCCGCCACTCTCATCTCTGTCCAAAAGAAACAACGCAACATCCAATCATCAACAACCACTCAAACCCTAATCACAATAACATCCTTTATCTGCCCCCATCCTTATTCCTTATTCCATAAATCAATATATACAATTTTAAAGAGACTAGGGTTTCTCATTTTAACACAACCCTAGCCTCACTTCATCTCCCACCTCTCTCTTGTTCAGCCGACCACCATCAACCGGCCACCACCGTGCCGCGCCGCCACCACCATTAAACCACCTCTCTCATCGTCAGCCCTAATACCCGACCCGATCGCCGCCACCATTAAACCACCTCTCTCATCGCCGCCACCACTAATACCCGACCCGATCGTTTTAAAAAAAAGTCAAACATTTTAGTTGACCTAAAAGTCAATTTATCGCCGATAAGGTCCGATAAGTACCGAGTTTGACCGAAATTTGACCTGGACGAGAAATACAGACGATAACAAAAATATCGTAGCGGTGGAAGGCCGATAAGCGATTTCTCACCGATAAATCGGCCGCTATATCCGATATTTACAACACTGGTCCTAGGGTAGTGAATGTCTTAAGGGGCATTACACTAACGCTAGCTCCTAAGTCAGATAACACATTATTGAAAGATATATCATTAATTGAACAAGGTAAAGTAAAACTTCCTGGGTCTTTTTCTTTATGAGGCAAGGCATTTAAGTCGGTTGCAGAGCTCTCTTCTTTCATTGTAGCCTTGATCTCCTCTTTAACCTTTGTCTTCTCTTTTAGTATTCTCCTTAAACTGATTGAAGAATTAAAGAAAAATTCGGGTCTTGCACCATCATTACCATTCATCAGTCTTCTAGGAAAAGGAATGTTAGGAGTGACTTCTTCAGTGGTGCTTATGGCCTTGACATGATCTCTTGGGTTGGTTTCAGTTGAGCTAGGTAAACTTCCATATCCCCTTTCTTGAAGAACTTTGCTCATTTGACCAATTTGTTGTTCCAATGCTTTGATCGAAGCTCCTTGATTTCTTGTAATAGTGTCCGTTGAAGCTCGGATTTCTTTGATCATAGCAGTATTCTCTTCATGTCTTTTAGCAGCATCGGCCATAATTTGCTTTAGAGTGTCATCTAAAGTCTGCCTCCTTTCTTGATAAGCGGGATTAAAGTTGTTCTTTTGATAGAATCCCGGAGTGGCTTCCCTAAATCTTCCTGAAGGTCGGAATGGTTGTCCAAATTAGGTGTAATATGCTTCTTCAAACGTCTCACTTTCATTCTTATTCGGGCAATCCTTAGTGTAGTGAGGTTCTTCGCATTTTTCACATCCAACTTGGGCAGCATACACTTTTTCATCACGCTTCTTCATCTCTCTACTAATTTTATCCAATTGAGCTTGAATAGCAGCAAACCCGTCAAAATTAGTGCTGCTCTTAGATCTAGTAGAGGTCCCATCGTGCCATTTTTTAGAATGATCAGCAGCTTCTTGGATAGCTTTCCTAGCATTAGCTGCACTCATTTGAGGCACAGCTCCCTTAGCGTCCAAGATTTGTCTAGTAGGCACGTCCAATCCTTGATAAAACAATATTATCTCCTGCATAGGGGTTAGATAGTGTTGAGGACATTTTACCAGTAAATCTTTAAATCGTTCCCAAGCTTGATATAGAGTTTCATCAGGCTCTTGCTTGAAACTGTTGATAGCCTCCATTTTTTTAGCAGTCTTAGCAGGTGGACAATATCTCTTCAGGAATTTGCTCTTCAAATCTTCCCATGTAGTGATTGAACTAGCAGGTTCATTCCTTAGCCACTTGTTAGCAGCTCCTTTTAGCGAGATTGGAAAGATTCTTAGCATGAGTTGATCGTCAGTGACTCCTTCTGAAGTAAATAAATCCGCAATCTCGAGGACCTTTTCAACATGCCCATTAGCATCCTCATGTTCCGATCCACTGAAAGCATTCTCTCTTAGCTCCTTGAGAAACTGACCCTTCAACTCAAATTTTAACTTATCATCAAACTTTGGTCTAGCAACTCCTGAAGTGTAATCAGCACGGGTTTTGTTCATGTATTCCTCCATAGTTGTGTTTTCGCCCATTGCTTCTGTTTCTTCTTCCTCTTTCTCTTCAGAAAAATAATCAAGCTCGAATGAACTTGAGATATCAAAGCTTTTTGTGTTGAAAAGCCTTTTAAGCGAATGAAAAGCTCGTTCAGGATCTTCGAAAGGTTGAATCAAGTTCTTCGTAGAACTCCTGGTCACGCACTTCCTGAAACTATCACAAAAGCATCAGTAGGGTATGTTCAAGAAAGTAATATATCATAAAATCAACAACGAAAACGGAATACGAAAAATTAAAGTTACTGATATCTGCAGATGATGCGCCGTATCCAAAAAGTTGGAAACGCCGTATCTTATAATCGTTAAAATTTAATCAGACTTTATTCAGAAAATAGATACGCCGCTTATAAATTAGAATGCGCCGTATCAGTTTTAATTATCAAAAATCGATATTTATTTAAAATTAAATGCGTCGTATTAACAAAAGTTAATGCGCCGTATTTTCGTTACGTTTCAAAATACAAGATTTTTGATTCAGAAAGATGCGTCGTATCTGTTTAATAATTCGAAAACTGTTTTTAATTAAAATAATAGATACGCCGTATCTGCTAAAGCAGATGCGTCGTATCGCGTTATCATTTAGAAAAAAAATTTAATAAAAACAAGATACGCCGTATCTTGGGGAAAGATGCGTCGTATCGAATTAATTAAACGCGTTGTATTTTATAAAAATTAAACGCAATACGCCGTATCTAAGAAAATAGATGCGCCGTATCGTTTATATTAGCTCAGTACAACGATAGCAGAATACAGAAAATACGAAGAATAAAAACAAATAAAAACAAACGAAAATAAACAAAAATTAAACACACAAAAACAGAAAATATGCAAAATAATACAATGAATGCAAATTAACTAATATACAACAGAGTTAGCGGTTAGATTAAAAATAAAAGAAAAACCTAATTAAAATACTAATCAAATTAACAAATAATAACAATTCAGTCCCCGGCAACGGCGCCAAAAACTTGATGCGCGTGTGCGTATGCTCTAATTTATACCCACGGTATGTCGTTGTGGTTTTAGCAGTATTCAAGTTTTAAATTTATATTTAGCCGACTTATCAATAACACACACACTTTAACGAGCAGTGTACCCGGTCAGTATGAATATAATGGTAAGTAGAGTGTCGATCACTAAGAGTGGAACGTATTATCTAGTTTTCCTAATCAGTATTTTAATATCTTAAGTTAGCTATGCAACCTAATCTAACGCAAGGGGGTTCAGCCTGAGAGACTGGCACGGTTTGGTTGCAATTAAATAATAAACTAACCTAATAGGCATGAATCAGCGAGTAGCACACACGTACACAGATAAATACTCGAGACAATAAGAAGACCTGTCCTGATAGTTAAGTAGCTTGTCACTTGTTTTATTGCTAGTTTTATATGAAGTGTATAGTTCGATGCAACGCACCGAGATTAAGTCCTTTCTCGTTGGTTCTAATCTTATCGGCGAGTAAACCCTTAATGATTACTTATGACTATCCTATTTATCTTTCTTCCTACTTTTCTACAGACGATAGAATGCATAGGCGATCTAATAAATAGGCGAGGGCAGAGGCATGGCGACCCGATCAACGCTCAGCTAGACACAGAGGTTATCAATGCACTAATAAAAGTCACCAAAGACATCAACATATAAACTTTAATTAATGGGAAAGCAGTTTTAAGGGAGTGCAACCTTTCCGTTGTCACATTACACAAGCCACCAATCCTGATGAATTAAAGTTTACTAACACAATAAAACAAAACTACTTAATGAATTAAATACATGCAGGACCTTCTTACAGCTCTTGTATCTTCGTTCAAGGTGTGTCTTGTGCTGCTACTTCGACTGAATTCGTCCTAGGGTTTCTTCTGTTTCGTCCTTCGTATATATTATATGCTCTCAAAATTCGTCTGGTCTTGGGGTATTTATAGTTTCTGTCTGAGGGTAAGATGCGGCGCATCTAATAAGTAGATGCGGCGCATTGACTTAACTTCGCGTGGGGTCCAAGATTAATATATTCAGGAATATTCGTACACCGCCAGAAGATGCGGCGTAACTCCATTTATAGATGCGGCGCATGTCCTCTTGTATCTTGGATCGTATCTTGTGAAATCTTGATAGTGAAGCGCCGTATGTAATAAACAAGATGCGGCGTATCTGGAGCAGAATAGTCTTGATCTTGTACATTTCGGTAGACTCTTAACTTCATGCTTGTTTTGCTCCATAATTAGTCCAAAATCGCTCAGTTTCACCAAATGCTTGTTTTTACCTGAGAATTACAAAAGTAAACAATTAAGTATCAATTCTCACAGATAATATAATAAAACAAGTCAAATAAATAGGATAAATGATGGTAATAAAATGTACTTATTTGAGTTCATCACTTTTGGGCAAGTGATGTTATATTATGTTATATTTTGTACAAGCGTCTTAGTTTGAAGTATTATGATGTAATTACATGGTTGTCAATGATAATCATGTTTGTGTATTAACTAATTATGTTGTTATCAATATAATTTGATGTTAGTATGTATTTGCAATTACTGTTTTCTTACTTTATATATGTTTTGATAGTTTTAGTATTGTTAACAAACTGTGGATATTAGACATAAGTTATGAGAACTGTGTGGACTGAGTTGAACAAGATGAATTCAGAACAAGTTTGTGGATTAGATTCAAGTTCACTAATCTTACTTAGATGATACATTTAGCTTCAAAACTAATAAATGTTTTGTTCATAAAATTGAAATGCTTATGATTGGATGGTATAACATTATTGATGAACTTGGAATAGCAAGCAGTAAAGCAATTAAAAAGGTATACTCATGTTGTTTGAACTTTTAGATGCTAGTATGCTGATAAAAAAACAAGCGCCAACTTAAATTAAACTGAAATGCGACAAGTTTGCCTGTTTCATCTCAGACCAAGAAACAAGACGAATGTACATCAGATTACGGAGTTAAAAGACAATCCAACAGATCCAAACAAGCAAAAAGGTAAGTATTCAAAATTTATTTAACATAAATAAGAAAGGCATATTAGGAAGGCACATGACTTTTATCACAATCCATGCTATCATAGTTCAGGCGATAAGTTACAACTTCCATATAATACGCTAGAAATCATCCAAATGAACAAAGTTTGGATGACCTCAGGGCCCCGGTTGTAACTGAATATGGTTGTTAGGAACGTTGACATTATTTGACGACCCCGGTTGTGACTGACTGTTGTTGCTAGGAATGTTGCTTTGAGGAGTAGATGATTCACAATTCCATATAAAAGCATTGTTTGACTCAGCATTTGGTTTTGTCCGTTCGACAACTTGACTTGTGCTTTGTACTTCCTGTCCTTGTTGTTCAACTGCTTCCTTGTTAGTAGGGGTGCACGATTCTATGTTTCTTTTACGTTTATGAGATGTAATGTTAGTTGAAACAACAATTATACTATAAACTAAATAACAAAAATGTGTACATTAAACTAAAGAAAAACAATTACCTTTTTTTGGACCAATGGTACAGTACATGACTTTCTTGTGTGTCCTTTCTTGTCACACCTCGTATATTTTGTGCTTTTTGGATCTTCCCCCTGTGATCGGATACGGTCTTTCTCTTTTGGCCTTCCAGCTTGCCGCTTATCCATAAGCGGTGGTTTTACCACTTGCAAGTCATCAGGAGTACGTCACTATTTCATATCTTTTAAAGGATACACCTTTTCTTGGTATGTATTTTTGAGTGTTGTTTTCTTAAACCATGTTAATGCCCAACTGCTATTGTTATTCAAATCTCCAGCTCTAGAAACAGCACAAACATTCCCACACGGTAAACCTGATAGTTGCTATTTACGGCAACTGCATTCTTTTTTATCAAAGTCAACAATATGAACTTCTCGTGAATCAGTAATTTGGTACATTTTGAACATCTCAATCCCGTTAACAACCCAAGTAGCGCTCTTTACCATTCTATCGTTTACTTTTGCAGCTGCCCATTCAGTAAGTTCATACGTTGGTGCATCTAAAATTAAAAAATAAAATACTCTTACATATATGAAATGTTAAACAAAACATAATACACATTTTTTTTTAATTACCTTTGTATTTTGCTCGACGATCACAATACCAAGTTTGTAGAAGCTTTATGTGGTACTCCATTAGCATGGTTATTGGAACTTTTCGAACATTTGCGGTCAAAGAGTTTACTGATTCTGCACTATTTGAGGTCAAATAATTGTACCTGTTTGCAGGGCAATAAGCCCGTGACCACTTACCAAATCCAGCGTCTTCTAGTTTTCTATAAACTTCAGGTTTTACGCCTTGAATCTCAGAGATTGAATCATCAAACTACCTCTCTGTGTATGTTTTACATGTCCTCCAATATATAGCCTTCCACTTTCTACTCTTCAAATTGCAATTCATCATTAAATGAAGGCAACAATACCCATGAAAGGCATTAGGAAAAACGGTACTACATGCATGTGCAATTGACGGATGTCTGTCAGAGATGATGGCCAAATCGGCAACATCACCAATGCATTTTTTAAGTTTACTCATAAACTAAGACTATGATTCGTTATTCTCACCTTGACAAACACCAGTGGCAATAGGTATGATCTGGTTGTTACCGTCCATTCCAACAGCAACCATGTTTGTTCCAAGGAATCTCCCTTTAAGAAATGCGGCATCAATTATTATCAATGGCCGCAAAAAACCCAAGAAGCTCCGAATCTATTTTATTAAAGCACATATTGGTTATTGAATACTATGTACATAATAATGAAGGTAAAAATTAAAAAAATTTAAGAGAAGCTTACCGCAACTCCGAACCCTATGAATACCATCTTAAATTGATCTTCATCATCTATCTCAATGTGTGTTACCGTCCCCTCATTTTCCAACTTTAAGTTATAGCAATAATACGGTAACTGCTCAAAAGATTTCGTAGGGCAACCGTTTATGTAACAATTCACAATTTTGAGGTCATTATTTAATTATTTATTTTTACTGCCATTAAACGTACATTTAACTCAAACCGACACCTGAAAATATACAATATAACTATTTTTATGCATTTTGGTTTCTTACAATCATATTTTAAATATTCCATTTTTACTTTTCTATTTTTACTTGAACTTTGCACATTTTTGCATTTTTCGCGTTTTCAGTCTACGTTTTCAATTTTTTTTTAAACAACAATTAATCACCCAACAAGCCCAAGGATCACCTAAAATATTAAAATAGGTTATCTTGTCAAGCTTTAATATTTTTATAAGTTTTGTATTTTTACGTTACCCGGTTTTAAGTTTTGCGTCTTAAAAACATCACGTTTGCAATTACCAGGATCAAACTATACCTATTAAAACACTAAACTATCAAAATTTTATAAAAACCGTTACATAACACCACCTCACCCATGCCTAAACACTTGTCTCTTTTATGAGACAAGTGTTGATACACTTCTACAAACCAACAACACATAAACCACTAAACTATATACCACCAAAACTAGATTTCAATACCACTTTCATTTTCTTGGTTCCTCCTCTTTATATTCATGGCTTATACAGCCCAAAACACTAAATTCATCAAGGTTTTACTAAGTTTATTGATCATAAGTTGAAGATCATAAGTCCATTTAGCTAGTTCATGGTTTATTTCACTCAAAACAACAACCAAACTCATCAAATCTTGGGTTTCTTGGAAGTTTTAGCAAGGGTTTCTTGGAAGCATTTTTACTATTAGATCTTAGTCTATAAACTTAAAGGGTGATGTTTTGGGTGATTGTTTTGGAAGCTTTGGGTATCTTGGTTACTGGAACTAGTGTTCTTGATATTGTTCTTGTGTTTTTCATCAAATCCTTGTAAGAAACCACACAATATTTTCCATTTCACTACTGATGTATATTTTATTATATTTATTTTTCATGTTTCATATACTTGTTACATTAATTTATGCATTGAACATAGCTTAAATTACCTAAAATTATGATTGGGACTAAGTTTGCAAAGACCATTTGAACCAGGGACTGTTTTCATAATTACTACACTTAATCAGTACACTTAGAGACTTAGGTAAAAATAGAGGCCTATAGATCTATTTCTTAGCTTCGATTTTCCGGGTGTTTGGTTGTGAGACGATACCCGATGAATTAACTAGAAAATAAACAGCAAAGGTCGTCGGAAAACGCACACCAAATTTGAATGGATAAAAAGTCTAAAAATTTGTATTGAACCCTCTGTTACACAAAACATAAAAGTTGTAGGTAACACATTAAATTGAACGTAGCCGAACATCCCACATAAAAAGGAGTTACGGAACTCAACTTATCGCAAAAACGGTGGGACTGTTAGGTGCTGTCCCGATCAGACTTGACATATTAAGGTGAAAAGGTAATTTAACTTAAGTTATATAATTTTTAGAGCAGTGGGAGCCGCAAATCTGATTATTACACTTAAATACCTTTTCGGGAATATAAAATTTGAAGTATAACTCTTTACGGTTTAGGAGAAGCGGAATTTTTAATATTAAATACCGACTTTTTTATCAAAACCCGCACCAAACTTAAAAATCTTATAACTTGTTAAAGTTTAAATAGAAATGATCAAAAATATTTTTATAACATCTATACCCATTATGAATGATAAAAACTAATATAATTATTTTGTAACTTAAAAATTTAAAAATTATAAACTTCTACAAACACTTATTAATTTATTTTACACTTACCCGAAAGTGGTAGGACCCACTTTCAGAAATAAATCCGATAACTCATTTTTGGACAATCTAACCACATATCGACACATTAGAATATTTGGACTGTAGAAATTACATAAAACCTGAACCTCGGACAACTTATATATTAGGGCTCGTAACACTTTCCTAGCTTGTCAATTTTAGTCCCTATCACTTTATAAATCTTAAAAACTCTATGTACAATTGCATAATTGATATAATAATTATATAAAACCTTCTTGCATTCATACTCTATTATTTTTAAAACCTAAGACGTAACATATTATTTTTAGGTTGCTCGTAGGACTTCTCGGTTACTCGTCACTTTATTTACATCTTGCTATTCACTTTTGTTTACGGTGAGTTCATAGCCCCACTTAAACTCTTTAAACTGTTTATAAACCCATTGGGGGAGATACATGCTATTTTACAATTTGGACACAAGTGCTTTAAATTGTATGCTTACCAGAAAGTATTATTGCCTAGGTACCTTTGTTGTCAGAAATAAGTTCCTAACATCATGAGCCTTTAATTACAACTGAGTAAACGCTAATATTATGAATATGCATATTGGGCTTGACAAGCCTGTCCGGGTGAGTAGCGCTCACTTGATAACTGTATGTCAAACGGACACATAATATTTAGAAATTAGGTAATATGGTAAATTACCTTTTAAGGCATAATTAATATCATTCTATGATATTAGTTAATGTTTGAGTTCATGAGCTTAGTGCAATATTTATTATTTACATGTAATTGTATTCGTTGCAATTATTACTTTAACTCTGAAATCTTGTGGTCCATTAATTGTTTATAAACCTGTGAATTTCACTCAACCTTTGTGTTGACTTTTTAGTATGTTTTATCTCAGGTCCTTAAGGTATTTGGCTAGCATGAAGTCGCACGGAGAATATTTTGAAGGCTTGCATTTTGTTATCATTCGATAAACTATTGAAAACTTTTATGTTAATACATTATGTTTCCTAAAACTATTTGAGACCTCTTGTAATTCTGATGTTTTATTATGATCGAATGATAAACTTTTAAAAACGTCTTATTTAGAGTCGTTTTCTATGATTATGATTGTTGTACTAATAAGTAGCACCCCAATAATATTACATTCCGCTACGATCTTGTGGGGGTGTTACAGATTGGTACCAGAGCCATGGTTATAGAGAACAAGGTCACATTCTTTTTTTTAGACCTAGACTATAACCGCTTTTTATATTTTAACTATGTCAGTACCAGCTTTGCATTGCCTTACAATCTCCGTGCGCTTACACTGCACGAACACTTATTCTATACACTATTACACTTGTCTATATAAATAATATTTATATACACACGTATTTAAAAAAAGAACATTTATATATACTTGATTTACTTTCGATCACCATTTCTTTATATAAAAGATTATTTATATAAAGTTTTACTAATTTTGACCTTATACGCCAATTGTAATTATGTCAGTACCAGCTTTCCCAGTTCACTTACTCGATCCTTTACCAGAGATTCTCGACCTTGCACCACCCGTTCCAGAACAGGGATTTGACCCTGATGATGCCTTCCACCTGGAGGAGCACCAGGAAACTCCAAGACTAGACTAATATCATCAATAGATTCTAATATCCTAACCATGGGATGTGTGCCCATAATAATGACACTTGCGGTATTTTGTTGTATGACAAACCGTAGCAAGTTATTTTAGGACATGTGGTATGGTCATGCTATGATATGATATCGATTTATGTAAGCCGAGATTTTCCATCCTATATTCATGTGTGTTATAATTGTATCTACACATATTATGATTATATATTATGGTTGTCGTGATTCACTCTTATTATGGTTGACTCTTATCGTGACTTATTCCGATCTCATCATGGTTAAGTTAATCTCGTTGTATTATGTACTTCTCCATCCAATGAATTCTCTATCTTTTGTTGCTGCCATGTTATTATAACTTTTGTCTATTTCACTCCCCATTTCTTCACCATCTTTTCAACAACTTTACGAAAATACATTACTACCCTATTCTAAATGAATTTACTTATAACATGTAAAATATTTGGGTTATACCCTATAGACTCATACATCCTATACAATGGTTTACTAAGTACTAAATAAATCTGTTTTGTTACCACCTAGTTCATAACTATTCTACAACAATTTTTAGTCATCGTCTTATAAACTGTATTACCCATTAAAATAAAAATAAAAATAAAAAATAAAAAATAAAAAATAAAAAAAACTGTTTTGGCCACCATTTTGTAAACACCTTACAGACGGTTTTGCTATTATCTTGTGAAACCATTACTATCACCTTATAAACCATTTCGCTAAAAAAAATAAAAAAAAATTATACACTGTTTGTCACTATCCCATCAATCATTTTGTCACTCTTTTACAAACTACTTTACCACCTAATAAACCGCTTTGTCATCATTTTTCAACTATTTGTATTCATATTATAAACCAGCTGGTTACCTAGCTACCCCCTAATAAAATAATAAACCGTGTCGCTATGAACACACAAACTGTTTTCAAATATCCTACAACCCATTTTGCCGTCGTCCTATGAACTGTCCTACCACTATATCATAAAAATCAAATTTGTAACCTTACTATTATCTTATAAACAATGAATTGTTTTTATATTGCCCTATTAACTAATTCACAAATTAATTTACAAACTATACTATTGGCATGTAGTAAACCGAGTCGTTACCTGACTACTATTTCATAAACCAACAAATGGCTTCACTTACATTTTGTAAACTATGTTACAATTATCCTGCAAGTTTTACTAACACCTTATAAACTATTTTATTCCCCTATGGACTGCTATAGCCACTGTCTATTAAAGCAATAAAACTACGTTACTATTACCCTACAAATTATTTCACAAACCGTTTTACAATGTATTCTGTAATTACCCCCTGAACTATTTACTTTCTTGAAAAGTATTTTATGTTGTAACCTCGCAAATAGAAGGACCGATATTTTTCTAATAACTAAACTCAACATTGCTTTGTTGGACCTTAATTATACAAAGCTTGATCACCTATGTATAATTCAGCTAGGATCATGCTATGCTAAGAATGGTTGCCTTAAATTTTATCAAAGTCAAATTTTCTACTTCCATTCTCGAGAAATCACAAACTCACGTGCGTAGAAAAAAGAAGTGCAACTTATGGGTATTCATACTAGTAAACACAGTAACCAGATAAACTTCTACCTAACCTTGTCACATAAATTCAGCCTTGTCTCGCATCACATTCCAATTCGAGAGGTCAAGTTACACCACTAACCATCAGAGGGCAACCTACCAACGGGATAACCTACGATTATGACCATAAGAATTCATACGAAACTTAGCCTTATGACATCTCGCTTTACTTCACGTCTTCCAAATTCGAAAATTCCACCATCAAACAGACAACCTCTAAATTCGATTACTACAGAATGACTCATAACCCCAAGGGTGACTAAGATATACTTTCACATTAAAAATCGGTTTCAATCGTGATGACAATGACATTCAGTCCCTTAATCGAAACCGTACCTTTCGCATTGAACACTAAGTATGCTACTGAATCAACCAACTGATTGCTGGTAGCAATCAACAGCATTCTTCAAGACTTTACCTTCCACGTTAAGTATTAAGTGTACCACCGAACTAGCCATCAGACTGCTAATAGGAATCGACGTCATCTTTCGAGGTTGCACCCTAAACCTACTAGATACCCATAAGTCATCGACCTAGTGCCCACAGAACTTGAGGCTTAGACATTTTTTTTGTATGGTCTGGTTGCTGAAATATTTTTACAAGTTTTGTATTTTTACGTTACCTGGTTTTAAGTTTTGCGTCTTAAAAACATCCCGTTTGCAATTACCGGGATCAAACTATACCCATTAAAACACTAAACTATCAAAATTTTATAAAAACTCTTGCACAACACCACCTCACCCATGCCCAAACACTTGTCTCTTTTATGAGACAAGTGTTGATACACTTCTACAAACCAACAACACATAAACCACTAAACTATATACCACCAAAACTAGATCTCAATACCACATTCATTTTCTTGGTTCCTCCTCTTTATTTTCGTAGCTTATACAGCCCAAAACACAAAATTCATCAAGGTTTTACTAAGTTTATTGATCATAAGTTGAAGATCATAATTCCATTTAGCTAGTTCATGGTTTATTTCACTCAAAACAACAATCAATCTCATCAAATCTTGGTTTCTTGGAAGTTTTAGCAAGGGTTTCTTGGAAGCATTTTTACTATTAGATCTTAGTCTATAAACTTGAAGGGTGATGGTTTTTGGTGATTGTTTTGGAAGCTTTGGGTATCTTGGTTACTAGATCTAGTGTTCTTGATATTGTTCTTGTGTTTTTCATCAAATCCTTGTAAGAAACCACATAATACTTTCCATTTCACTACTGATGTATATTTCATTATATGCAATTTTCATGTTTCATATACTTGTTACATTAATTTATGCATTGCACATAGCTTAAATTACCTAAAACTATGATTAGGACTAAGTTTGCAAAGACCATTTGGACCAGGGACTGTTTTCGTAATTAATTAACTTAATTAGTACACTTAGAGAATTAGGTAAAAATATAGACCTATAGATCTATTTCTTAGCTTCGATTTGCCGGGTGTTTGGTCGTGAGACGATACCCGATGAATTAATTAGAAAATAAACAGCAAAGGTCGTCGGAAAACGCACACCAGATTTGAATGGATAAAAAGTCTAAACATTTTTATTGAACCCTCTATAGCACAAAACATAAAAGTTGTAAGTAACACATTAACTTGAACGTAGCTGAAAATCCCACATAAAAAGAAGTTACGGAACTCAACTTATCGCAAAAACTGTGGGACTGTTAGGTGCTGTCCCGATCAGACTTGACATATTGGGGTAAAATGGTAATTTCACTTAAGTTATATAATTTTTAGAGCAGTGAGACCCAGAAATCTGATTAGTACACTTAAATACCTTTTCGAGAATATAAAATTTGAAGTATAACTCCTTACGGTTTAGGAGAAGCGGAATTTTTAATATTAAATACCGACTTTTTATCAAAACCCGCACCTAACTTAAAAATCTTATAACTTGTTAAAATTTAAATAAAAATGGTCAAAAATATTTTTATAACATTTATACCCATTATGAATGATAAAAACTAATATAATTATTTTGTAACTTAAAAATTAAAAAATATAAACTTCTACAAACACTTATTAATTTATTTTACACTTACTCGAAGTTGTAGGACCCACTTTCAGGAATAAACTCGATAACTCATTTTTGGACAATCTAACCACATATCGCCACATTAGAATATTTGGACTGTAGAAATTACATAAAATCCGAACCTCGGACAACTTATATATTAGGGCTCGTAACACTTTCCTAGCTTGTCAATTTTAGTCCCTATCTGTTTATAAATCTTAAAAACTCTATGTACAATTGCATAATTGATATAATAATTATATAAAACCTTCTTGCATTCATACTCTATTATTTTTAAAACCTAAGACGTAACATATTATTTTTAGGTTTCTCGTAGGACTTCTCGGTTACTCGTCACTTTATTTACATCTTGCTATTCACTTTTATTTACGGTGAGTTCATAGCCTCACTTAAACTCTTTAAACTATTTATAAACCCATTGGGGGAGATACATGCTATTTTACAATTTGGAAACAAGTGCTTTAAACTGTATGCTTACCAGAAAGTATTATTGCCTAGGTACCTTTGTTGCCAGAAATAAGTCCCTAACATCATGAACCATTAATTACAACTGAGTAAACGCTATATTATGAATATGCATATTGGGCTTGACAAGCCTGTCCGGGTGAGTAGCGCTCACTTGATAACTGTAGGTCAAACGGACACATAATATTGAGAAATTAGGTTATATGGCGAATTACCTTGTAGGGCATAATTAATATCATTCTATGATGTTTGTTATCGTTTGAGTTCGTGAGCTTAGTGCAATATTTACTATTTTCCCATAATTGTATTCGTTGCAATTATTACTTTAACTCTGAAATCTTGTGATCCATTAATTTATTATAAACATGTGAATTTCACTCAACCTTTGTGTTGACTTTTTAGCATGTTTTATCTTAGGTACTTAAGGTATTTGGCTAGCATGAAGTCGCACGGAGAATATTTTGAAGGCTTGCATTTTGTTATCATTCGATAAACTCTTGAAAACTTTTATGTTAATACATTATGTTTCCTAAAACTATTTGGGACCTCTTGTAACTCTGATTTTTTATTATGATCGAATGATAAACTTTTAAAAACATCTCATTTAGAGTCATTTTCTATGATTATGACGGTTGTACTAATAAGTAGCACCCCAATGATATTACATTCCGCTGTGATATTTTGGGGGTGTTACTGTTTACCAAATGTAATGCAATGCTTTTCCCACCCCAATCTCGTTTATAAGAAACGTCAATTTTCCACTCAATATTCAAATCTTTTTGTATGTCCTTACCTGTATAGATCCTTCTGCTATCCTTCAGTT
Organism: Artemisia tridentata subsp. tridentata; assembly: GCA_021014915.2. Taxonomy (NCBI): domain Eukaryota; kingdom Viridiplantae; phylum Streptophyta; class Magnoliopsida; order Asterales; family Asteraceae; genus Artemisia; species Artemisia tridentata. The sequence continues at coordinate 114,495,440 of CP139508.1, read as the reverse complement.
TGTCTAACATTATGCGACCCAACAATTTTTGGGTAGCGTTTCGATGATTAGGATTAATTCTAGTTCGGGAACATGTATGCACGTCGTTAATGCTTGACACATAGAATCTACATGTTATAATACTTTTTTGTGTGTGAATGTTCCAGTTGCAACCCTTTTCCACACAATTTACACTGAACCTAGTCTTATTAGATTTAATTACTTTATACTCAAAACGTTCAGTTAAAGCTTTTATTCCTATTGAATAAATGCATGCTTCCTTATCATCAAACCAACCACCATGGTTTACTTTAGATATCATAGCGTGTTTAAAGGTATTAATCATTTTAATTATAGGATCAGGTGCATTGGGTGGGATAGGCATATTTTCAGATGTGCATTTCTTCCAACGAGGCTTAACATCATCATTCACGTGTTTGCCTGCACGCTCATTATTATGATTTTCAACTGTCGGTGTTTGATAATCACATTCTTCAGGGAACAAAGAAACATTAAGATCGATATCAAGAGGCTTAGAAGAAGAAGATGGTTTTACCTCCAAAGTTTGCTCGATAAGTTTGATGTATAGTGTCTGAACCATGGTATGCTTACAACATATTTCAGTAACAAAGAAGGCAACGTCATCATCGTCATATACATCAATATTGTTGGATCCGGATATGTAGTGTAAACTGACGCTCTTATCTGTAATCTTGTATTTTTTTCTTGACATACTTTACCCAGTTGAGGTAATTAACGTTGTAACACCCCCAAATTTAATAATCGCAGAAGCATACGGGTCATGGGGGTGCTATTGAAATTGGAAATCACAACACAATGTAGTAAAGAACGGAATACATACCCCGTTTAAATATTTTAATTCAGATAAATAGAGTTTACAATAGAGTTTCAAATTCAGAAAATTAAGGCCTATTAGTTTGGTTGTCCCATACAAAACAAGTCATAGTTATGTGTGCTAACACTTTGGGAAATAGGCTATGACCCTTGCCTTGCCATTACCTTGCCACAATCAGACAAATTAAGCACCTGAGGAAAACATGCTAAAGTTCAGCAAAAAGCTGGTGAGTTCATAGGTTTAAATTAAAGTAGTAAACAACAAGTTTGGACCAATAGTTTTGTGTACGATCATTACAACGCATATAATGTCATACAAAATAGTCTATCGCGCTTGCACTAAGTTAATGCAACCGAGGCTCGACAGTTCAGTGCGCTACTATATAGCACATAAATAATAATCAGGGGCCCATAGCGAGTGTTTAACCCAATACACTCATAGTCCGACTTGGTATACGCTCGCATTGACCCGTCTGGCCAACCGAACGGGGGAGTCACCCCAATAGATCTATTTATATCAATCGCGCTTCCCATTGGAAACTAACGGTTCATGAGGGTGGGCATAACAGTGGGTTCAGGGGCTTAGGCTAACTACGCAATAGTTTTGAGAAGATAAACAGTAATGTGGTCCATAAAATGTTTTGCATGTTTCTCACCCCATATTTGTAAAACAAGTATAAGTAAAGTGGGGCTATAAACTCACCTCAATAGAGTAAACAGTGAATGCAGTGAGTCAGAGAGTGTACGGCACCAACACGCGACCTAGATTAGTAAGGCATGTTTTAGTTCACAGACTAAGTTTAAGACTCCACGAAATTTAATTCAAAAGTTTTTAAAGTGTTTATGTTGTTGTTGCTTGTGTGGCAGCATTTAAGTTTAAAAACAGTTTTCTGAGTATTTGTAGGTATTGGCTCTTGGAAGTGCATAAGTGTATGACAATAAAAAGATATCAAGGACGAATAGGATTCCGGTTCGACAATAACCGAAAGACGACGTACGAAAAGTGATTATGAACAATACTAGACGTTGTCGGGATACTGGAACATTATTGTTAAAGATATGTAAAAATAGTCATTATAAAAATATAAAAATAGTTATATATTTGAAGTGTATGAATAATTATGTGTAAGTAGTGGTTTTATTTAAATGATTTGTAATTTAAAAACTAGCTTATAAAGGTTGTACATAAAATGTTTTGTTTGTCCAATTTTAATAAAAACATAATAAGTATGTTTATTTGATTGGAGTCGGAGATGACCCGTGCATGTGTGTTGGTTTCTCGCAGTAATTATGTGTTACAAAAATATGTTCATGTAATAGCCGTTTTATAATTTGTTATAAAACTTTAAGTAGATTTTCTAAATACCGTCTCAAGTGTTTACAATTGTTGTTAAGCGATATAAGTATGTTAACTATTTATAAGTTAAAATTTGGACAAGTGTTTATAAGTTGCAATCGTATAAAAGTTTATAATTGTATGTTTATATATACATAGTGTCTTGTGTTGCAATATATGTTTTCACACTTGTTATGATTGATGACAAAATTGTGATTACGTGAAAAGAAACAAGTCGGAATTAAGTTGTGGAATAAATCTATTACGAGTCAACGTCGGCACACACATTGATATAATGGTTACGAGATTGACTTTTATTTAGTGATATACATGTACTTGGCAAAATTAATATAGACGCACCCTTTTCTCACTTGTTGGGCTGTGGCCCAATTAAAGCCGGGGGGGGGGGAGAAATTTGATGGACTAGACTGGATTACTAATAACCAACGTACCCAAAGTTGGGCCTGGTGGGCCGTGAGCAGCAAAAGACACTATACTCATTGGGCTTCTCGGTTTAATACTCAACAAGCACTCGAGTGGGCCTAAAGTTTTTAAATTATACACGAACACACAAGCCCGACATGAAGACTTGTGTGTTAACCTGGAAATTATGGAGAACTAACCGTTCAAAACAGAGCAGTTTTAGCTCCAGGTTCATGTTGAGATCGGGTGACGAGCTCGAAACCACTCTACAACGTGACATCGAGGACTCATGTGAGGCTGTTGACTGGGTTCGACACCATGGTCTCACCACACATAAAAATACTCTAACCAAAGGCTTGATCTAAGACCTTTGAGATTGAAACGACTCGGATTGCAACTCTACACCACCCGGTGTTTTGAGTTTAAACGTGCACAAACAACACACTCCTTTGGGGTCCTTGTGGGACTCGAATCAAGGCATCCCTTTATGGGTTGTCTTTGGGCCAAATGTGATTCGAACCCTCACACTTGCAACCAAGTTATGACCTGCTGCCTAGGATGCTAGGTGAGTGGATTTAAGGGTCGTTTCGCTAACACAACAAGACTCCAACTAAGGCACGCACACCCTATATAGGTGGCTGCCTTGTGGGGATTGAACCGAGCCAAACCACACCATAACACACCCTTTGTGGGTGTGGTTTTGCTTGACTGAAAACAACCATGGCACACCCTAACCTAAACCAAATCCAGGTTTTACACCACAATGACTCGAGAGATTTCGACACAAAAGTTATACAACAACAACACATCCAGGTTCTAAACCAAATCCAGGTTCTACCCACTTAGAGTTAACACCATAAAAGACCTCTAACCATATCAATAGCAATTCGAATTTAGTATGAATCGAACAACAACAAACTACTATAGAACGCTTCCAAGTAACAAGCCAATACTCAGATTTTGGTTAAGTTTTTTTTACGAGCCACAACAATAACAACAACTACAACATAACATTTTGCAGGTTCAAATCGACAATTAAAACAATAAACACACCACGACTTTACAATAAAAGCAAATCGATTATCACATTTGAATGGCAATTAATTGAATGAAAGTATATTTAATGAAAAAGGAGTTATACCCTTACAATGGATATGAACAACAGGATGAATCAAGGACTTAGAACCCGAATACGAATCGAACAAACACAAATCCAAATCAAGCAATCCAACTCCGAATCCCTAGTTAATCCACACCTCCAAATGAAATTAGCATCCTTCGAACCCTTGAATCTCGATAAGACTTTGAGTGAGTGAGTTTGAGTGTGTGGATCTCCTGGCTTCGAATACCTATTAAAAAGATGAATCAATGGAAAGCTTTCGGTATCCTTTCGAGTCTGGGAATTGGGGAGCTTCCGTTTGAAGCCTAGATCACTCTCCTTCCGCGTCATCTTATCCTTCTACAGCGTTGACTCTTTGGGGAATAGATATGTGAGAGTGACGGGGAAACTTCGGGAGAGGAGAAGTATATTAGTCCCTGGGTGACGATGGTGATGGTTCGATTTCTGGGAATGTGGAGTTGAATCCAAAGGAGAGGAAGATGATAAAATATGTGGGGGGGGGGGGGTGTGAGTGGATGGCTGTATAGAGAAGAAAAGATTATAGGGTGTTGTTTTATTGTTGATTAAGTGTGGTTGTGTACCCCGTGTCCCGTTGAGCTGGGGTGAAATCGTGTTTCCCCGATTTGATATAAACGTGCCAAATAAAATTTCGGAGACGTTTTTATAAAAATGGTACAGAAATAAAATTTATTGACTCAGAAAATAATTCATGAGATTAAACGGTTACTAATGTGGTGTCGGTACGCGTGTGGTATCGTTTTTCGGGAAAAGTGAGATAACCTCTCACTGTCAATATGTTATAGTCTGTAAATGTGAGAAAGTGGAAAATTCACTATTTTTGTTGAGATTAAATAGATTTGGTGAGTTACTGTGTGTTACAGTTTGCGGGTTTTCTTCATGTAATAGTTATGTAAGCACATAAATGCTTAGTTTAACAGTTAAGTAATAATAAATTAACATTTATTATTAAAATATTAGTGGAAAAATTACCGTTTGTCACAAATGTCTACTGGAAGTAAAACTTCACAAATTGATTTTTGAAATTCCAATAAAACTTTGAATTTTGAGGAATTAGTTGAATTCATTTTATTTGGCCTGTGAAAATATCACCAATTTTGCCTGATTTGTGTTGTGGGATTGTGCAGAAACCCAAGTACCAATCACTTAAAATTGTACGATCTAGTCGCTCAATTGAGAAGTCTCTTAAAAAATTTCCTCTAAACTTTTATTTCCCTCCAAATTTTATTTTCCCTCTCATTTACTATCTATATATGCTTGTCAAAAAATTGGGCAAATCACTCAAAGAATGGCTTCCTCTTCTTCCACTTCCAAATCAAATCAAAAGACCATGGAATACTATATCAATGCTACACATTGCGTATGTCCAAAACCATTACCAGTCGTACTACAAACTGCTTGGACCCCGACAAATCCTGGTAGAAGATTCAAGGCTTGTCCCATTTATGTAAGATTATTATCCCAAAATTTTATTATACTTGTTTAAATTGTTATGTTAGAATATGTGAATCTAAAACATAATTTGTTTAGGAAAAGGACAAGAAATGTAAATTTTATGGGTTCATAGCGTTCCCAATGAAGCTGTTGCAGTTTCACAAAATGAACTGATGATGAAAATGTCTGAGGAGTTGACTTTTATCAAGTCAAAAGTGAAAGTTCATGACAAAGTTGTATTTGTTTTCTCTTTGGTTGTTCTCTTCATTGCTTTTGTTTTAGCAACAAGTGTTATGTACTAAGTGTTATGTACTGGGCTGTAATAAACTGGTAATGGATGTTTATGTAACACCCCACCTTATAGACCACAATATTGTTCGCTTTGCCAGTAGGCTCACGGCTTTGCTTTTGTGGCCCTCATGTGAAGACTTCCCGGCATGTCACCCAAGCCAGTACTACTCTCACATGAGCACGCTTAACCGTATGGGCGATTAACCGTTAGACCACAAAACGCGTTGTTGTTGTATAAGGCGAATGTTAACATATGTCCCAGCATCACTCCAAGTCACGACCAATGTGGGATTTGCCTAGGGTGTTACATTCACCCCCTCCCCCCTTAAGGGAATCTCGTCCCGGGATTCAAGTTGGGTAACAACCATGTCTAAGGGACTCATTTTCCTCGAACGAAGATGAGGTTTACCCCACATCCCGAACGGCTTGGAGTGGCTCTGATACCACCTGTAACGCCCCGCCTTATAGACCACAATATTGTCCGCTTTGCCGGTAGGCTCACGGCTTTGCTTTTGTGGCCCTCATGTGAAGACTTCCTGGCAGGTCACCCAAGCCAGTACTACTCTCACATGAGCACGCTTAACCGTATGGGCGATTAACCGTTAGACCACAAAACGCGTTGTTGTTGTATAAGGCGAATGTTAACATATGTCCCAGCATCACTCCAAGTCACGGCCAATGCAGGATTTGCCTAGGGTGTTACATTGCTGGAACATATATTAAAATTCGCCTTATACAACAACAACGCGTTTTGTGGTCTAACAGTTAATCGCCCATACGGTTAAGTGTGCTCATGTGAGAGTAGTATTGGCTTGGCTGACCTGTCGGGAAGTCTTCACATGAGGGCCACAAGAGCAAAGCCGTGAGCCTACCGGCAAAGCGGACAATATTATGGTCTATAAGGCGGGGTGTTACAGGTAGTATCAAAGCATCACTCCAAGTCACGGCCAATATAGGATTTACCTAGGGTGTTACAGTTTACAAGTTAATGTCTTGTTTTTAGTGCACATCACATGCATTCATAGTTGGGGTGCACTAGGGTGTTACAGTTTACAAGTTAATGTCTTGTTTTTAGTGCACATCACATGCATTCACAGTTGGGGTGCACTACATAGTTAAACAGTCAATCAATATATAGAAACCTACAATCAATATAGGGATAATGATATGTAAATGTATCCAACTTGACACCATATACTAAGTTATACAATGAACTATTAATCTCGAAAAAGAATACAGGAACTTACTAATCTTGACTATTGTGTGTACTCGATCTACATGGCAAGGATTTTAGGTGAGTTGGCAATACATGTGGCGTTGACTCCGTTATATTGTTATAATCCTACGTTATTTGACCCGTTTGACCGTTATTTGACCCGTTTCATCATCAGCAGCACACACAAAAATCTCAATTCCAAATCCAAAATGGATCCATCAATAAAAATAAAAATCCCCAAATCCAAAATTAGGGCTCAAATTCATATTCAAATTCAATTTCATACAATCAACACTGTAATATCCCACAAGAATCAATCCCAACAAAAACCCAATTCACAAAAACCCCCCAATTTGTACCTTCTCTCTACAACAACAAATTAACCCTCTGTCTCATCCCATCAATTAGTACATAACATCAGACATTTGGCTAATACTCAACCAATGAAGAAAATGAACTAAGGCAAATGGCTATTGACTTAATAACATCAGACATTTGCCTAAATAGAAGCAATAAAAAAAGATTTGCAGAAACCCGATCTAGAGCTTGGGCGCTTTCCTTAAGAAGTTGTCCTACTGGACTAACAAGAACTGTAGGACAAGTAACAAAAACAGGGACAAAGATTCTGTAGTAAAAAGGAATGCACGAAACTACAATCACACTTGCAATGTTGCATTGATATATAAGTATTTACGAATTCCATATAAAGATATAGTAAAAAATGGGGTCGAAGAGAGAACTAACCACTGTGCTGTATAGCATTGGTGTTTCCATTAGCAACCACTCCATGAAAATATGAAGGTCCAGTTTGATTTGCTAAAGATGTACTTGCCAAATGTTCAATCATTTTTTCCCGAACATGACAAAAATGCGATTTAATTATCTCTTAGATATCGAGACTACTGAGCGTATCAAACTACAGTTAATGTTACTAAAACATGCTTGCTACAATGTTACTAAAACATACAAAATTACTGAAGACAATATACAGCAAAAGAACTGATGAATTATTTATTAAAGATACAAAATGGCTCCTAGCATCTCTTAAAGACAAAACACAACTAAAGCTGAAATTCTGATAGCTTTTATTATCACTCCAATGAAATATATAGATACTCGCTAAATATTAGCCACATGATAATCCTCCTACTCTAAGAAGAACAGATTAAGCAACAAACATAAGCATATAAGCACTGAAATCAAAACAAGCAACAAGGGCTGATGGTGCAGGGCAAATCAGTCTTGGGAGACCACTTTTGAGCTTAGCAATAAGCCAAAAAAGCAATAAGCATACCCATCAAACTTCAAACCAATTAAGAACATACACCACAGATCATTTAAACCAAAAAATCAGGCACTGAGATCTTCAAATAAGCACTTCAAATGGTTCTAGAAAATTGCTTGAACAGGTCTGCATAGACTTTGGCATTCTGATGCACAGTTGTCACTAAAATGACCATAACTAACCAGGAACTTAATCAATTCAATCAACTGTGATATCCATCAGAAGTAAGATTGATCAGCAATTCATTGGCCATCCGAACTTTAAATGTCAATCTTGCGTTTGGCATAAGTTGTAATTCTTAGTCCCAAAAAGCATTACTTAGTCCCAAAACACAATCTCAAACACCCTCTCTTTTTTTAACAGCAATTCCAAACACCCTCTAATACAAAAGCTTCTGTATTCATTACTACTACAATATGATACAATATCAATTTGAAGATGTAATTTAAGCACTAATTAACATTTCGACACTAGAAATAAGCACTTAATAAGCTAGTCCTATATTATCCTAATTTTGGCTTTTTTGGAGTTTTTATTGAAAACTTGAAACAATGGAGATGTAATAAAGATCTTGAAAACCTACCTTGTGATAAAGATCTTGAAGCCGAGAAAACATCAACAAGATTCAAAAAGGTGGTGGTGGTATGTTCACAGTATCAACAAGATTCGAATCGTGGGTTTATGAATTCTATTTATAGGTTTTTAGAGTTGTTCAATCGTGGTGGCCGGAAAAGTTTAAGGCCGGTATTTGAAGGTGTGTGTGTGAAGATGATGGTGATACAGTGGTGAAGTGGTTATGGTGATTTTTGTTTAATCCCAATTTAAACAAATCAAAATAACCAATCCAAAGAAGATGTTGGTGATACAGTGGTGAAGATGTTGGTGAAATTTTTATAAGCCGAAAAAAATTATGCCAGCGTGGATATCCAACGTGGCTGCCAGCGTGTTAAGTACAAACGGTAAATGCCTTAATCACCCGTTAATACACACAATAGTCAAGATTAGTAAGTTCCTGTATTCTTTTGCGAGATTAATAGTTCATTGTATAACTTAGTATATGGTGTCAAGTTGGATACATTTACATATCATTATCCCATCAATATACAAAAACCTACAATAGTTAAAGTAGTGCTTACAGAAACGTACAATCAATATACAGAAACCTACAATAGTTAAACATACATCCTAACATGACTCAACCATCGCAGACCAAGTTACATGTTGTAGTTACATTTGTTCAGACTACCAAAAAATTACAACCAACATAGAAATCATAATCTATTCACCCTTTGTATTAACAAACACCTTATACTTCCAAAAGTATTTTACCATGTGCTCTCGATACGCTAACGCTACCTGAAGAGGATCATCAACCCTCATACTCAAGTTGTTACCCAACCTGTGCAAAAAAATGAATACCCAAACTCCACAGTCACCATATTGATTAGCTTGTCTAGGGACATTATCAGCCACTCGAAAAGTGATCTTATAATTTGAAGCAGATATGGATTTGGCTTCGAAAACTTTACACGACTCTAGATAATTTGGGAGCATTATCACGAAAGTGGCCCTCATCTTTAAATTGTCCTTTCTGGTCTCTGGGTCTAGCGCACCATGTGAATCGTAAATAGTTACGACTCCGATACTAATTTCTAACCGTGCGAGAAACCAGTGGTCCGATGGAACGTTAACAGGAAAGTAGACCTACATTTGAAAACAAAAATACTATGATTACAAAAAAAAATGACAAATATTTACAAGAACAAATGGCATTTATATACCCACCTTGTCAACACTATACCATGGCAAAGGATACAGTTCTATGGTGGCGTAGTAGGGACGCATAGTTCCCTGGAGAAGAGTAGACGAGAAAAATGGACCGGCCATTGCCCAATCAACATTGGGCGGTCTGAATTGCCACATTAGATCAACCCAAAGATCCAAATGATGTATGGTTTATATAAAAATCATATTGTTAAACTATTAAAATATAAAGCCATTGTATTATGTAAATTAATTAAATATTTAATAAAACATAGACACCAACTGATTAATTTAGTACCTCATCCCCAAGCCATCCCCTTTTGTTACCTCTTCTATGTCCCACCAATGCTAACCAAAATTGGCGACGGACAACAATGTCGAATTTACCCCAAGGAAACGTATGCGCTGACTTTAAACCTTTTTTCAGATAAATCTCCATACATTATGGCTTAATTACCTTGTTAGTTACCTTCTTGTTAGTAAGGAAACTAGCCGGACGTGACAGATTTTGAAAAAAATAATTAAAATAGAACATATTAATGCATCGTCTAGTACCTTTGATTACCAGGATTCTATATGACCAATTGAGTTAAGTTATGGTATACCTCTACCCAAGGTTCCAATTGACTTTCTACGCCATCGTTTCTGAAGACATGGGGAAAGTAATTACTTCATTGAGTCTTTTGGAACGCCTTTTGGGCACTTGTGGAGTTGTAGTTGGTAGGTTCACATAGGGGTCCTTCAAAGACTTACCAACCTGTTTCGTCCTCTTTGGTTCAACATCTTGTTTCAACTGAGTAGTCTTATTTTTGGTGACATTCAGCTTACAGCGTTTCTTTTTTTGTTCGCCATCATAGGGTGTCTGTAGAGCCTTACCCAAGTTCCTCTTCCTTTTAAGACGCGTGAAAATTTCCGGTACGCAAAGTTCAGCATTGATATTAACATCGTTATTGACCTTTGATATTTATAATCAAAAAATAATGTAGTCATATATTAAAGTACCTCGGGAACTTGAGTCAAAGGCTTATTGACTTGTCCTTCTTTCACAACCTCCTAAAGAGTGTTTTTTTCAGATTTAAGAAAAACGGCGTTTCTTGCTTTATCAGCATCCTGGTCGATTTTGTTAAAAATCGCCTTGCTTACTATCTCATTTGCATTATCAGATACCGTTTCTTTTAAATTTTGACCAATATAATCACCTTTATCATCAGCCCTGGCCTCTTCCATATCTAACATAGCCTCCATTACTTTCTCACCAGCAGCAATGTTCTCTTCATTGTCCAACGGCGCATCTCATAATTTCTCACAATCATTATCATTGGTCTCAACAACATGCCCATCAGCCTTGTTCTCTTCAACATCCATGTCCTGATCAGCCATCGTCTCTTCCATACCTAAAACAGCCTCCATTACTTTCTCACCAGTAGCAATGTTCTCTTGATTATCTAACGATGCCTCTCCTAAGTTCTCAGAATCATTATCATTGGTCTCAACAACATGCCCATCAGCCTTGTTCTCTTCAACATCATTGTATTCATCAGCCTTCGTCTCTTCCATATCTAACACAGGCTCGCTTAGTTTCTCACCATCGTGATCATATGTATCAGTAACATGCCCATCTGCAATGTTCTCTTCATCATCCAACACATGGTCGCTTACTTTCTCACCATCATGAGCTGCTCTATCAGTAACATGCCCATCCTCAATGTTCTCCATCATATCTAACACAGTCTCGCTTACTTTCTCACCATCATGATCTTGTGTATCAGTAACATGCCCATCCTCAATGTTCTCTTCCATTTCTAACACAGTCTCGCTTACTTTTTCACCTTCATGTTCATGATTATCAGTAACATGCCCATCCGCAATGTTGTCTTCAATATCCAACACCGCATCTCCCACTTGCTCACAATTATTATCATATTTGTCACAAGCATGCCTATCAGCCTCGCTTTCTTCAACAACAAACACCGACTCTCCTAATTCATTTGGACCTTTTGATTTATCTTCTAAATCCATTGATTGAGCAGCCGCTTCTATCACATTAGAAGAATGACAATCCAGTTTCACTCTAGGTCAATGATAAGCAGCTTTAATCGTATCATTGAAATCGTTATCATACTGATGGGACTGTAAGTTTACATGAAAACACAAATATAATAAGAAACTGAATGTAGCAAACAACACTAAAGTTTGGTTTTTTTATAAATTGTATACGTACATCAACAGCCGATTGAGAAAAATGGTCATTTAAATTAGGTAAATGAATATCACTGGGATTATCAACTTGCATGTGATCAACTACCAGGAAATCTCCAATTAAAAGACAATAATTCTTAACTTGTGACATGGAGGATGGATACGCGGTAGGGTCAAGATAATTAAGCTTCCAATGTTTGCCATTATCAGAGGCAGCAGATATTGATGTCTCGCATGATACATTAGCTGTTGGGTTTACGGTCTGTAATTAACAACATATGAATAGGTGGGTTAAAAACGAAACATAAACAAATTTAAGATTACGGAGAATATTACCTTTTTATCATTACTGTCAAACAACTTTCCATCTTCGGCGTCAACATGACTACGAATAGGGCTTTCATTCTCGATGGGGCTTGAAGTCTAAATTAGAAAATATACAAAAAAAGTAATTATAATAAAAGAAGGATACCTAAAGGATTAAAAAATATTAAAGGATATTACTATGGCATCTTTGGAAGCTAAATCTTTATCGATAAATTGTTGTACGTCTGAATTGTCATGAATAGGACTTGAAGTCTGAAATTCAAAATATAATATGAATTTACTATCAAAAAAGAAATATATATATATATATATATATATATATATATATATATATATATATATATATATATATATATATATATATATATATATATATATATATATATGTGACAAATTGAAAATATCATCTTACATTTGCAACTTTGGAAACAAAGTGATCACCAACATTTGGCCTTACTTCAGATGTTTCATGAATAGAGGTTGAAGCCTGTTTCATTAAATATATATATTCTATTAATTTTTTTTGTGACAAATAAAATTATATCCTCAAAGTAATTGTGTTGATTAAAAAATAAATTTACACAGCTCATCCCTTGATGTTGTATTTTCAGAGCTTTCTCAACAATCGCAAGTCTTTTTTTAACATCAATAAGCACATCCACATTTGCTCCTGGTGTATCGATCAAAAAAAATATTGCCTTCAAGGCCTCAACCTCAGCAGCTAAGTTAGGTTGTTTGGAGTTTTCTTCTGGTCCAGCTAATTGTACCTCTCGCTCTTGTGTATCTACATGTATCTCTCCATCTTCTGCACCTACATGTACCAACAAAACAATGTAAATTGCTATCAATGTTGTGGGAACAGTTAATAAAATAGACAAAATAAGTTTGAAGTATAGTCATAGACCCCAAGTGGTACAAAACCTTCTAGTTATACACTATATAGTTAAACCTTTTGTCAACTACCTGCATTTATTAGGACTTTAATGCTTAAAAGGGTTTATAGTTGAGGCCCTAATCTTATGTTTTGAAGTACATATACGCAAATGGCATATATAGTTGTCTATATAGGTTAACAATTTTTAAGTATAGTTGTCTATTTAGGTATCAAGTACAAATTTCTTCAAATGGCATATTTCTACCTGCATTTATTATGATTTCTGCAAATGTACAAGAATATTTTATGTCTCAATGTTTAAAGGGTTTAGGATCAAACAAATTTTTTTCAAAATTTACAATTTACCTCAACGGCATCATCTGCAACGTCTGCTACTTGGCTTTGAATAAGATCCAGCTCCATAAAATAATCATTACTATATACAAACCATGGTTGCAACCTTTCTTCACTAGTTGGAACAAGTTCTAGATTCGAACCCTGGGTAACAAATTATTGTAATGTCAAAAACAAATATAGAGAAGTCGTAACTTATTTGACAAATAACAAAAAGTAATGGAAATGCTTACCAGACCAAACAGTAGATTATAATCATGTTTTCGGAACATTATACCCTTTGACCATGAAAGACCATGTGATATCTTACTCGGGTCTTTGTTCCACCATGACTTCCTGTTGGGATAACTCTCAAGAATCCAAATCTAACATGAAAACAATACAGCTAATGTTATTCTTAGTACACGAAAACACGACAAGAATTACAAAAAGTTTTTTTCCAAAATCAAACCTTAAAAGCCTAAATAAAACCACATAGATTATATGTGGCAGTTTTAGTTGGGGTTAAGTCCTGCTTCTTCTTGTAGTACGCTTCATAATGCCTAGGAACTACATTTGCAAAATTGACGTAGAAACGTCTCCACAATAACTCCCCCCATGGATAGGCATTCAAGCAAAAAAATCCTCAACCAGTTGCAAAAAATGATTAGGAACATTGTACCAAGGTCCACGACCATTGAATATGATCTCAGCCACTATCAACAGGCAAACTCTAACCGTATCCTCATTTGATAATGCATCAAATTCTTTATAGTTTTCCAAAATAGCTAAAAGCTCAGTACCTTTCATAGTAACCTTTCTCTGAAACTTTTTTTTCAGGAAAGAGTCGCAAACCAAACGGGCTATTATCAACTTCTACATGGTTAGGCAAAGGACCAAAAGCAAAACCAGTAATCAATAGAAACTCTCCACGACTAAATTGCAAAACATTATCCCCAATTCTGTAGGAAATAGGGGGAAATGATCAAGCAACTTTGGAATATATACCTGGTGCTGTAAAACGAAGTTTAGTAAATGGTTATCATTTGCATGACAAGGGGGTATATCTAACCATGGACCAAAAACACTTTCTCGGAACAGGTTAATTCGAGATTGATTCTTTCCCAATTTACCTTTAATCGTTTCTAGATAATGTACCTTGGAATGAACAGTTATCTTTGCATCAAAGTATCTACTTAGATTTTCCATGTAGGTCTTCACTAATTAATAATGGCTGCGTCTAGGGTTTGAGTAGATTGATCCCTTTATTGAAATTGAAATACAGAATTTAGGGTTAGGGTTTAATCTCTGATTTTGATTTTAATTTTGGGTTTGATTTAGAGTAGGTGTAAGGGTAAGTGAAGAGGAAAGAGACTGAGTATATGTGTTTTGGGAGAATTTGATCGTGTGTGTGTGTTACGGGTTATTGTGGGGGTGTTTTTAAAAAAAGTCGCTTAAAGAAAATATAGTCGCCTAAATATTTTATTACGTCGCTTAAGAATTTGAAATAAAAAAGTATTTATAAAGTATTTTAAAAAGTATTAAAAAATAACACTTTTTACAAAAGTACTGACGCAAGTACAAAATGGTGAAAAGTAAAAAAAGTCGCTCAAAGTACCAAGCCATAAGTCGCTTAGGTTGCTTAACATTGGGAAGAGGCAAAAAGAATAAAATAATATTTTTCGAAGTTTGACCTTTTTGGTGGAAAAAGACAAAATAGAAGGTCGCTTAAGGTATGAAAAGTCGATGTAAAAAAATCGCTTAGAAAGTACACATAGTGGGATATGGCAAAAGTACCACTTTAATGATTGGGCGTGACTTTTTGGGGTGCCACATGTCACCTTCATATTAAAACTTAAAAAGTCGCAAGTCGCTCTGGCTAGTTAAAGAAACTCACTAAAGTGAGTCCTCAAAAGCCCATCACTTCGAGCGACTCGGACAGTCTCAGAATTGCCCCAAAAAATAAAGAAGCAATTATGAATATATTGTTTATGAAGTTAGCAGGGCAAACTACATAACAAATGTATATAAATCAACACATGTTTATTCCTTTCGCGTTTGATACATTTGGTTTCCTTGCACCTAAGGCGGTGGAACTACTCAACAGAGTCCATTGAGTTATGAACGGTAATGTTATGACACATAGATCCACGAATGTAGTTTTCAAAAGAGTTACCTTTGCAATCCAAAAAGGGCTAGCGGCACAGCTTGTTGCTCGTTTGCCTTCAACCACTATGTAAATTCTATTTTGATGAAATAAAGTTTGTAGCTTTTTTAAAAATGTATATAGTACGTATTGATATATGCTATTCTGAAAAACAATTTCATATCATTAAAACAAGCTGGAACCGAGACAATAGCAATACAAAATAATGATAAACAACACAAAATATTAGTGTGCATATGCAATTAATTAGGACATTATATTGTTGTCCTGTATGACGTTAGCATACATGAGGATTAATCAGTTCCACCAAGAACGGCCTTAATTAAGCTTCCTCACAGTGGCATTATCAAGGAAAGTAGTCTTCTCCACTAATGATGATGGTAAGTCATTTGCAAACAATGCAAAATCAGTTATCTGTAGACCAAGTGACGCGCTACTAAAACTTACAAATGCAACCGCTGGAACTCCACCAGCATTCAATGGGAAATGCAACAACCCTTGTGGGAATACCATGATATCACCCTTTTTCAATGTCTTAATGTAAACTGTATTAGCCGAAGGGATAAACCCGGCCTTAATAACCCCTTGTTTCACTAAAAGTAGCTCAAAACCACGAACCCGGGTGTGTGTGCGCATTGGGATCACGCCATTAGGGGCTAGGGCAATGGAGATCCCAATCCCATTCACACCTGGAAGTTGAGTAGTAAATGCGGGAGTCATAGCTGCTAATTTATTGACGTTGGATGTGTTTGCTGCGAACCCTAGGCTTGCAATAATAGCTTGCCGTGCTTATCCGCGACACAAAAGTCTTTGGACAGCTACATGAGCGGAGTAGGTGAAGAGAACGGAAATGGTCAACACAATGTGAAACATGTTCATAATGGGGTGTTTATGATCTTAGAACTATTAGTACTTTGTTAGTGTTGGTTTATGGACATAAATTAGTAGTGTATGTTAGGATCGAACTCGAGAAGTTTTTGGACATAAATTACGTATGAAAAGGTAATGATTAATAATTATATATAAAAAGTTATATTTAATTATTAAATACACAAAACGACTTAACGACCGTTATGCAATTAATGATAATTGACTATCGAACGTTAAATAATTAAGGAAAGGACTATAGATGTAAATAGAAGTCAAGAAGGTTCCGAATCCCCTTGAGGAGTCTTGACCGATTGGTAATAGGGATTAAGTTTCCTAATCCTTAACCAACCTGTCTTCCAAGTTTTCTAATCTATAAATACAAGGCTTGGGGCCATTGTTTTATAACTCTTGTACACACACAATACCCTAAACCTTTTTCTCCCCTCTTTTCCTTGTTAGGCCGATCGAACTATACCCTCACCAAGGGTTGATCGATTTTGTTTTATTAAACAAACTGTTTGGTTTTAATTTGTGTATTATTAACTATCATTAACGTTAACTTGGTATTAGTACGCATGTACAAGAACGTGGTACTAACACACAATTGTTAGTATCTTGAATTGAATTGTAAAACAGTAAGGGACAATTCATTAATCTACATAAACCCTAATTAGGGTTCATAAAGTATCTTATTGACGAATTGATAAAAGGTACACATACTTTTATTATTCGGTTAATTAATTATATGTTATATGATCCTTTACGCTTCCGCATTACTTTTGTTGGGAATTATCACATGGTATAAGTGAAGACAGACTTAAGTCTTGTAGTTAAGTCTGGTAACGTTATTATTAAGTCTTGTCAGTTAAGTCTTGTAATGTAACAGTTAGGTCTTGTAGTTATAATTAGATCTGGTATTCTATATTAGGTCTGGTTGACCTTCTATGTTAGGTCTGGTCATGTTTATTTTGTTTCCGTATTATTAGATGATAAGGATATGCATGAGATATATTAGGAAGTGATATGGCATATCTTCTTAGTAATGGGCCGTATTAGGGTTTCTTATGTTATAAAAGAAACATACGGCTTCACATTTGTAACAACGATTATCGAAAAACAATTTCAATAGTGAATCAAAGATCCATAAAGGATCAAGAGTTATTGGTATGTGCTTAAACACATACCTTTTCTTGACCAAAACCGGACCCAAATAGACCAAAAACCCGACCAAAATGCCAAATATATTGTGTTTTTGTGTTTTTACATATGCAGGCACGGATATCGAAGAAAAGGACAAAAATAAAGAAATAGCCGGGAAACGAGCACGAGATTTGGGAGAGTGTCAAAGCCGAAGCCGGGAATGCTATGTTTGGTCAAAAGTCAGAAACAACCCTTAGATCAACTTCGAGAAAATGGCAGGAAAAGTCCCTTGATTTCAAGATATACACATTTGGTCCTTATGAATTTAAAATACCAAATCTTAAATAAACACAAACCGGATTCTATAATAAAAATCCAATCCATTCATGACAACCCAAAAATCCAACTCCCACTTTTAACCCAGCCCACCTAAAATATTACTAGCCCAACTAATAAACCCTTTACCCATTCGACCCGATCCAAGAAACAAAAAATAACCCGATCCTAACCCTATATCCCTCGGTCAAAAAGAGTCAAAAAGAAATAAAACAAACTCACCCTCTTATCTCTTTCACAAAAACCCGCCTCCCACAAATTCACCCCCAATCCCCAATCTTTACTATTCACCGAACCCTAAAATTCACCTCACCCAAATTACCTAATTCCCTAATAATTACCTCATGATTAGTGGTTCTAGAAGAGTCTGACACTGCCAGGGACACGTGGAGCCTGCTGATAGGCTCGAACACCTCACTAAATATGATCTAAGGGTCAAGATCGATTGGATGATGCAAAAGATTGATCAAGGGCTGAAAAGGACTGAAGGAAGCACGCGGATCAGTGACGTGGACAGCTAGAAGCTTCACCCCGTGGCTATAAAAGCTCCCTCATCTCTCACTTTTCGGGGTTAGCTAGTTAGTAGTTAGCTTAGGAGTAGTGTAGTGTAGTGTAGTTTTAGATACCGTTACTCTGCCAATTTGTTTTTAGACTTGTAATCTCTTTTACTGCTTTGTAATGTTTTAATGATTTAATAAAAGTGTCATTTCAGTTTTCATTATAACTTGTTCATTTTAAATAAGCTTTTAGTAGATTCAAAAGTTCATTACTGTTTCAGTTAAGCTTTTCATAAGCTCTTCAATAGCTTGTAGTGAGGTTTCTGCTTTGTTCCTGTTTATATTAGTTAATATTCCATTGGTCAACGAAAGTCAAAGGGTTAAGAAGATGATGAATCTGGGTAAATTTGTATAGATCAGAAGTTGCTTGGGGTTATTTGGAGCCTATCTAAAGATAGGCTTGGCTGAGTTTGAAAGTATTCCTTATTTCAGTTAGGGACTGCATTTGTAAGTCACTTTCAATTTGCATATGAATTATTTCTTTCTGCTTGTTTGCTGTTACATTTCTACTTAGTATAGTCATTTTAATGCTTATTTGATCTTGGATAGTTATGAGTTAGTTTGTTTTAGCATAATTCACACCTTAGTTTGCTTAACTGCCTTAATATTGCTTGCTATGTGATTCTGAGATTAAGTGCTTAATGTTTTTATTGTTCAATTTAGCTTATTGAATATTAGGTTCAGTAGTGCAGTAAGCTTAAAATTTTTTTTTAGTTGTAATCTGTAAATTAGATCAGTTTAGATGATGTTCAAAACATGGTTTCATGTGATTTAAGTTTGAGGTTGTTTCATCCCATTTCAGTGCGTTAAGTAGCCTTGTCCCATATCATTGACTTGATCTCAGATTCTGCATTTTTATCAAGTTTTATAGGTTGTGAATCAGTTTTTATAAAATCAGAGTTTATATATATTTGCAGCAGCTTATTTTGAATCATTTAGCTAGAGTCTTATTTTGGAGTTAACTGTGAGTCAAAATTAGTTTTACAATTTTGTTTCTATAGTTTAGTTTAAGTTTCAATTGGTAGTAGTCAATTTTTTAGTTTGTGCCTGTGTCTCAAGTTCCATTTAAATCAAATCTAGTGTCTAACTGCTCCTTTATCAGATTCTTTTTATAAGCTCGAACCTTTTTCAAATTTCATAAAATCAGTTTTTAATAGATCTTTAGTTGCCTTACTTTATTTGTTTTTATTTTTATGGCTTATCTCTTTTGTTTACTAGCTTAATTTTAAGCTCAAAAACACATTCTCAAGCTGTTGTCTGTCTGCAGTATACCATCTGTCTGCTCATCAGTTGTTTGTTTTCTGTCGCCTGTTCATGCATTAATTTAGGGTAATAATTGTTGTTTAGAATGAGGGCTTTTTGGATCTTTGTAATCTCTGCTTTATAAGCTCTCTAGAACAGCTTTTATTTTTAAATTTGGTTAAGTTTTGAGCTTGTTATAAGCTAATGATAAAGGCTTGTTGGCTGATACAAGAAGAAAAGAAATTAAATTCATTTCTGCTTTGTCACTTTTGGTCCCTAGACTTTCTGTTTGAGTTCAATTCGTGTCTTGTAGTTTTTAGCATTAAAACAGTTTTGTTTATTGGCAATTCTAGTCCCTGTCTTTTATTAAGTCTATAATAGTTTCAGTTTTTACATTTTTAGTCCCTAAACTTTTAAACCTTTTGTTTTCTTTATTTTCTTTTATAAAATTAGTTTTCAATAAATTACATTTTCAGTCCTTTAGGTTTTTAGCCTCGCATCTTTAGGTTTATTTCTTCACTATTAGTTTTATAAATCTCGGGATTAGCCCGGGATTTGCGTTATTTGATTTCTTTTTGTGTGCTTTAATTTGTTAAAAGTAGATTGCTTTTAATTTTCCATATTTTAGTGTAATCAACACCAAAATAATCTTTCACGTTCAAATTATTCACTTCACATATTCACGACTCCGAATCGACTTAAACGCCGTCAAACCTTCGTTGGGAGAACGACCCGGGGAATTGTATTCGTTACAATTTCTTTGGAATCAAAAACAAAAATAAATAAAAAAATATACACAACATCAGTTATTAGTAATTCTTCTTTCAATTTTAGTGTTTATATTCCGCGTAAACATTAATCTTATTGTCAGAGTTTCTATTAGTTTGTTTGTGTTTACATAAACATTCTATTGATCTTAACTGGCTCATAAGATCTATCAAGGTGTATATGATCCAACAAGTGGTATCAGAGAGGGTTAGAGACTCTGTGAAAGAAGAGCAATTTTGGTGCAAGAATTATCGTAGAAGTTCAGATTGGAAGGAACAAGTTTTTATTAGCAGATCGGAGGTATTCGTATTTATTTTTTTTTAGGCAGATCTGGTTTTTGAAATTTTAAGAGAATTTGTGGAGATAGTTTGGTTTGTCGTTAATTGGTTGTGGGACCGATTAAAACGTCATACTATTCAAATTAATTGGTCGTTGTCAGTAAAGTGCAGATCCAATTGACTAAGTTATTAATTGGTGAGGCGTTATTGGTCAGTCATCAATTAATTGGGTTTGTCATATGAGAATTAATTATACGAGTATTAAATTGGTTGGTGAAGAATTATTGGGGTTGGTATAATTAATTTGGTTGTCGCTAGTGATTCTATTGTTATCGAACTGTTTGTGAAGCAGCTCTTGTTGACTCGTTTTTGTGGGACCGATTAGTCTTGGTTATTTGTTAAGTCTGGTTTCAGAAATTAAGTCTGGTCACCTGACTTAATTCAGTCTGGTGGAATTGTCAAAGAAGAAACCTTTTTCATACCATTTTCTTAAACCGAAATAAAATGACTTCACTCAGAACAGATGAATATGAGAAATGGGCTATGAAAGTGGAACAATGGATCTCCAACAGAGATCACAACCTGTGGAAAGTTATTCTTAATGGGAATAGCAAGAAGAGGATTAGTAAAGATCAGAAGGGGAACATCATCATACTTCCACCTGAATCAGCTTAGGAGCAGGTTGCTGTACTAAGGGAGAAGAAGGCAAGAACTCTCCAAGAAGATCACATTTGTGACTTTGATCACCTGCTTGATGCTAGGGAAATCTGGCTTGCCGTAAAGGCTAAATTTGGTGGGAATGATGAGTCCAAGAAGAATGATGAGTCCAAAAAGATGAGGAAGTCCATGCTCAAGAAGGAATTCCAGGAGGTCAAGATCTCGACTGAGGAATCTGGTTTGATGGGTTTCCCATCTCAGGTACAAAATTGTCTTTTTGGTTGTCATGATTTATATGCTCTACTTAAGAAAGAATATGATGAAATAGAGCCTGAGTATAATAAACTGTTTGTTGAAGTTAAAGCTTATAAAAATGCTCTTAAAACTTTGGAAAAACAAAAAGCCTGGCACGAAGCAAATCAGTTAGCATATGAAGAGAAAATTAGGGTGTTGGAAAGAGATTTACAAATCTCTACCGATGAGCTTAAATATTCTGAGTCTCAAAATGCTAAGGTCAAATTAGAAAATCAGGACTTACAGACTAAGCTTGACAATTCCTTGGCTAGGTTTGATAAATGGAAAGAAACATCTAAAAACCTAAACAAGTTAATTGATAGTTCTATGTCAATAAAATCTAAAATTGGTTTAGGGTTTGGAGATTATATAGGGCCAGATCAAGTTTATGACCCTAATGAGTATAGTACTTTTAACCCTGAACCTGTAGACT
This sequence comes from Artemisia tridentata subsp. tridentata, assembly GCA_021014915.2. Lineage (NCBI taxonomy): Eukaryota > Viridiplantae > Streptophyta > Magnoliopsida > Asterales > Asteraceae > Artemisia > Artemisia tridentata. Next base: position 114,473,244 of record CP139508.1, on the reverse strand, counting down.
ATCAAATTCCTGTTAAGTTTGTCAAAGAAGGAGGAATGAATGTTGTTCCTCCTCCTATAAGAGGAGTGTTTAAGCCTGTTCCTATGCACACAGCCCTTGAATTAGACTTGGATGAATCACACATGACTTATGGCAAAAAGTTAAATGACTTGTCTAAACCTGATGACTTTGTCTCTTGCTCTTCCAGTGACAAGTCATCAGAACCAGAAACTAAAGACTTTGTCTCTTGTTCTAACAGTGACAAATCCTCTCAAACCAAGTCTGATGACTATATCACATGTGATTCAAGTGATAAGTCTGCCACACCCAGGCCTAGTGACATACCCACAAAAGTGACTGATGATGAATCTATTTCTAAAACAGTTCATTCTGAAAATAGTTCACTTAATTTTGTTAAAATCAGTTCACCTTCAAGTACTGGTAGTGAGACTTTTGTGTGTAATAAAACAAGACATGGAAAGAAAAAAAAGATTAAAAAGAAATCATGTTTTGTTTGTGGTAGTTACTCTCATCTCATTAAGGATTGTAATTATTATGAGAGTAAAATGGGTGTGTGTGCTGAACAACGAAAACCTAGATCAGTATGGAGAAATGTAGAGAATATTCCCCCATTTGTCCCTAGAGCAAATGCATTTCCTGCTGGTAGGCCTTTTAGACCAACAGTTGTTCCTACTGGTACATCAGTTTCTGCTAGTTGGAAAAGCAATACTGCTCGACCATTTAACAGACCTACAAGTGCTTATTTTCAAAATTATTATAGGCCTGTTTACTATGACCCAATGTATATGGTGGGGCAAAGATGGGATCATAATGTTCAGTATACAGGAGGTTGGTCTTGGCGACACAATGGTCATTATTTGAGAAAGGGATCCAAGAGAAATGATGGATGTCATCATTGCTATATTTGAGGGGAGGTATAAGCTTAAGGGGAGGCTTATTTTTGTATATTTTGTGCTAAATAACATTTTTTTTTTATTTGTGTTCTCTGCCAAAAATGTTGCTGCTGATGATTTTATTTGTCGTGTTCTGCATCTAGTGGGAGTGATTTCATTTGTGGGGCTTCAATTATTTTCTTTAACCTCGTACGAGATTAAGGAAATTAATTGAGGTGTGATGTAAACGCATTTAATGTGCAACATTTTTCTCGTACTGTTTTGGTCTAAAGAAGTAGACTTGCTGGTATTATTTGATTGAATGAGTATGCTGTTTTCACGTGGGCTTTGGGGTCGGTTTTCATTATCATCGGATGATTGCTTTATCATTGGTTTACATTATTTGTGAGTCAATGGCGACTAATTGTTTTGAGGGTTAATTGAAATCATGACCAAATGCTGATGTGATTATAGCAGATTGAATGATTGTGTGTTATGAGCAGTTTTGGTTATGCGTTAATTTTATTCTGCTGCTAAAGTTTTAGGTCTGCTGCTACTTCTGCCTCATTCGCATCAGATTCATTATTTAATTAAAAAAAAAAAAAAAACTTTTTCTTTCTTTTCGTAGAAAAAAAAAGAAAAAAAAAAACTTTTTCTTTCTTTTCGTAGTTTGTTTTGAGTTTCACCCTTGCAGGTACAGTGTTGGTTTTTAACCACACAATAAATGGTAATCAACTCACCATGTCTAACCGACATGAAAGAGTTGACTCACCATGAGGGTACGGCTCTGGTGAGATAATCAAATCCGTTTGTAGCTGTGATAGTTTGCTCAAAACTATTAGGGTACTCAACTCACCGATGATTAATTTCTGAGAGTTGAATGGTTTTCAATTCACCATGGATTTTACTCCTTTTGGGGTTTCCAAAGAATTGGCTAGCCCACTTGTATATGGCTTGTGGTAAAGGCAGTGGAAAACCATATTTGGTATTCAATTCACCAAAGGTTATCTTCAACCTAAGAATTGGCTAGTCCTGAGCAAACGGCTACAGGTAAAGACAACTCAAATCCGTTTATAGTTGATGATTTACTTAAAATCATTTGGTTATCAATGTACCATGGTCTTAAACACCAAAACATTTGGCTACTCCAGTAGTGATGGCTATTGGTAAAGAGACATCAAATCCATTAAATTTCAATGATTCACCTCTCACAGGAGTTAACACACCTGGAAGTGATGAGAATAGATATGAAACTTAATATGAATTGATGTACAAAATGTCATGGTTGCTGGAAAGATCAAGTGGAATGCATTTCAGATGCTGGAAAGATCAAGTTGCTGCACAAGTACTCTATATTTGCAGATTTGAAGATTGAGATAATTCCTAATGTTCAAAGGTCAATCCTCAAAAGCTTACACAGACGGAACTTGAACTTCATGAAGCATGAAGATCAAGCTAGGGGAGGATTGTTGGGAATTATCACATGGTACAAGTGAAGATAGACTTAAGTCTTGTAGTTAAGTCTGGTAACGTTATTATTAAGTCTTGTCAGTTAGGTCTTGTAATGTAACAGTTAGGTCTTGTAGTTATAATTAGATCTGGTATAGTATATTAGGTCTGGTTGACCTTCTATGTTAGGTCTGGTCATGTTTATTTTGTTTCCGTATTATTAGATGATAAGGATATGCATGAGATATATTAGGAAGTGATATGGCATATCTTCTTAGTAATGGGCCGTATTAGGGTTTCTTATGTTATAAAAGAAACATACGGCTTCACATTTGTAACAACGATTATCGAAAAACAATTTCAATAGTGAATCAAAGATCCATAAAGGATCAAGAGTTATTAGTAATTCTTCATTCAATTTTAGTGTTTATATTCCGAGTAAACATTAATCTTATTGTCAGAGCTTCTATTAGTTTGTTTGTGTTTACATAAACATTCTATTGATCTTAACCGGCTCATAAGATCTATCAAGGAGTATACGATCCAACAACTTTGATGTTATTTGTGTTAAATTTATGATATGTCATGTTATTAAAAACCAACAGTGGCATCACGAGCCTTGGATAATGTGTAATTAGTTACTAAAACACGTAAAAAATGAATAATTGGTATGTGTTTATATATATATATATATATATATATATACATATATATATATATATATATATATATATATATATATGTATATGTATATATATATATGTATATGTATATATGTATATGTATATATATATTATATATGTATATATATATATATATGTATATATATATACATATATATATATATATATATATATATATATATATATATCGAATTTTAGGGTTTAGAAAAATTTGAAACCCTAAAACACGTAAAAAATGAATAATTGGTATGTGTTTATATATATATATATATATATATATATATATATATATATATATATATATATATATATATATATATATATATATATATATATATGTATATATATATATATATGTATATGTATATATATATGTATATGTATATATGTATATGTATATATATATATATATATATATATATATATATATATATATATATATATATATATATATAGAGAGATGGGATATTATGAGAAGGGGTCTTAAAATGAGAAGGGTGGGAAGGATTGTGGGAGTGACATGTGTCACTTTGCCACATCATCATTCCGCCAAAATTTTTACTGCATCGTGATGCAGTAAAAATTTTGGCGGGAAAAAAAAAAATTTTCCCACCAAAAAAAAAAATTTTTTTTTTTGGGCAAAAAAAAATTTTTTTTCCCGCCAAAATTTTTACTGCATCGTGATGCAGTAACCGTAATGCAGTAAAAATTTTGGCGGGAAAAAAAAAAATTTTTGCCCAAAAAAATTTTTTTTTTTTTGGCGGGAAAAAAAAAAATTTTCCCGCCAAAATTTTTACTGCATCACGATGCAGTAACCGTGATGCGGCATGATGATGTGGCATGGGGATGACACATGTCACTCCCACAATCCTTCCTACCCTTCTCATTTTAAGCCCCTTCTCATTGTATCTATATATATATATATATATATATATATATATATCGAATTTTAGGGTTTAGAAAAATTTGAAACCCTAAATTTCGGGGGGGGGGGGGGGGATTTGCCCTAATTAGTTAAAAAAATTGTTTTGTTTTGTTAATTGAATTAGAAACCCTAGGATTGCATGATATAATTACGTGTTAATTGTATGCGATCTTGTGACAACGTGATATAATTGTTATGAGAAATCCATGATAAAACATGCATGTTTGTCATGGATTATTGTCTATATGATTTAATTGTTAAGATTATTTGAGCTTAATTGTTAAGATTTATTCACATGTATTATTTTAATAACTCTTGGATTGTGGAAGACCTTAATAAAAATTAATTAATCAATTATGTGCAATATGGCATATATTTTAGCTATGGTTTACGCAATTGATTCGTGAATGCATGTGGTTCACTTGCCTTTGTAAGTGAGAGCCATAGTTAATATATGCGTTATTTAACCTTGAATTTATTTTTTATAGGTTTTATCGAATAAGTTTTCATGTGGCTACTTGTTTACACATATTAATTGTTAAGTTATGTGTGCATTATTTAAGTGTTTATTTTTTTTTATTACTTGTTTGTTTATTTTGTTTGACATGTTTATAAACAAAGGGTAATTTTGAATAGAAAAATAATCCAGACTAAATAATGGTGAAATATGATTTGGTTTTTAAGAGTTAAATTTTCAATAGTTTAATTGAGTGACGAGTTTTGTACCAATAGTAAGAACGGCTCACCCAATTGTGACAAAACTATAAGAGGGGTTTAAGGAGGGTACGCATTAAATTGTGACCTTAAAAAAACGGGTTTTTAATAGCTTTATGCTAACCTTTGTTTCTCCGCTCATTTGCGCGTCAAATTGGAGCTACCTAGTACGACTATTCTTTTGTACAAAATCATCTTACGGGTGAATTAGCCTTTAATTCCATGCGCCACTTTGTGGTAATTATCCGAAACACTAAGTCTTCGGACTTATGCAAAAGTACAATATAATGGAAGATAATTAAAGGTAATTCGTTGATTGGTGAACCCAATACCTCAATCAAAACTTTATTAATTTATTCTTAGTGAATTAGTTAATAAAAAGTTTTTATTAAAACCTATGTTATGAAGTTGTATGCATGCTACTTCATAAATAATTTTTGATTACACACATCAAAAACTAGTACCCTTAAATTTAAGTTTATGCCATCTAATTATAAGAAACACTTGAAGTTGCAATTTAGCTTAAGTGAGACCTTGACTAGATTACAATGACAAGGTGAATTTCCATGATTATGTGAGACGTACATCGAGAATTTTCATTTTCTAAATTAGACGACTTAATTGAGTTGTTAGTGAGACCTAGAACTCACGGCATAAGATGGGATGAAACATGCTTACATTGCAAATGATTTTTGGCAAATGTAAATCACATAATGATCTAGGAATTGTAATATGATATTGGCAATTATTGTTCGACAATTAACTTGTTGAATACTTTCATTACTAGTAGATCAACTGATGTAATGGAACTATGTCAATTAGGATCCTAGCTTTAAGAAAATTCTATGGTTTATATGAATATTAACCAATGGGTATTTAATTTTCTTAAAGATTGATTATCGAAAATACTAAAATTGAATTTTGTTAATTCTTTTAAATGTATTAATGCAACATTAAACCGTAAACGTGGGTTATTCTTTTATTGATAAATTGATCTTCATCCGTAGGGGTTTTTGGATAGAGTCAATTTTACTAAAAGAATAAACCTATTCTCCTTTCCATGAGAGAAGAGTGAGATATAATACTATTCCTTTTCATGAATGAGGAAGGAATGATAGGAAAATTAGAATTGTATAAATTCTAATATATACCTCATAGCAAACTTTAATAATTAAGAGAATTGCACATTTTCCATACGAGATTTCATCATCCTCATTCGGTGATTAAAATCTTTTGTAACAAATATGATATTTGGTTAACAGATAAATATGTATGACACTTTATGAGTTATTAAAATTAGAAGCTAGACTAATTACCGCAAAATGGTAAAAGACAAACTAGTATATTTATCTAGTTGTTTTGCTTTGACCATTTAGAGGTACTACATACCAATGTGGGGATGGTAGACCTATTAAGGAAAAAATTGCATGCCTAATTTTCAAGTTAATAGCATTGATGGATAGTCCATCATCTATGTAGTAGAATACACTCTTTTAGTAATTATTACGTATGGGTTTTCACGAAGGTGTAGGAAAGTAAATAGCACACTATTTGCTTTTACTGGTTATGAAACACTTATAATGTTGTCAAATCCAGTGGGAGCATTGTGTTCATTACTGAATAAGGAATGATTGTAATGATATCTAATTCAGTGGGAGCTACAAGATTTATTATCTTGGTAGTAATCTACATTATCTCTAGAATGTCTCAAGATAATTACTTTCCAAATATAGAAACTCATATTTTCAGGGATAGTCATGTGCGTTTCCTGTTAATTAAGTAGTTCTATATCTACTAATTATGCTAATATCTATGACACAATCATATTGATCACATAAACAAACGTGTGTCGTGTTGTTTAGCTGCTACATGATGTTGTTCCATGCACAAGTGGGAGAAATCTTTATTGTGTGCAAGGTACAACACATAGGAATATGATTTAAAGGATTCTCTTGACTGCAATGTAAGAGACTAAAAGTTCTAATATTACTTTTACATCTAATCCAAGAAACACTTGGTGTTTCAATTTATGTTATGTGAGAGCTTAGCTAGATTGCATCAAAAAGGTATATCTCCATGTTACATGAGACCGTATCTGGGATAAATTTACAGTTTCTAAATTATACAACTAATTTAGAACATGTGTCAAGATAATAACAAAGACTACTTCAATGTAATTTATGCATTATTGGAATGACATAAATAAATGAAGTAATAAATTAACTTGAAATTACTATAGAAACCAAATGGTGGTGTTCATGATTACTTTAGTTTTATATGTTTATATATTCTTATAAACATAAAGTCTTTTAATTGTTACAAGACTTATAAAAATATAAATTAAGACGTTATTTTGTTATATCTTCTTTAATAAGACATATACATGAAGTCATTGATAAATGACTTATAACATATAGTGGGATTATATCTGTTAATGTCGTCTTGATGAGACATGGACATGAAGTGACTTGGTCAAAAAGTACTTTGGTTGTAAAGCATGCAATTGGCTTGGAAATTCTATTATATCATTAAGTTGACTTAGTTGGTAAATAGATAAGCCAAAAGATATATGTTTATTTACATATTGTTAGATTCTCTTACAATATTAATCTAATGAAATACCACATGTTTATGGTATGTTTAGTTAGGAGAATCAAACTCTTGTAGCATTTGATTCAAGATAACTATATCTTATTTTCTTCCAAAAGTTATCAAGGTAAGAATATTGAGTATGGATTGAATATACTTAATAAGACTCCAACCTAGAAGATTAATAAGACGCCATTATATTATGGAATGTGATGAATCACTTCAAGTCTTAAAAATGAAGTTATGAATTTGTTAAACTGCTTATGAGTAGCTTATTAACAAACTAATGTTAGGAACTGTCATTATATTTTGTAATGTCCCAGAAGAGAACATTGTATTGTTGCTCTATTTGCTGAGTATTTATAGATAGTCTATAAATTACAAAAGGCAAGTGGGAGTTTTATCTTGAAAAGATAAAATTACAAGATACATAATCTTCTTAAATACACTAGTGAATATCATGATGAGGCTAGACATGTAAATGTTAAACCTCAAGATGTTTTAATTCCCATTCATAGATTTGCAAGGATATCTCAGATATTTGATTAATATGCTGAGGAATATGAGTTACAGGATCATGGTAAACATGTTAATCATGATAAATTGCAAATATTGAATTTGGCAAAATACTCATACTATGAATGATAAGATGCAGTCCATAAAGATAATCAAATTTTGGAAACTTGGTTTATCTTGAAATCTATGGTTAGACTATAGAATGAATATGAGTTTCTTCAAAGAGATGGAAAACCCTAGTGGTTTAAATCTTTGTGCAGAAATCATATGGACAATTTTGTACACATATTTAATGCATGTCTTATGACAAGATTATTAATCACATTTAAGTAATTAACTGTGATTGAATATTCTTTCATAGGCATATTAAATATAGATTAAGATGATAATTGTCATACCTATTTTCATTAATATGAAGAATGACAATGGAATATCAAAACTCTTTCTTGAGTGATTACTTGAGTGATGACGGTAAGTAATCGAAAGGATTTTTGAATTCAAATAATCTTTGGAAGTGTACAAAGTGCAATAATTCATGAATGGATTAATGCATGCATCTAGGAGATAATTCTTATGTTTAAATACGGAGGGAGTATTAAATTCAAGTTTTGATTTGATAATTAAAATAAGATAATTTCTAAGTATTCCTGAAAGCTAGTGGGAGTATTATGTTTATTTTCTTGAATTATATATGTTGTATAACATATGGGAAGTAACATTCCATATAAGTTAAATGTTAAGACTTAGTTTGGAATGAAACTTCACATAAAAGATTTAGTAAGTAAAACATATAACCTTGGAATATATGTTTATTGTTATAAACATGTGCGGTAAGTAAATAAATATAATAGAACATGATATATCATTTAGAAAGTCTAAATGGATACGAATCTTTTGAAAAGATAGAATATGAACAAAATCTAAGTATGACTCTTAGGATTTTTCATGTACATCATGTTATTGTTGTATCATGCTTGAATACAAGATGATTTGACAACATTAGTATCTAATTGAACTTTATTAGATAACTAGTGTAATAAAATAGAATATGTTTGGATTTAGAATTCCATTTCTTGGAGTTTCTCTCAGATTCAATGGATGAACAATATGTCAATTGTTGTGCATATTTTCATAGCCAAAGCATCAAATATTACACAATATATATTAATGTTTACGGAGTTTTAATGAGCATATTGTTATTTGTATACAATGATGTTGGTTTAATTGAGATGACACTCAATACTAGTCATGGTAGGATTTCATCATTGGTTATGTAAACTAGTTGTGCTCACTAAAAGCATAGTTGCATTATACATTAAAGAATTAGAAATACTTTAAACTTTAAAAATGTTTGGAAGTTTGATTATCATAAATTGGTAGTTGAGGTTGTCACACACTTTATGAAATATTATGTGGCAATAACAAATTATTTGAATGCGCACATACAAGAACTTCACTAGTTGAATTCTTGAAATAAGTATTCTCAAAATTCTGATAAATCAAAGTTGGTTGATTTATGACTTGTCAACAAGTATGATTATCATGACTTGAGGCATAATTCATAAACTAGAATTTTCATGCATTGATCTATTTAGTATTTGGATAAAGGATGTTAAGCATTTATTATTTGTAATGAATTTAAGTACTTGGTACGTTTGTTTTCATTAACAATAAATTGGATCCTATATTTGCATGTTTAAATCCGTGAATAACTTATGTTATTCTAAAATAGTCCATTGTCAATTAATGATATGGGAATATCATTGAATTAAGACAAATCTGAGTTTTGATAGAATATACTTGAAAGTATATTGATGCGTTGACATACCAATTTCACATGATATTCAATGAATTGAATATAGGACTTATCCCAAACTACATGATTGTACTTTATGGATCTTGTCATCAAGTAATCATGAATAGTTATCCTCAGACTTGAGATACCAGAGAACTGTCATGGATGTAGTACATTTCTGTGGAACAATTTAACGCTATACGTAACTGGTAGTTATAAGAATTGTTTTCAGAAGTGTTACAAAGTTCATGAGTTTTGCTTGTAGTCAATAAAGAATTTGTTCCTTCAAATTCGTTTTGAAGTTTAATAGTGCTGGGCCCCTCGTAGGGTTGACAAGATGTTTGTGTGGGCACGCCCAAGATCTATCTGGAATACGTTCAGAAGATTTGGTAATCTTGCTTAATCATAAACAACAAGAAACAGAATAGTTAATTATGGAATGACTGATATCCATATTCATGTTAACATGATATTAGTAACAAAAGGATAATAATAATGATGAATCATTAAAAGTTTTTTCCAAGAGACCTTACTCAAGTTGTACTAGAGGCATCGGCATGTTGCTAAACGCTAACCGATGTGATTACACTATTAAGATATGTCCAAGTAGGAGATGTTGGTTTATGGACATAAATTAGTAGTGTATCTTAGGATCGAACTCGAGACCATAGGATTGCACACTTTACGTATGAAAAGTTAATGATTAATAATTATATATAAAAAGTTATATTTAATTATTAAATACACAAAACGACTAACGACCGTTATGTAATTAATGATAATTGACTAACGACCGTTAAATAATTAAGGAAAGGACTATAGATGTAAATAGAAGTCAAGAAGGTTCCGGATCCCCTTGAGGAGTCTTGACCGATCGGTTATAGGGATTAGGTTTCCTAATCCTTAACCAACTTGTCTTCCAAGTTTTCTAATTTATAAATAAAGGGCTTAGGGTTATTGTTTTGTAACTCTTGTACACACACAATACCCTAAACCTTTTTCTCCCTTCTTTTCCTTGTTAGGCCGATCGAACTATACCCTCACCGAGGGTTGATCGATTTTTTTTTTTTTTTATTAAACAAATTGTTTGGTTTTAATTTGTGTATTATTAACTAGCATTAACGTAAACTTGGTATTAGTACGTATTTACAAGAACGTGGTAATAACACACTATTGTTAGTATCTTGGATTGAATTGTAAAACGGTAAGGGACAATTCGTTAATCCACATAAACCCTAATTAGGGTTCATAAAGTTTCTTATTGAAGAATTGCTAAAAAGTACGCATACTTTTATTATTCGGTTAATTAATTATATGTTATATGATCCTTTACGCTTCCGCATTACTTTGATGTTATTTGTGTTTAATTTATGATATGTCATGTTATTAAAAACTAACAGGTAGATCTGTATAGTGGGATGTTGAGATGGTTTGTTAGTGTAAGTATTTATAAGGATCATAGCATGAGTGTGGTGTGCTACAAGTTGAAGAAGAGAGCCATGCAAAGCAATTACAGCCGCCTTAAGTTCATATCATTTTAAAAGCAAAAAAAGAAAACTGCTTGATAGCTTAGTGATCGCCATGTTCCTATAATAGGACATAATAAACCTTTTTGGTGAGGTGAGTTAATGGAGAAAAGTGAGTATTGGATGATTTTCAAAGATTAGTAAGTCATAGCTCTTATTAACTCTATTATTCTTGTAACCTTGAATACTATTAAATAGCCAAATAATGCAAAAAATAAAAATAAAAAAAAAAAAATAATAATAATAAAAAAAAAAAAAAAAAAAAAAAAAGGGCTAATGCATATTTGTGTGACACCTTTTATCATATTTAATAAGCTTACAATGTTCCAATCCATTAAGCTTACAATTTAAGGTTGGCTCAGTATCATTATTGACTTTTTGTCCCTTATGAGTACTAAAAAAAGTTACAAATCCAATCCCAGCAATTTGGAGGTCATCTCCAAAAGGCAAATTTATTCAGAAAGAAAGATGCCTATGGTATTAAAAAGTTTTTGATTTAATAAACACAGCAGATTAAGAATATTCTTGCATATTCTTGGCCAATGGTATTATAATGTAGTATTAAAATTGTACTAATGTGCAGCTCAATTATCAATTATGATGCATTATTAATTATGCAATTATAGAGCTAATTCTCAAAAAAGGACAAAAATTTGACTTTTTTCAAAAAAGGTACAAAAATAACACCCATTCTCTAAATGGTCATGTGCGAACGTGCGATCCCACTAATTTGTTGACACGTGTCCAGACAAGAAGTACAATCCCAATTATTTGTTGGCCCAAGCAGATGTGCGAACGAAGGTGTGCGAATTCCGGCTAATGTGCGAACGGTAAATATACACAAACAGAAACATATACACAAAGCCCTTTATGAACTAAGCCTTAGTAACTACATTTGAGGCAATATACACAAACAGAAACATATACTCAAACACAAACATATACATATCCAGATCCACATCGGCAGCACCACCACCACCATCCAAACACCACCATCCAAATACCACCATCGACACCACCATCCAAACACCACAGATCCCGTCACAATCAATGGACAAATCAAGAAGCAATATTTATGGCTACAAGATCCCATTGGCAGCACCACCACCACCATCCAAACACCACCATCGACACCACCATCCAAACACCACCATCGACACCACCATCTAAACTCCACCACCATCCAAACACCACAGATCCAAACACTACAGATCCCGTCACAATCAATAGACAAATTAAGAAGCAATATTTATGACTACAAGATCCTTTGGAGGGTCTCAGGTAGGGTCGACTTATGATGCTTTCGTTTTTGATGTTGTGTTTGTCCATGAACGAACCAAAAGAAGGATTATAATTAAGTTGCTATAAATCTTTCTTTAAGTTTTCAGATAGTAATGAAGTTAAGCTTCGTGAAAAGATCAACGATGATATATCTTTTTCGTGTTTTTGATTTTTTGAAGTCTATGGGCTTGTTTTGTTGCACGAAAAAGAAAGTAAGCTGAGATCAGTGTTTGAGAAGGATGGGATAGGATTTAGAGTCGGTTTGTTGTTGGTGTTGTTCGATGCGGGTAAAGTGTTGGTGTTGTTTGTGTATATGTTTGTGTTTGTGTTTTAAAAACCTGTGTTTTTGGATCAAGATCTGGGTTTTCGATGAAGATCTGGATTTTTTTTTTTTTTTATGAAGATCTGGGTAGCCGTCATTCGCACATTCGCACATCCGTCGTTCGCACATTTGTTTATAAAAGTCAAACGGCATGTGGGGAACAATTGATAGTTATTGTACTTGTAAATGATTGGTGTTGTACTTTTTGTCTGGACACGCGTCAACAAATTAGTGGAGTCGCACATTCGCACATGACCATTTAAGGAATGGGTATTATTTTTATAAATTTTTTTTGAAAAAAGTCAAATTTTCGTCTTTTTTAAGAATTTGCTCCATATTATAAGTCGGAGATATCCACTAATTAGGGGACTTCAGAATTGCAGGCTGTTTGATTTATTTTTATTATTTAATTTAACTTTTAGCCATGTGTATGATTCCATTCAAAACTAAGATGGAAAGTTCAAAGTTGGATAAGTGTGCATCATCTTTTGGTTATTCAGTAGTGATGTTGTAACAGCAATGGAACTTGTCACAATGTTAGTACTACTTTCTTTAAAGGTAGGAAACCTGGTTACCAAAAATAAAATAAAATCTCACCGTAACTATATGGTCCTGTTACTCCGTATTTCTTCTAAGCTGATTTATATGGAGTAAATTTTTGTTTCTATGCTTACCCAATTCTTTATTTTTGCCAAATTACTAATGTGATAACAAAGGATTTGGCAATGTAATTTAACAGAAGCACTACTTCTATTTATATGCATGATACCTCCAAACTAGGTGGCCCGCATAGCAGATTCTGATTCGTGACAGAATTCACCGGGCCAAGTAAGTATTTTCACTTTTGACCCATGTATAAATTCTAGAGGACAACGTTAATTAGGCTCATGAATGGGCCGCAGCCTTTGAGGAATTATATATATCTTTTTGTGGGTTCTCATCGACTCAAAAGCTATAACTATTTAACATTGATATGATTTATCACGCCTTCTATGCATTACTACGGTTCATGTACGAGTCGGTTGATAGATTGTTACATTGTTCATTGTTAATTAGTTTTCTTTATGTTGATCTATTCCATGGTTATAATCTTTTTTCAGAAACTTGCATCCAATTGTTAACCTATTTTTATATTGTTTCAAATTACTAAAGTGATTTTTTTTTTTCCAAGTTGATCATGCAAGATACCTCTAAAATAAGTTGCCACATAGCAAAATCTGATTCACAACTGGACTCACTAGGCCAGGCAAGTAGTTTCACAATATTTGGCAGTTAAATGTTTATGGGATGTAGTACTATAATACCATTTTTATGTTGATTCAGATATCAAAATCATATCATTATATATACCAAACTGGAACCGAGAAAATAACAATACAAAATAATGACATACAACAAAAAATAATAGTGTGCACATGAAATTAGGACATTATATTGTAGTCCAGTATAATGTTATAGCATACATGCAGATTAGTTAGTTCCACCAAGAACAGCCTTGAGTTTCCTCACAGTGGCAGTATCAAGGAAAGTAGTCTTCTCTACTAACGATGATGGTAAGTCATTTGCAAACAATGAAAAATCAGTTATCTGAAGACCAGGTGTCGCGCTACTAAAGCTTGCAAATGCAACCGCAGGAACTCCTCCAGCATTCAACTGAAAGTGCAACAACCCTTTTGGGAAAACCATGATATCACCCTTCTTTAGAGTCTTAATGTAAACAGTATTAGCCGAAGAGATAAAACCGGCCTTAATAACCCCTTGTGTCACTAAAAGTAGCTCAGAACCACCCGGGTGTGTGTGCATTGGGATCACGCCACCAGGGGCTAGGTCCAACCGGGCAATGGAGATCCCGAGCCCATTCACACCTGGAAGTTGAGCAGCAAATGCTGGAGTAACAGCTGCTTTGATGATGTTGGATGTGTTTGCTGCAAAGTTTAGGCTGCAAGACACAAAGTCTTCAACAGTGACATTGGCGGTTGACTTGCAAGAATAGCCCGCCGGGCTTTCTGGGCCTTTTAGGTCCGCAACACAAAAATCTTGTACCGCTGCATGAGTGGAGATGGTGAAGAGAGAGGAAACAATCAAGAGAATGTGAATCATTTTCACAATGGAGTTTATGATATTATCTTAATTAGAAGTATTAGTAGATGTGTAGTGTGTGATATATTTGAGGTGATGTTAGAAATGTTATATATAAGGATCATATGATGAGTGTGGTTTGTTGCAAGTTGTAGAATAGAGCCATGCGAAGCAATTAGAGCCTTAAGTTTATATCATTAAATAAGCAAAAAAAGAAGCAGCTTGGTAGTGATCACCATGTTCCTATAGAACAAATTAGAACTTTTTGGTGTGTTTTGTTAGTGGCAAAAAGTGAGTATTGGATCTGATTTTCAATGATTTGTGATTCATATCTGCTTTTTTTTTTTTAATTGTAACCATGAATTCAAAATCTCTAGCCACATAGTACATTAAATATATGCAGAACTTTAATGCATTTTTTGGAAGCCTTTTTGTCATTGTTAATAAGCTTAGATGTTGTAGTCCATTCAGCTATAGAGTTTAGACTAAGAGAGGCAAACTACATTAACTCATAATGAAACCCAATAAAACTTCGTAATATATTACTACTAGCCTATAAACCCGTGATAAATCACGGGTGGCTTATAAAAAGTGTAAAATAAACATAGTTAAATACTATAAAATCAAAAAACATGTAACAATCTTGGGCTAACTTATAAAAAGCTTAAAATAAAGATTGTTAAATTCCATAAAAGCCTATATAAACCTGTAGAAAGCATGGGTTAACTTATGAGTAAAAAAAATGAAAATAAAAAAAAAAAAGGCGTATATGTATAAAACTCATATTAAGATAGGTGTTCTATATCTTAACTAATACAACAAAGTTAATCCATGACATAACCTTATCCAGTTAGAATTGATACAGCATATAAAGTATATAAAGAGTTTCTAAGCTTCTCCATGAATTTAAGCAGATTTTTACAACAGGTACATAAAATTGAAAAAACCACACATCTATTTAGTAAATATCCATCCAAAAATGGTGGACTATCATGGTAGATCACCATTTGATGATCAAATGCCTAAGGCTTACAATAGAAAAATACTATAACATCAAATGATGGGGTTCATCAGCTTGGATGACAATGATGACATCTTTAAAGATGAATCTTTTTATAACCTTCGATAGTCATCGCCAAAAGCAGGAAGCGGTCACAACATTTTCGAATGCACGAATTTCGTCCAAGCCACATTATGCCAAACACATGAATATACATACGCACATAAAGGAAATAATTCAGAAATATCAAGTAAATATATACTATACAAAATAAAATTACGTTTTAACTCAAGTAACTGAAAGCAAAACTTGATTATTGTAGTAGTTTTAAGAGCGGGTTACCTTCCAGTTTCCGGTTTCTTAGTGACCTTAAACATTTGATTCCTCTGTAAAATCTTTCCCGAACCAGATAAAGTTTTCTTGTGGACATGAGAATAACTTCAGCAAGTTTTCTTGTTGAGGCTACAATAACTTAACCTGATATTATAATGTATATGACTATATAAGTACCAAAAAACAGAACAATATTTGCCAAATTTTAGCACTAAGTGTAAGTTATAACTTAATTAAAATAACCCGAATAAGAGAATCATCACAAGCAATGTCAATCGTCCTCGTCTAAGTAAACATAGTAGATGTGTCGTATACACAAGTTGAGTGACTGCATTTAGAGAAAAAAAATCCAAGTTCACATACACTTAGAAGGGTATTTCTTGAACGATGACCAAAAGTTATAATTGTAATAACCATGACTTATAACATACAATTAAATAAGAAGTCAATAACCAAACTTAAATACGATATATGTGGTAATTAACCATCCTATTTTGATTTCTACATCGCATATACAGAATTACAAAGAAGTATTGGACTTGAATTCGCCTTCAAGCAAACATACGTATTCAAAGAAGTATTGGACTTGAATTACAAAGAAGACAACATACTTATTCCGACATTGAGGCGAATAACATTTAAGGTACTTAATAATCTAACATTGCCACCAAATAAGATAACAATATTGAGATATCAAAATATAGTTCAAAACAACACCATCAAACCACAGCCAAACAAACTCTGCTACTTTATACAACTACTTTTACATTGCAACTCTAAAATAAGCTCTAACAAAGAGAACCCATCCCACAACTACTCTTAGTGTGCACTGTGATGCAAAATTTCAGTGTCAAATGAGATCTTATTGTGATTAAGATAATCTTGTTTCACCACAATCATAAATGAACAACAAAGACTTTACACCAAAGAGATCAAAACCCGAATATATTTTTACAATTATTTGAAGAATAGAACAAAGCAGTTGATCTTTTAATGTTAAATATATATTTTCAGAATTTTTCGGTAACTAAAAAGATAGACAAAATTCGATTGTATTATTGGCTAAACGTTATAAACGGCTAGAAACAACTTTGGAGTTGCATACGTACCCGTCCAGCTATAATAAAACTCAAGTCCAGCACGTCACCGCATAATTTAAAACTTTTAGAATACTTGGTCTTACAACTCTTGATGACATTTCATTGAACACCTTATATGCACTCTTTAATTCACTTGACTTATTCTACATCCCTTAGAAGAATTCCAATTATCAACGGCAACATCAAATTCATTTCAAGTTTATCAGATGAATCTTGACCTTAAAAACAATAATACAATTACTTGACGTGAAGTTAATTGAAGAAACCAAACCAAACCTGAGTTAACATGAAGAAGTCGACATATTGAAATTCAAGATCCAATTGTTGTTCCGTTAAGAGATCATCCACATGCATTCAATAAAAAAAATCTCCAATTTGATAGCACATCATAGATGTTTTACCTCCTATTAACTACGGAAACGTAATTAATAATTGTAGATGATACTGAGGTGTTGTCAATCACTGTATCAATAAATAATTTTTGATTTCAAATCATTTGAAATTTGAAAAGAAGAGAAGATAGAAGCAATACAGTAATTGGTTTCCTTTTACATTTGCAAAATAGTCAAACAGAATATTAAATGGGAGAAGTATATAGATAGAAAAACGGTTGTGAAAATTCAATTCATGGACAGGTTTATTTACGTGGAATATCTGACGTGGCTTAAATGACGTGGAAGGGATGCCAGCATGGATTAAATGACATGGCTAGATTTCAAAAAAAGCTTCTTTTATTATATATATAGATGTGAGATTTGTGAATATCGACCCTATCCCATATGATGGATTTTACCCCTTTTGAGTTAACGTTGCAGGCTCGTCGACTCAAAATTTATCATGGTTAAAGGTTTGCATGCTTTCCCATGCCTTTTACGCTTTCCCGCAGTTCATGTACGTACGAGTCAGCTGATTGATGCATCATTCCACATTAATTAGTTTTTAAAATGTTCATTTAGCTACTCCTTGGATTGAAACATTAAATGTTTTTTCAGAAACTTACATCTAGATGTTGCCTAATTTCTGTTAGATAATAAAGGCTCTATAGGCCCGGCGCACTTGTTAGCTAATTCGGTTTGATTAAATTAATTATTTTTTTGGGTGTATTTTGAATATGGTGTACTTGAAGTTGCGAATATTAATGTCTGTTCAAGGGTGGCTTATCTTTATTTAGCGGAGGTAAATATACTAGATTTGTTCGATTTGTTAGAAAGGTAATAGTGGATTGTTTTGATTTTGGAGATTAGGACCGAACACTTGGAAATTGGTTTGATTAAGTTGAGTTTTTGTTTGATATCGGTATCGGTATTTGGTAATTATAGTTATGTTTGTTTGGGTTAAAATGAAATATTGGTGATGGTGATCGTGATGCTACCGTCTTAACTAATCCGACTACGTCTTAAGTAGTTATGTGTTGCATCTCGACATCAACTTGTTTTGGTTTCACATGTGGTTCCACATCTGGTTCTTGGTTTTATCTGCATGTGTCTGCCTGAATTTGCTCTTCGTATACCTTTGTTCGGATCTCTCTGCCTGAATCTGCATATGTCTGTCTGTTATTAGCTGCCTGAATCTGCTCTTCGTCTACCTCTGTTCGGATATCTCTGGTTAAATCTGTCTGTCTGAATCTGCACCTGTTCTACTCTCGTTCATCTTCGTATTTATGTTTCTCTGTGCTCTGCACCTATCTGTATCTGTCTGAATCTTTCACCCGGTTTTATTTGACTGATGTCGCCTTTTTACAGTTTGGATTGTATGAGATTGAGACTCCGTCTAGCACTGAGTTTGCACTCTAGGACACTCCACTTTTCCTTTTCTTTTTGTTTGTTTTTCAGTTTTAATTTATTTTCTGTTTGGCAAACTCTCAATTTATACCGCTTCAGCATTACGAGTTTGAGAGGAATGTTAGATAATAAAGGCTCTATAGGCCCGACTCACTTGTTTAAGCCCGTTTAGTATTTAGAGTTTCATGTGTCCATCTTATTTAATGTCTGTGTATTGTAATAGTTTAGTTGAATCTGATAATACAATTTTTTACTATTCCCTTAATTTCTACAATTTCTAGTTAGCTCAAACTACTAGTGTGAATTTTCTTTTATTTTTTATTTTTGCATGGTAATATGACAGAAACACTACTTTCTAGCTTGTTCATGCAGGATACCTCTAAACTAGCTAGTTTGCTAAACTGGAGTCTCTAGCCAGGCCAAGTAAGTATTTCCACATATCTGTGTTAGCAGATTATATTTGGGCTTAGCCCGGTTATTGTTTAGCTTAGCTTGTATTCCTGTATTGGCCCATTGCTCACATGTATTTATACATTGTATTGTTCGACATTATGATTCAATGAGATAATCAGACTCTCATGGTATCAGGCCTAATAGCCATATATACCGATCCTTAACCCTAAATTGTAAAAGTCAACTTCTTCAACCCCCCCCCCTCTAAACCCTACTGCCACCATCATGACAAACAGCAACACACCTCCACCACCGGCACCACCCACTCTAACCCTAGTCGAGAAACTCTATGCCGTTCACAATATTAAATACTTGGTACCAGTAAAACTCGACATCGATGAGGCAAACTACTCATCTTGGTATTATTTTTTCAAAATTCATTGCAACAATTTCGGTGTCCTAAAGCACATCGAAGGTACAGCCACAAGCTCATCTACATCGGCCCCGCCTACCGCCGAATGGCTCACTGCCGACTCCATCGTGAAGTCATGGATCATCTTAACACTTGCACATGCTCTTCAGGGTCGCTTAATCAAATCCAATCCTCCCACAGCCAAGGATGCTTGGGAACATGTTGAAAAAAAATTTCTCGACAACAAACATACTCGAACCATAGCTTTAAAAGGCGAGTTACCAGTTATACAAATGGGGGACTTCACTGCCGACGCCTACTTCCCCAAAATTGAACACATTGTTACTCATCTTAACGATCCTGGATCGTCAATGAGTGATGATGACATTGTTACTTACGCTATCAATGGCCTAAGCGATAAATTCGCAAACCTAGCCACTATCATTGCACACAAAGATCCTTTTCCCAACTTGGATACAATACGGTTGATGGTTGCTACTGAGGAGATGCGTCTCAACTCTCAAACGCACCCATCATCAGCTGTTACTAATTCTTCAGCCCCACATGTGCTTCTCGCTGAGACTAGCAACACTCGTAGTGGTCAAGACTCGTGTATCATTCGTGATTCTTGTAACAGTACGCGATCAGAGATGTGCCGGAATTTTGGTCGAGGTTATTGTCGCTGGGGTGCGAACTGTCGCTTTCTTCATGCTTCAAATAGGGTGAGTAACACTCCTTCTGGTACCACTCGTAATAACAATAATGTACAGGGAGATAGCTCTTCTAATAACATGCAACTTGGACTTGGGAACACTGGTCTTCCATTGGCAGCCGAACAACAGCTTCTTAGGCTGCTACAGGCCCAAAGCAGTTTATTGGCCCAACATGGATTACAACAGAACACTGCACTTCAGCCCTCTTTAAATTTGTTGTTGGGCTCTCGGCCCAATACTGCTCCACCTGGTTTTAATTCAGCCCAGTCCATTCCACAGCAGCAAGCATTACTGGCTAATACTATTCATGGCTCGACTTCACAACCCCTATACACGGTCAGGAAAATGTGCTACCACAAGCCTTCAATGCCATGACTCTTCAAGATCATGCCAATGCAAATTGGAACATGGACACCGGTGCGTCCTCTCACCTTAACTCCTCTGTTGATAATCTTAGTACAATTTTTAATGATTGTATCACTACAAGAAAAGGGGGTTATTGAGACCTTTCCGTAGGACCCTTTTTACTTGAGGGTTCTAATAACAAACTTATCAGGACGCGCTTGTTTTTTAGTCCCTTTACGATCAAATTTATGATACACTTAATAAATTGGTTCTATTAGAAAATACTTTTAGGACCCTTATTTGCTAAGGTCTTATATAATAGATCTTTATAGGACACTTTACTTGTATGTCCTATTAAATCGAGTATTATAGGACGTTTGTTCGTCGAGGTCCTATTAGAATAAAACCTAATAGGACACTCGATATGTAGGTCCTGTAACATTTAGTTTTATAGGACTTTTATCCATTAAGGTCCTATTTTGAGAGAAACTAATAAGTCACTTGATACATATGTCCTATTAAATTAAGCTTTATAGGACACTTGGTACACATATGGTCCTATTACCCGCTACATTGTCATGCTTTCGAATGTTACACTAAACAAAGATTGATAATCAAATACTTAGTGTAACGTGTGGAGGACATTCCTACATGTTAACTTTGGATATGAAAATACATTCGGCTTTCTCATTACATAAAAAGTTTAAATTAAGAGACTTGGATACACTTTTAACCAAAATGCGGACAATATAATGAATTTTGACCTATCAATATGCAAGGTTGTCAAAAATATATTAACCCGAATAACCCGACCTGACCCTGAAAAAACTGTTCGATAAGGCTTGTCTTGTTCGTAAACATGTACGCATATCATAAATATATGTCAGATACATAAAACATCCTCATACAAACACACATATGGGTAGATAGAGAGAGATCCTTGTCTGGCTACTAAAAAAATGTCGAGCTTTTTTAGCTTTGATGTATGCAACATAACCACTACTTCAGCAATCATTTTTGGATTTTTTTTATTTATTATTATTTTTTTAATTATCCTAAATGTTAACCCAACGTGATTCAAACTAAAATTATTGTGAGACAATTGTGGCAGTGTTATTATTACGCCTTTCGGAGATAAACTAAAAACACATATATTGTTTATGTTAGACGACTAGGTTAGTTGACCAAAGCCTAATTGTGGGCTTTAGACCATTAGGTTTAGGATTAGGATTGCTTGTTCATCAAGCTACGCCTTTATTATAACTATACATGCAATCTTTATTATGTAATCATAATTAGGTTAGTTGGCACAAGCCTTATTGTGAGCTTTGGACCATTAGATTGGGCCAACCAACCTAGTCATTTAACAGTTTATACAAATAAACCACTTTGATCGATTGATAGCGGTAGATATCAAGAGCAGTGTTTTGAAACCGGACAATACCGGTTTGACTGGTTAAATCGGGAAACCGTTGGTTGGAACCGGTCGACTAAAATGGAAAAAACCAACAACCGTTTGAAAACCCGGTTTTATTTCTAATTTGGTTTTTAAACCACAATCAAGAACGATGTATCAGAAAATGTTGATTAGAGCACCGGGTACCGTAGCTCAAAATGGCTTGAGCCAGTTTGCCACCTCAGCGCCACATTAGCGACTCACTAAACTCACTCACACACCAAAATACCCCTCCCCTAGTTCATAGCTTGAGTCAAAAGAGCCCCAACCACCATTTTTTTCTTTTCCATTTTTCCAAACTAAATTTCATTAATTCATCAAATAACAATACAAACTACAATACGATTTGTTCTTGTATTTTTCCCGCCATTTTACATGCATCCAAACAATTTTAGTACTGATTTGATATTGTATTTTTCCTGCCATTTTAAACGAAGGATTATAAATCTCCCAATCTTTCCAATATTCTTCTTTTAGAAAAAATGTCCATCAAAACTAATCTATCTTGCAGAATGTCTTTGCATTCCGCACATGCTTTCCTTAGATCATCTTTAGCTATGCACGCATTGTCAAACTGCACAAATGAGTCGATAATCGTTTGTAATCATCAATTTGTTTCTGAACACTAGCTTTGATTTACTCGATTATATGTGTAAGAGAGAGAACTTGTATTTTTAGTAGAGAAAGTTGTGTGAAAATTGGTTAAAATGGAGTATTATTTACAGTGTCTAAAACGTTAATTTGAAATTAAAAAAAAAAAAAAAAAAAAAAAAAAAATAAAAAATAAAAAAGTTTCGAAAACTAGCCATTATTAACGACAATATTCTTTTTTTTTGTTTCCATCCACACATGCAATCCGGATCACTTGTTCAAGGACTGACGCAACCTCCACTCAGTGTCGTGGCTTGGTATTGACGATGCCAAAACACAGTCAGCGTCGGACTGACGAGGACCTCACGCCACCATACCCAACACTCTTATAGTATACCAAATTTTACGAAAAAAACCTTCTACAGAAATACAAACTGATACACCTATTTTTTTATTTTTTTTTTTCTACATCTTTTATATAATAAAAGAAAACTCCTAGTGGGGACTTTTTCATTTCGAAAAAATCAAATCATACCTTATTAAGTAATAATCAAATTATTATTATTATTATTTTCTTAAATATTAAATAAGAAAAGCCTAAATACTTCTAAATTTATCCATATTTTATAATAAAAAAATGAATGTGATTTGTAATCATTCAAAAAAAACTTACAAAAATATATGTGTCAAAAACTAAAAAAATAAAACTTAAAAACGGTGGAGCAAGTTTTTCAAAGATTTGGGCTGAAACTTAAAATTCAGTATTATTCCCACTAAAAATCCTGAAGTCCCAACATTCCCAAATTCCTCCTCCATCAATCAAACTCGATCTCTTATCATTCATCCACGCACAATCATTGACACAAGAACATCTCCTCCAAATCTAATTAATATTAAAACCCACTACATTCGTAAATAACCCTAATTCAATACCTCAATCAAAGTACAGTGGTTTTGAAGGTTCTGTTATAATAATTAAAACCCGAAATTAAAAATAATAATTTATTTAAAAGATTAGAAAAAATCCCGCGTGTGCGCGGGCATTATATCTAATATATATTTTAACATTTTTAAAACTCAATTATTTATACTTTATAGATTTTATTCTTATTTTTAATTATCTATTAATGAAATACCCATTATTCTTTGTGATAGAGTGGTTTTAATTTTTTAATCATTTCCCTCCTGCCTAAAATTTTAACTCCCTCCAAAAATGAGATATAATCTTTTAATGCCATGATTTCCATTAGAACCGTCAAGTCTCCTTCTCTCACATATGCATCCATCACACTTTGTTGTTGCCCACTCTCACGCAACTGTCGATATAGGCTACCTTTTTATGAATGGTAAGTCTCTAACTGTACAATGAAAGGGGCAATTTTTTATGTATTAACCTACATCAAAAAGGTAATGAATTTTCTTCTAATTACACATGAACTGCGATTATGTGGGTTGTTAAAATAAAAATAGAAGATCCCCTTGTGAATAACAATTGAGATTGTAAAAAACTTTTAATTTTGTTCTGAAGACTATAGATATGTATATACAGTGGCTATTGCGGTTTTGATTTTACGATAGTTGGTGTTTTGATTTGGGTTTTTCAGTTGTTGTCTGTTCACGATCACTTTTGCTTGTATTACTACCATCGAAATTTCACATCGTCTATAGATTGTTGATATATCTCTGTTATAGCTTGTTCGTCTTTGGTGAGGCATGTTTCACAAGAACAAATTGGTGTTTTGTTTATGGCCTATATTACTTATACGAGAAAATAATTCATGTTGTTTGGCTTTATCCTTTACAGAAGAACATCTAGGCTGCGGTTAGAGTTATGAGAATTGGGAACATCTTTAGGTGAGAGTGTGAAAATATACGATTTCGGCTATAATATATTGGCGTGCCTAGCTACAGGAGTAATCCATGGTAATGTCCTATCATTTTGGTAAGGTAATTATTTTGGTAAACATGATATTACCTATGAAACCATGATTTTACCAACACTCTTTACTTATAATAGTATATGTATTTTTGACGATAGGTGGATTCAGATCATAAGGCAAGGATATCTTCAAAGACGTTCACTTGGCAAACAATGATAGTTTTCTTATTTCATAGGAATTTTTGTGCAATGGCTTAGCTTATTATTCTTCCTTGATTTATGTACAATTGTTAGATCATTTCTTCTGAATGACAATATATGTTGTATATAGTAAGTGATTAATATGAATGGTAATGATTTCTTGATTTATTTGCAGTGATTATATCTTAATATTTGTGAGCAAAATGACATTGATCAATATTACATTTGGTACATGATTTAACTAAACACGTGAAAAAAATGTCTTTTATAACATCAAATTTGGTTCTAATAAAGCACTTATGTATTAGGACCCTTTTCTTGGTACTAAAATAAGACTTTATCCATTATGTTTTCGTCCTATGAAAATGTGTGTTAGGACCCCGTAAAAGTGTCCTAAAACAAAACAAATGGGTAAGCATATATTAGAACGCCGAATAGCATCCTATAGTGCGGTCTATTAGGACGCCATTTGTAACACCCCCAAATTTTAAATATAGCAGCGGAAGATTAATTTGGGTGTTACCGTGAGGATCGAAAACAAAATCATAGAAAAACAGCCTTAGAAGGCATTTTTAATTTACATAGGTCCATAATACAAGTTCAGTTACAAAGCGTTTACATCAGAGTGCTAAGGTTTCTCCAAAGAAACATCATTTTAACTGAATTACAACTTTATTTTACACCATTATTTAGGATAGGGTACGCCTGCTCCATGCCTTGCCTTGCTCCTCTAGTTTCCTGAGATACATGCTTAAAAGTCAACATAATGTTGAGTGAAATCATGGAGTTTGTAATTTAAATATCAGTTCGATTCACAAGTAAGATTGTATTGAAGATACAATCAGTTTAAAAGTTGATATCGCAGTTCATATATTGCCCTAAGTCTCATGACACGCAAACGTTAACAAAGTACCGCATAAACGGAGGTGTCCATCAAATTAATGATGAAGGTTTTGCCCTCGTGTAATAGGTGATTTGCCAATTCCTATTTCTCTCAAATATAATGCATCGCGACTAATACGACTAGCAAAAAGCATTCCGTCCAAGTATTAGTGGGATAGGTCGTCAGCCTCTAATAGATCTATTCATTATATTCGCGTTCACCGCAGTGATTAATGGCTCATGATAAAAGGGTCTTGTGGCAATATGGTAACTTAGGCATATATCAAGTCAGGTAGCATACAGAAAAATACTTGTGATCTGTTTATAGCATGTATCCCCCTCACAGAGTTTAAAAGTAAAAAGAGTTTAAAAAGTGAGGCCATGACTCACCTTAAGCGTTACTGGTGATGGTGAAAATAAACTCAGAGGTGATTATAACAACTTCGATATGGAACCTGGTAAATATATAAATAACTGAGAATCTGACTAATTTCTAGTGGTGTTTGTGAAGTGAGTGGTGAATGATGAATATCGGTGGTGGAGAATGATTATGGATTTTATGCCTAACTTCCATTTATGATATCCTATACATGCATGAATTAAGTGGATGATGATTAACTAATTATATACAACGATTTAATCGTTGAAGGTGAAGGTGTTATTATATATGATTATGGTGCTCGTGCTCTCGTAAGATCATATCTTCAAAGAGTAAATGAATTGATATGAAATATTGACATGAAATGTTACTAAATATTGAAAATTAACTAATATGCAAATAGAATGCGTAAGAATGCATATGAGATATAAGTGTGGTGCCAAAAATGAAAAATGAAATAAGAATGTCAAGTTATAACAGTTGGTACTTGTTCTTTCTAGATTTTACATCCTTTACCCTAACTGTGGCTCGCGTTACATTGTTAGTCCTCGGTTAAGTCTATAGTCCAATAATAGTCCAATATTTGTCAATATGTCCACATAAGGCTTGGAGTTCAATGGTATGTCAATTTGAGTCCTCTACAAACTGTTTCCACAGCTTCAGTCCATAAATTTCGCGGTTTGGCAGGTTTAGTCCTTTTGGTTAAGTCGCGTTACATTTTTAGTCCAAAAATGACAAAAAGGCAAGGAAAATTATGGTGATTTTTCCTAAGGCTTATTTAAGTGATTTTTAACTTATTCCAACTGCTTATTCGATTATTTTCTTATTTTAAATACCAATGGGCCTTTAACGAGCCATTTAGGGGTCCGTTAACCATTTTTAATCTGTGGGCTTTGGAGCGGTTTTAAGTTATCAAAATGTCTATTTTTCCTTCAAAAGCTTATTTTTGAAACTGCCATTAAGCAGGCTTATTCATAGCTTATTTAAACAGCCTTTTGGGCTTTACAGCCCATGCGTTATATGGGTTAGAGTTTTTCAAAACAATTTTTGGTGAAGCACTTTGGCTAGATTCAATGGTCGAATCGTGGGTTTTATGGCATGAAAAATGTAGGTTACTAAGTCGTTAAACTAGTCGTGTAAAGATATACATGGGTCGTGTATCGGATCTACGAGATATACTTGTGTTTACTAGGCGACTTGGCTGTTTAATATATGAAAACTCCTTTAATATTTACAAGTGTTTTCACGTGTGAGGTATAAGGGTTATGTAGTGTTCGAGTTGGGTGTTTCATGACTTGTTTTAAGAATGAATAATGTAGCTTGTTAGGTCGTTATGGCTTGTTTTATGGTTAAAAGACTTGGTGAAGTTTTTACACATTCATTGAGCGTGTAACATTGATGTACTCGTGGTCTATTATTTTATGCGTTTAATGACATATTCGAATGGAAGTAAGGATAAGTAAGAGTCGTTAGTGTCTCATATGGAAGCTTTAAACTTGTATACGTGGTTTGACATTGTATTATGCATGTACGACCTACATGTGTTATACATCTAAGTGAAAGAATGCATGTCACACTATCCTAAACATAAGTGATATTACAACCTACTAGTGGTGCTGTGGTTCATTACATGAAATCCTTTCCTCTTTATTTTAACATGAACCAGGAAATATGATACGTTCGAATGGTATGTATGTGATATGCATGAGTGGGTGATTTAACGTGCAAGGAGTAGAGAGATTATGAGCACGTACCACACCTCTAGAAAGGTGGTGATGGAGCTATGGAGTTCGAAGGAAGCACAAGAGTGAAGCAGTAGTTCGTAGGTGTTCGAATACGTTATATACGTATTCCCTTCTTCGCTCGCCTGCTCCCAAATCCACGACAGAAAGTTGCTGCTCTTTTAAGGTATGTTTGAGTGTGAAAGAAAGTAGAATGTGGGTAGGGTATAATACTAGATAAGGACATGCTTTATATAGGAAAGATTACACTCAACTTTGACCCTTTGACTCCCCTTTCAATCATAGAGGGTCACTGTGGAGGTACAGGGAGTTGGAGGACACTTGTAATCTATCCCTGATATTGCAAGATTTTGAAGATATCTTATGAATGGTCAAGTCACACTTTTGGCTTGAAGTGAAAATATATGCACGTTCTTATTTATGTCTAGTTCTAAAAATGAAACCAATGTACCACATTGGTTTGTTGTGCTTCTAACGCCACCCTACACATTTGTTTGTGTGGGAGATATCCTCAGAAATTCGTAGTAACAAATCGGGAAGGATTTGGTTGAGTTTTGGCATTTGCTTTCATACGTATGGATTGGAATTGGGACAATCGAGTGGCCTTAGTTATTGCCTTGATATACAACTTCCATGGCTGGAAATGTGCACAAGGATGGTTCGTCAAGTGGTGATTTCGATGGTGTAAAAAAATGCATTGGTTACATTCGATGTTATTGAGATACGAGGGCCTCTATGAAAGGTGTTTGTGATCGAGTAACACAACGAAGAAAGAAAGAAAATAAAAGGAATTGGTTTGTTTCCTTGAGCCGAGTAGTGGGCTGGGTTAAATGGTCCATTCGGTTTGTATTGGGGTTTATAATTGATAAGTAATTAAGCTTAAGTAAGTATGATTAGTTTTTGTTTAGTATTTTTGTAACCATAATACTAGATTAACACGAGTATGGTCATTTGTCGTTGATCGTGAAAACGTGTTGTCACGATGGTAACGCTATCTCGAGTTCGTGGTATACTATATATATATATATATATATATATATATATATATATATATATATATATATATATATATATATATATATAGAATGCATCGTGAAGTTAATAACAATAATCGAAAAGTTTAAATTTCCCAGCAAAAATGGGCTTTATTAAATGATAATACAAGGTTATCATTAATTATTAAGATTAACTACGAGGGTTTTTCGTAGAATCTTACACCATTTTGGTCGCATAAACATTTTTATGGGACCAAATATTTAGTTTGAAAGTGTTCAAGTTTAATAGGACACCAATAAGTGTCCTAAGTATCTATTACAACCCCTTCCTATGGGACACTTTTATTTTGGTACTATTAGGTTAAAGGTCCTATAAACTATTTTTGTAGGACACTAACAGGCGTCCTATAAGGCCCCTTTTCTTGTAGTGTATGTATCCGGAAATTCTATTCCCGTCACCAACACGGGCCATAGCACTTTGACCACACCATACCGTACTCTTCATTTAAATAATGTTCTCATCACACCCAATATTGTTAAAAATTTGATTTCGGTTCGTCAATTTGTTCGGGATAATAAATGTACCAATGAATTTGATGAGTTTGGTTTTTCAGTGAAGGATTTCTAGACCCGTCAAATTCTTCTCCGATGTGATAGCACGGGTGATCTATATCCCGTCACATCCCCGTCAACACCTAAAGCTTTTCTGGTCAATCAGCATACGTGGCACCAACGACTTGGTCATCCTGGAAGTGACGTGTTATGTTCTTTAGTTTCTAATAATTTCATTTCTTGTAATAAGACTAAGTCTCCCGTGCTTTGTCATGCGTGTCAGCTTGGCAAGCACGTGCGACTTCCTTTTTCGCTTTCTGAAACAGTTGTTAAGTCTCCTTTTGACATTATTCATTTGGATTTGTGGATTTCTCCACTTCCGAGTATTACGGGTATTAAATACTATGTTTTATTTTTAGATCATTTTTCGCATTATTTATGGGTGTATCCTTTACAGAATAAGTTTGATTCGTTGTCCAAATTTATTCATTTTCGTGCTTTTGTTAAGAACCAATTTAATTGTGACATTAAGTCTTTGCAATGTGATCATGGGGTCGAGTTTGACAACAATGCCCTACACCAATTATTTGCTTCTGATGGTATTACCATTCGCTTCTCGTGTCCAAAAACATCACAATAAAATCGAAAATCTGAGCGGATGATACGTACCATTAACAACCTCATCCGAACCCTTTTGTTTCAAGCACACCTGCCACCAACATTTTGGGTTGAAGCACTTCACATGGCCGCCTATTTACTAAACATTTTGCCATCCACCGCCATCAACAATGAGATACCTCACACACGCCTATTTAAGACAACGCCCACTTATACAGATCTCCGTATTTTTGGTTGTCTTTGCTACCCTCATGTATATACCAATCATAAACTTGAACCACGTGCCAATCCATCCATTTTTCTTGGGTATCCGACAAATCACTACGGATATCAGGGTCTAGACTTGAACACTAACAAAATTATACTTTCCAGTCATGTGACTTTTGAAGAGACGGTATTTCCCTATGGGTCTATGACTCCTAATACATCCTCCTCTTTCACTTTTCTAGACACATCACCAAATCTTATCCAACAACAAATACTTACTACACCTATTAACCATCCCATGCCCAGTGTTCCTACACCCAAATCCAATATCAACAACCCACCAACAGTGGCTCGGTCCACTAACACCCGCAGCCCACCACCTACCGATTCTCCTCATGGCCCAACAAATCAACAATCCACTCCACACCAACCTGTTACCCAAAACCCAACAATATCTACGCAGCCCACTCATGCCTCCGGCCTACAAACCACTTCAACTGAACCTATTGCTACTGTTCCATAAAACTCGAACCCCAATCCTGTATCGACTCACCCCATGGTCACTCGCTTTCGGGTTGGTTCTAATTGTCCTACTCAAAACTTCTCTTTCAATGTGTCTACTATTTCCCCGCTTCCAAAGTCCTACACCCATGCGTTTAATGACCCAAATTGGTATAGTGCTATGATAGATGAATATAATCCATTGATTAAAAATAATACTTG
Organism: Artemisia tridentata subsp. tridentata; assembly: GCA_021014915.2. Lineage (NCBI taxonomy): Eukaryota > Viridiplantae > Streptophyta > Magnoliopsida > Asterales > Asteraceae > Artemisia > Artemisia tridentata. The sequence continues at coordinate 114,442,191 of CP139508.1, read as the reverse complement.
GATTCTTGTACCTCGTCCATCGGATGCTAACATTGTTCATTCTATGTGGCTGTTTCGGCACAAACATAATGCAGATGGGAGTCTTAATCGCTACAAGGCTCGCCTTGTGGCCAATGGCAGTACGCAGCTTACATGTATTGATGTTGACGAGACATTTAGCCCGGTTGTCAAACCCGCTACTATTCGCACCGTGCTTAGTCTTGCCATTTCTCGACATTGGCCTGCTCATCAGCTAGATGTCAAGAATTCATTTTTGTATGGTTACTTATCTGAGACTGTTTATATGCATCAGCCTCCTGGCTTTCGGGATCCTCGTCATCCCGATCATGTTTATCTTTTGCAACGATCATTATATGGGCTTAAACAGGCTCCTCGAGCCTGGTTTCAGTGGTTTGCTACCTATGCTGTTTGTGTTAGGTTTTCTCATAGTCGGTGTGACTCATCGCTGTTTATTTATCGACAGGGCTCGGATACTGCTTATTTGTTATTATATGTTGATGATATAGTTTTGACTGCATCCTTACCAGCTCTTCTACATCAGGTTATTGCTTCTCTTCATGCAAAGTTTTCCATGACTGATCTTGGCCCTCTTAATTATTTTTTGGGCATTTCTATGACATTCAATACTTCAGGGATGTTTCTCTCTCAATCGAAGTATGCTACTAAGGTTCTTGAGCGTGCTAATATGCTCACTTGTAACCCTTGTAGGACTCCTGTTGATAGAGACACGAAACTTGCAGCTGATGGTGATCCAGTCTCTGACCCCACTTTATATCGCAGTCTTGCAGGTGCCCTCCAGTATTTGACATTTACTAGACCAGATATTTCTTATGTTGTTCAGCAGGTCTGTCTTTTTATGCATGATCCTCGAGAGCCACATTTCTCTGCTCTCAAGAGGATCTTACGTTATGTTCGGGGGACATTGGACTTTGGTTTACAGCTGTATTCGTCATCGACGTCATCATTGGTTGCCTACTCTGATGCTGATTGGGCTACTACACGTAGGTCTACATCTGGTTATTGTGTTTTTCTTGGCAACAACCTGCACTCTTGGTCCTCTAAGCGAACAATACAATGTATAAAATACATGTGAGCAATGGGCCAATACTGGAATACAAGCTAAGCTAAACAATAACCGGGCTAAGCCCAAATATAATCTACTAACAATCTGACCCTTCTATAAATAATCAAATAGGGTAGTATAAAAATCGACTCGCACTGTTTTGGCTGAGTACAGAGACACTAATGAGCAAACTAATTGACAAAGTTATATTAAGTGTTCAGCTATTTGCAATTTGCAATTTGAAGAGGATAACTTTAATTAGTCTCATGAATGGGCCACGGACGTTGAAGAATTACATGTGAAGTTTGATTATCGAATTAAGTAATTTAATAGTTTCTGGAATGAATTACTCTATAAACAATAGTTTGGAGAGGTTTACTACTGTGCTTGATTTGATAAATATTTTATGGTTTAATAATTAAGGATCAGAAGGGTTGGTTTAACTGTGGTAAGTGATCGTTATCTGAGGGAGCTAGTCTATTTCTCCAAAAGAGACGCTTGTCTGGTTCATTAGTGGTGTTTACTCTATAACTTTTTATTAAAGATGGCTATAGTGTATCTATACTATCTATAAAATGAAAATAGTAGGCGAGAGAAATGGAAAATATTGAAGGAAACATTTAGGAAAGTATACAACACACCACATTATGGCAACAATCCTTTCCTATTTTGCGTCCTACGTTTCTTTGCATAATTTCAAACACATTTCAAACACAATGTTGACTTTGCATTTAAAATACACGAGTGAGGTTGTTCAAAGAAACCAACAGATGTTCAACTCCTTAACCCTGGGTCAAACACAAAGTCAAAGTCAAAGTCAAATACCGGTTTCTAACAATATGCAGCAACAACAAAATGACATTGACAACTCGAATCTAGCCCAAAATTCTGCAACAGTGGCTAATGGTGACATGCAACAACACTTATCGAGACCTCAATTAAATCAACATCAAGTTTCACATATGATGAGTTCTCAGGTAAGAGTATATATGAATTTTGAGTTTTTCTTATTTTGACTTTTTACTAACGTGTATTTTCTTGTAGAATCAGGGTCAACGTGATCACTCAGTTCCAGTTCTACCATCTCCGCAACATATAAGTAAGGGCCGACATGTTCCATCAGCCCACTTCAACCCATACCAACAACATTCCATTAACCAGCGGCCTACTTCATACCCGGTTCGATCCCCTGCTCATTTTTCTCCTCAATTCCGTCCAGTGGGTCGACCCATGCCAAGTAGCCAAAACCCACAGTACTCAATGGCTGATATCCATCAAGCAACTTCCCAGGCTACGAGTCACACATCATCTGTTCCACCTTCAATACCGACGCCTGGACCATCTGTCACTGTGGCTATAACAGGAGAACAAAGAGGGTTTCAGTAGATGGATCAGGAGAGGAAAACTTGAGGCCAACAGGAAACATGAGAGGAAGTTTGTCGGGGCGGGCATACTCAGAAACTCTGAACCAGAACATAATTCGCCCGAACCAACTGGTTCAAGCTGCTAGACCACCACCAGCTGTGAACACTCCAAGACCGTTCATACAGCCTCATCTATAAGCCCTAATGACTAATAATATCAGAAGTCAGGCTCCTTAAACCAGAGGTAGTGGTCCAGGTTTAGAAAGTAGTGTGGCTGGACCGCTGGAAGTACTGCTCCTACTGATCATGTTTTGCCAGATAAGTGAAGTTTGTCACCAGGTAGTGTGTGACAAACTACTGTATGCCCGAAGATATGCCTACTTGTATGCCCGATGATATACCTAAAACTGTGTCATTTATCTATATACTGGTTGGTGAGTAAGTGCGCCTTTATCAACTAACCAATAGATAAATGTCATATGGGATTAGGCATATCTTTTGGCATATACCAATCATTTCTCTTTCTTTTAGTTTTGTGGTTTAGAACATTAAATATTTGTAGGGATCATCCAAAGTATATACGCATCTAAGCATGATTTGAGTGACCGTAGTTTAGAATATCGAACTTTGTGTGAAACCATGGCACTGCTTAATCTAACATAGCTTATCATTGAATCGAAAAGTTCAGTCCAGTGTGATATTATGGTTGTAACACCTCTCATAAGTTTCCCCGTTTATGTGGTTAAAGATACGTGACACCATTATGCTATATGTACGTAGTTGCTGGTTGGCTTTAGTTAGCTGCAGGTAGTTGGATCTACTTTGAAAATTACATGAAACACTTACAAGAATATCAGATATCGTTAATTGTTTGCCACTAGGAATTTCAGTTGCTATGCACGGGTACTCGCCTAGTTATATATAATACCCTTTTCATATTGATCCAAAAAACATAGTCAGGTCATTAAAATTGGGACAATGACAATTCAAATAATGAAAATCAACACAAAGTAATGGTGTGCACATGAAATTAAGACAATATATTGTAGTCCTGCATGATGTTAGCGTTCATGAGAGGATTAGTAGTTCCACCAAGAACAGCCTTGAGCTTCCTCACAGTGGCAATATCAAGGAAAGTAGTCTTCTGCACCAACGATGAAGGTAAGTCATTTGCAAACAATGCAAAATCAGTTACCTGTAGACCAGGTGACGCGCTACTAAAACTTGCAAATGCAACAGCTGGAACTCCACCGCATTCAATTGAAAATGCAACAACCCTTGTGGGAATACCATGATATCACCCTTCTTTAATGTCTTAATGTAAACACTATTAGCCAAAGAGATGAAACCGACCTTAATAACCCCTTGTGTCACTAAAAGTAGCTCAGAACCACCTGGGTGTGTGTGCGTTGGGACCACGCCACCAGGAGCTAGGTCCAACAGTGCAATGGAGATCCCGAGCCCATTAATTCCTGGAAGTTGAGCAGCAAATTCTGGAGTAACAGCTGCTTTGATGATGTTGGATGTGTTTGCTGCAAAGTTTAGACTGCTAGACGCAAAATCATCAACTGTGACATTGGCGAGAGGCTTGCAAGAATAGCCTTCCGGGCTCTCTGCGCCTTTTAGCTAGGTCCGCGACACAAAAGTATTGGACAGCTGCATGAGCGGAGTAGGTGAAGAGAACGGAAATGGTCAACAGAATGTGAAACATGTTCATAATGGGGTGTTTATGATCTTAGAATACTTTGTTAGATCTGTATTGTGGGATGTTGAGATGGTTTGTTAGTGTAGCTATTTATAAGGATCATAGCATAAGTGTGGTGTGCTGCAAGTTGGAGAAGAGAGCCATGCAAAGCAATTACGGCCTTAAGTTCATATCATTTAAAAAGCAAAAGAAAGCAAACTGTTTGGTAGCTTAGTGATCACCATGTTCCTATAATAGGACATAATAAACCTTTTTGGTGAGGTGAGTTAGTGGACAAAAGTAAGTATTGGATGATTTCTGGTAAGTCATAGCTCTTATTATCTTTAATTCTTTATTATTGTTGTTATAACCTTGAATACTAAAGCTAATGCATATTTGTGAGACACCTTATATCATATTTAATAAGCTTACAATATTCCAATCCATTAAGCATTAGAGTATAGGCAGAGGGATGCAAACCGGTTATCTTCTTTTCGCAGTGTCGTCCCTTTTTATCATACACACCCATGCTAACTAACATTCATATTGATCTGAAACTAGAAAGCCTAACAGGATAATTTCTATTTTTTTTTTTTTTTTTTTTTTTTTTTAATTTAGAACGGCACTAACTTCTCACAATATATAACCACAAGCTATATATCTCACATGTCCTAAGCAGACTTGAACCACAATCATTTGGTTGGGGAGGTTCTCCCACAATAAGGGGGACCAATAGGACACAAGCCCTTTAGTGGATGATTTCGATATGTCCTTGTGTGAACGTGTGTGTTTGATCTCTCGATCGTTGGAGAGAAGCATTTTGCCCCGGGGGCGAAGTAAGCAATTTGCGAGAGTCAAAGGGAGAGGATGGGTTGCGGTCTTATGTACATATGTGTTTAGGTAGGTGGGTCTGTTTCTAAGTAAGTATTAGTAATTAGTTTTCTTTTCTTTTTTTACAGAAAAACTATGAAGCAATTATTTAAACATACGGCATGTGTGGGTTTTCTCGTCTGGACCTTAACTCGTTAAGTACGGTTTACTTAAGAAATAGTAGGATTGTATGACATAACACACAAATAAAAAATGGAAAATGCCAATGGTATTATTGTGCTTTGTGATTTAATAACCATTATAAAGAAAGATAATGTTCTTGAAAATACTTGTATTGTATATACTATATACATTACGGGTTTTTCTAAAATCTGCCCTCAATCATATGTTAAGGTGTGATAATTAGACTAGTACTTTTCATAAAAATTATAAAATGCAACTAATGCACAATAATTATACTTAAAAATTAGGGTAAACTGCAAACTTCGTCCCTAAACTAACACGAATACGCAAGGATCACAATAAGACGATTTTTGTTGCAAAAAAAAATAAAAAATAAAAAATAATGTTTACGTTTTTTGCAAAAAAACCACCGAGAGCTACTTTTTGCTAACTTTCATTATTTTTTCTCGTTAAGTGTCTCTTCACTGAGGGTATTATTGTCATTTCGTTGTTCATACATATTAAATTGCCGCCAAACTTGTGATATCAATGCGACATGACCTCAATGGCTTAATTTGCAAAGTAAGTAGTCATCTTTACATATTAAATTGTCAAAGGTCTTCTATCATTACACACACACAAAAACCGAAACACACACACCCTTAAACAAAAAATTTCTCATTTCCATAACCAGTAACATGTCTCGGTGTCTTGATCTCGTGGTTGCCAGTAACTCATTTGTCATATCGGAAATGATGTTATCCCATTACCAGCGAGAGGTTGAGGAAGACATTCAACATGCACAAGAATTGATGAATAAGTGCCAAAAGATTTCTAATAGGATCGGTATTAGGGGAACCTGATTGTTGAGCTCCAAAACTTAAGGGGTTCGAGAGTTGCAAGGTCCAATGTGAACAAGCTTAGGAGGATTCAGACAGCTGATTTGCGAAAGATGAGGGGGTTGATGAGGATGCTTAGGCAAACTAATGACAGCATTGTTTCCATGATCGAGTTTGCTATGAGGCAGAGGTTCATGTTAGGAAGTTGGTTTTGGAGGCTGGGGTGGTTTCTTTTGTTGTTTATGATGAATGTAGGTACTAGGGGGTTGCGGACTTGTGGTTTCTTTTGTTGTTCTTGCTTCCCCTATTAAATACAGATGTAGATAGGGGTTGTGGTTTCCTCTATCGTAAACTTGTAAATGTATGGTTGATCAATGTAAGGGGTCGTTTGATCCCGACTTTCTTTGTAGACTGTGTTTAATAACGTATTTACCGATAAAGAATCTTCGATTCGTATCACAAACACAAACATGAAAATGACAGTATTATTCTAACCATAAAACACAAACACAAACATGTAAATGTTATTAATCGAGCAATAAAACACAATATTTGACCATGCAAGATACCTCTAAAATAAGTTGCCACATAGCAAAATCTAATTCACAACTGGACTCACTAGGCCAGGTAAGTATTTTCACAATATTTGGCAGTTAAATGTTTATGGGATGTAGTACTATAATACCATTTTTATGTTGATTCAGAAATCAAAATCATATCATTATATATACCAAGCTGGAACCGAGAAAATAACAATACAAAATAATGACATACAACAAAAAATAATAGTGTGCACATGAAATTAGGACATTATATTGTAGTCCTGTATAATGTTATAGCATACATGCGGATTAGTTAGTTCCACCAAGAACAGCCTTGAGTTTCCTCACAGTGGCAGTATCAAGGAAAGTAGTCTTCTCTACTAACGATGACGGTAAGTCATTTGCAAACAATGCAAAATCAGTTATCTGCAGACCAGGTGTCGCGCTACTAAAGCTTGCAAATGCAACCGCCGGAACTCCTCCAGCATTCAACTGAAAGTGCAACAACCCTTTTGGGAAAACCATGATATCACCCTTCTTTAGAGTCTTAATGTAAACAGTATTAGCCGAAGAGATAAAACCGGCCTTAATAACCCCTTGTGTCACTAAAAGTAGCTCAGAACCACCCGGGTGTGTGTGCATTGGGATCACGCCACCAGGGGCTAGGTCCAACCGGGCAATGGAGATCCCGAGCCCATTCACACCTGGAAGTTGAGCAGCAAATGCTGGAGTAACAGCTGCTTTGATGATGTTGGATGTGTTTGCTGCAAAGTTTAGGCTGCTAGACACAAAGTCTTCAACAGTGACATTGGCGGTTGACTTGCAAGAATAGCCCGCCGGGCTTTCTGGGCCTTTTAGGTCCGCAACACAAAAATCTTGTACCGCTGCATGAGTGGAGATGGTGAAGAGAGAGGAAACAATCAAGAGAATGTGAATCATTTTCACAATGGAGTTTATGATATTATCTTAATTAGAAGTATTAGTAGATATGTAGTGTGTGATATATTTGAGGTGATGTTAGAAATGTTATATATAAGGATCATATGATGAGTGTGGTTTGTTGCAAGTTGTAGAATAGAGCCATGCGTAGCAATTAGAGCCTTAAGTTTATATCATTAAATAAGCAAAAAAAGAAGCAGCTTGGTAGTGATCACCATGTTCCTATAGAACAAATTAGAACTTTTTGGTGTGTTGTGTTAGTGGCAAAAAGTCAGTATTGGATCTGATCTTCAATGATTTGTGATTCATATCTGCTTTTTTTTTTTTTTTTTTTTTTTTTTTTAATTGTAACCATGAATTCTAAATCTCTAGCCACATAGTACATTAAATTTATGCAGAACTTTAATGCATTTTTTGGACGCCTTTTTGTCATTATTAATAAGCTTAGATGTTGTAGTCCATTCAGCTATAGAGTTTAGACAAAGAGAGGCAAACTACATTAACTCATAATGAAACCCAATAAAACTTCGTAATATATTGCTATGTGAGATTTGTGAATTTCGACCCTATCCCATATGATGGATTTTACCCCTTTTGAGTTAACGTTGCAGGCTCGTCAACTCAAAATTTATCACGGTTAAAGGTTTGCATGCTTTCCCATGCCTTTTACGCTTTCCCGCAGTTCATGTACGTACGAGTCAGCTGATTGAAGCATCATTCAACATTGTACGTACGCCTTTTGAGATCTTTTTGTGGGTTCTCATCGACTCAAAAGCTATAACTATTTAACATTGATATGATTTATCACGCCTTCTATGCATTACTACGGTTCATGTACGAGTCGGTTGATCGATTGTTAAATTGTTCCATGTTAATTAGTTTTCTTTATGTTTATCTATTCCATGGTTATAATCTTTTTTCAGAAACTTGCATCCAAATGTTAACCTATTTTTATATTGTTTCAAATTACTAAAGTGATTTTTTTTTCAAGTTGATCATGCAAGATACCTCTAAAATAAGTTGTCACATAGCAAAATCTGATTCACAACTGGACTCACTAGGCCAGGTAAGTATTTTCACAATATTTGGCAGTTAAATGTTTATGGGATGTAGTACTATAATACCATTTTTATGTTGATTCAGAAATCAAAATCATATCATTATATATACCAAACAGGAACCGAGAAAATAACAATACAAAATAATGACATACAACAAAAAATAATAGTGTGCACATGAAATTAGGACATTATATTGTAGTCCTGTATAATGTTATTGTAGAGACCAAGATTCATGTATTTCGTGGTTCGGGCGGCCTTGGTTGGCTGAAGATGAAGATGTTCATCTTAGAGAGAGAGAGGTAGTGAGAGGGTGGAGAGAATATGTCAAATGTTTATCTTTATTGAAAGTAAACAAATGAATGGTACAATAATCCCACACACCCACATGGAGAGTCATGTGGGTATATATAGGCCCTTTTACATCACTAGTTTGCCTATTATACATAAGTAGTCCCTGTGTGAGCTACTTAATACAAACCTAGTCCAATTCACGTGAGTGACGACATCTTATTAAAAAAGCGAGTCTAACAATCTCCCTCCAAGATGTCGTCACAAGTGAATGGTTACAATGAGACCTATAAACAATACAAAGTAAATTGCAATAATAAACTTTTCCATAAGTGCAGAGTCTTTGTAGTCTAGATCCTGAGACAGACTTGAAGTTCTCTCTATTCCGAAAGATCGCAGCTTCGATCTTTGGTGCTGACGGCACACATCCTTGTAGCTCTGAACTTCACCTGTAATGTACTAGTTAGGTTATTACTCCCTCCTAAC